>CM066034.1:480051621-480552459 GCA_033557465.1 Ichthyophis bannanicus
TTCCCTGTCTGAGCATTCAAAACATGGACTGGCACAATGCATTTCAAAAGGTAATCTAAGTATGGCTAGCATTTCCACAAAACACACCCTTCCTGTGAGTTTTCCAAAGTTAGGGGGTAGAACTAGAATTTCTGATCCTAGGTGTTTATTGTTTGGAATGTTAGGGGTTTATTTCTATGTCAATTAGGAGCTTTCCCAGAGTCAAAAAAATAGAGGTTTATTGGTGTACTTATGTCACAAAAAAAGCTTGTGATTTTTTTTTTTAGGTGTACTCTATTCAGAATCCTAAACACTATTTTCCAGCGCCAGCCCTTCTACCCTGAGGCTCAGCATCAGCCCCTTCTTCCAGCCACTATATGAGAATCAGCCTCAGCACCTCCTTTCCTCAGCCCCTACATCAGCATGAACTCCCCACCTTTCTCCCGGCAGCATCAGCTTCTCTTTCTCCCAGCTCCAGCTCCCTCTTCCTACCCCAGGTAGGGCCATACCATCCACTAGGCGAACTAGGTGGTCACCTAGGGTGGCAGACCCTGGTGGGTGGCATGCCGGCTGATAAGTCCATCCTTTCCTCCTTCCAAGCATGGCACCAGTGCTGTGGGGAACCTTAAAGAAGTGGCGTATGTGGGTGTAGTCACAGCATGTTGCTTCTGCCCCGCCTCCAATACAGCATCCTGTCAGTGGGGCAGGAGCGGCATGCCATGAGAATGCATGCTGCTCCTTAAAGGTTCACCATGGCAAGGTAGAGAGGAATTGCTATGTCGCCCTCCTCCCCGAGGTGAGACAATGGATACTTAAGGCAACAGCAGCCTGGTGAGCCAGTGGCCTCCGGGGGGGGGGGGGGGGAGGGAGGAGAGGCTTGGGGGAGGGGCAGGGTGGCACGACACAGGGGAAGGGTGGAGCGACTAGCAGTATGGTGGTCCAGGGGGACAGCCTGAGGGGGGTCTGCATAGGGCAGTAGAAACCCTTGGCTCTGTGCTTGTTCGCTGGCTGTGTCCCCAGCACTCCTGTAAGAAATGCAAAAACAGCCATTGCCTGTTCTTGTGAGAATACATAAGTGCCTATTTTCGTATTTTAAACTCCCCACTGATGTTGTCCCCCCCAGCTGATGTCACCCCTCACAGCTGATGCATGCCGCTGCTGTCAATTCTGTCTCAGGAGGGGAAGGCGAGCAGCGGCAGCAGCAGTATTTCCAAAAGCAGGGGCTTTTTGCTGCCGCTTTTGGAAAGACTGCCACTGCCTGCCTCCCCCCAAATGGAATCGACGGCAGCTGGAGGGGGGTGCGGCATGGCCGCCCATGTGTGCCATTGCTGCCACTTCCACTGCCGACCCGGGCCAGCCGCCCTAGGCAGCCACCTAGCTCAACTAGTGGACTGGCCGGCCCTGTGCCAACCGGCAGAGCTGGTGAAGTAGAGAGTGGTGGGATCAAAGGTACAAGCGTCTGCCACCACTGCTGGTGGACTCTGCTGCAGTGGCTTGTTTTGATGATAGCTTTTGTCACAGCCAGATGTTATCAGGTGATATCTTTGGAATGGCGCAGTAAGAGTGATTTTTCATTTGAGAGTCTTTTATCAGGGTTTACCTGTTATAACTGAAAATAGGAAGCACCTGGTGTAGAAGCTTTAGCCAAGGGAAGCATTTCAACATGCTTCTCTGGTACTGAGGCAGAGTAGTGCAGCACCTGTAACCCATATCTGTTTATGTGCTGCTGTTCATAATTGGGCAATTGACCAGCATAGCCTCAAGTCAAAAGGGAAAGCAGAGTTAGGCAAACTCCATTCCTTGTGAGCACCAGTTTGCTTGTGCTTTCAGGATATCCCTAATGCATAAGCATGAGAGAGATTTGCATGCACACTACTTTTATTGAATGCAAATCTGTCTTATGCATATTCATTAAGGCAGTAGTTCGCAGGCCAGTCCTCAGGACACACCCAGCCAGTCAGGTTTTCAGGATAACCACACTGAATATGCATGAGAATGAGACAAAGATATACATACAGTGGAGGCAGTGCATATTTATTGTGGTTATCCTGAAACCTGACTTGCTAGCTGTATCCTGAGGACTGGGTTGAGAACCCCTGTATTAGGTGTATCCTGAAAAGCCAAGCAGAATTGTCTTCAGGGACTGGAGGTTGTCTAACCCTGGTGGCAAGGCTGAGCCAGTCCTAGTATTACTCTAGATAAGTGCTTCTCAACACAGGACACACCCAGCCAATCTGGTTTTCAGGATGCCCCAGTGAATATTCATGATATGGATTTGAATATAATACAGGCAATTCATGCAAATCCACGTTATGCATATTCATTGAGGATATTGTGATAAACCTGATTGGCTGAACGTGAGATCCACTGCTCTAGATTTTATGCATGGACTTGTATACTGATTTATTAAGCAAGCCTAGAAGTGTAAAGAAATAAAAGCAGTCACCATCAGAGTGAACCCCAGCATAAAGTTGAAACACAGTGTGTTATGTTCTGGAGCAAAACTGTGGGAAAAAAGAAATTCATGTTGTCACTTAATTTGATTGTTATTAGTGAGTATACTACCACTCCTTTCCCTCCCTTTTTCGCAGCATTTTTCTTCCCTTCTGGCTAGAACAATCTTTTGTGCCATATAAGCAGAACACTAGAAACTGAACATAATGTTTTGTGTTGTAGGATCTTGTGTGATCCGGGATGCCTCAGGCAGCCTCAACGACACGGTCCCTGTTGATTCTCCAGACTGTGTTGGACTTGGTTGTGGTTATGGATGGAATTTTACTGCATGTGCTCAGAAACAGAGCTGCCAGTTTGGACTCAGCAATTACTATCAGGTACAGAGCCCAGGAAAATAAATCTTGACACTCAATCTAGTGGTGGATGTTTTTCCTGTTTCCCTTGGTTCCTTTCTGTCTCTGTGGTAGTCACGAGAGCAATTAAGCAGCTGCCTTTGAAGCCATATATGTGTGTTGGATGCAGTGATTTCTCCATGCAGGCACAATATGCTGCTTTGCAAGGTTTTAATTTTAAAAACTGTCAAAAGATTTTAACCCCACCTTTTGCCTTTGTTTTGAAGATCCTTTTTGCATCGCCCTCTGACAAAACTGAGATTTCCAATGAATGGAGGGTTAGCCTTCATTAAGATCAAACCTTTCTGTTACATTTTTTTGTCTACAAGGAGTCACCCCTGGAGTATGCAGCTTTCCTTGTTATTCTCCCGACCCTAGGAAACCTAGCCCTGGTCTCAACATACAGGCCGATGCAGAAATCCCACGCTAGAGCCCAGTGCTTAAAGCTCTACAGCAGGGTTTCATGGCACAAGCTTAACACAAACTCTTTGTGCTGTGATGCAATATGCAAATTAACCAGTGCGCAAAAGTCAGCATTAAACTGGGAGAACAAGCCAAACACATGTGCACAGAAGTTGGCACAAGTTTTGCATGCTGTCCTAGACAAACAGGGTCATCTGAGGTGAAATTTACCACTTCACTTCAGATGATTCAGGCATCGGGTAAAGCCTCGTATGCCCTCAGCACAATGTTTGGGAACTGGTGCCCCCCTGGACACCAACTTACTACTACTACTCTACTGAGCATTTGTATAGCGCTACAAGATGCACGCAGCGCTGCACAGACACATGTAGAAGACGGTCCCTGCTCATCAGAGCTTACAATCTAGTCAAGACAGACAACACAGTTGCTTTAGACATGGGCTACATCTAGGGAGAATGGTAAAGGAACATAAAGAAGACCAGGCGAGTCAAGATCTGAAAGTAGCAGAAATACAGAAATAAAATCACCTCCTGAAACAAAAAGGACCTGGTAACCCAGTGGCCCCAATCCCCTCCATCCCCCAAAATGAAAAGGACATGAAGGCCTAGTGACCTCAACCCTTCCACCCCCTGAAACAAAAAGGACCTGGTGGTCCAGTGGACCCTAACCCTTCACCCCTGAACCTTCCCCAGTACCTTAAATGTTGTGAGTGGGTGCGTTACCTACACGCTTCCAGTCCCGCTCTGCCATCTTGCAAAATAGCAGTGCCTGGCCCCGTGCGGTACATCCTGGAATGCACCAGGCGGGGTCAGACAGACATATAAGGCAAAAAATGCCTTATATGGCAGAGTGATCCCCCATGTTGCATCGTAGGATGCATGACTTAAGGTCAGCTGTCCCAGGATGCAACAGAGGGGGATCACTCTACCATATAAAGCATTTTTGCCTTATATGGCCATCTGACCCTGCCCTGTGCATCCTGGGGCAGGTGCCATCATTTTGCAAGATGGTGAGGTGGGGACAGAAGCATGTGGGCAACACTCCCACCCATAACATTTAAGGTATGGGGGAGAATTGGGAAGGGGTGGGGGCTTAGGGTTCACTGGTCCTTTTTGTTTCAGAGGGTGGGGAGTTGGGGCAATTGGGCCACCAAAGGTTAGTTTCAATGCAAGATTAATTTTGCACCAAGAATGCACATCCAGTGCAGATGCCCGCTTTCTTTGCAATTGAAACACAGTCATTCCTTGCACAACAGTCATACGTGTGTCCTCATATGGCCTCAACTCCATTACTAGTTACAAAGCCAATAAGTCTTCTCTATCTATTTCCTTATCACTTCCAGAGTAGTTTCCTGTAAAAGATGCATAATGAATTCAAAAAGAGCTACTGTAAGGACCTGCCATCTCTTAAATATCAGCAGCCCAGTGTAACAGCATTTCAATTCACAGGTGTTACTCCTTTGCACAGTGTACTCATTCAGCTCAATATCCAATAGTCTTTTTATTCTGTCTCTGACTGAGCTATTAGGGGGGCATTAGAGGCATGCATTAATTAATGCACATTCGGTTCGTTAATACGCCTTATAATATTTAATGTGTGCTAAATTGATTTAACCCACACTAACTGACTTAATACACATTATATCACTTTAGCATGTATTTGAAATTCCCTATTAAAATGAATGTGTGACAACTGAAAAACAAAACCACCTGAAAATCCGGAAAACTGTGTGAAAAAAATGAACACTAACCAAATTTTATTTGCCTGTGCACTTTCCTACAAGTCATTCTCTGTGCCCCTCCTCACCGAGGTCAGAGCTGTCTCTCAAAGCATTCTTGAAGACTAAATAGATTTTAAATGTCTTCCTTCAGAATCTTCCCTGGAAGCAGAGATGTTCTCTGCAGGAATTCCTTCTGACCTAACTCCTCCTCCTGTGTAAAATGAATCTCCTTAGGAAGACATTACTTATCCAAGTTCATCCACTGCATGGTCAGCAAGAAGCAGAATCATGCTCAGATGCTTTTGAGCTCATGAATCATATAAAGACCCCCAAAGCCACTGTAGCTATTTTAATCCATGAGAACAATATGTTTGTGTGTGGCACTGCCCACTTACAATTCAGCCTGTTTTAAAAAAGATAGATGCAAATATAAAATTCAGCCAGTGCCTGATTTCAGTAAAGTTCAGCTGTCTCATTCTTCATTGGTGGTTGAGTCAGCCATGATGAAAGAGAAAACATGTAGGGAGCTTTCTACCATGCCGCCCAGCAAAGACCCCAGGTTCATGGATAACTTGGGCAAGAAAGTGCTCCATGATGCAATGCTCTCTATTCAAGAAAGAGTTCAAGATGAACACTCTACTCTCTATTCTCCCCTTTTTAAAGAAGGGATACTGACTGTACTCATTGGATCTCAAATGCATGTACACATATCCCCATTCATCCACATTGCAACAAGACTTCCAGTTTCTTCAGTGCACAGACCACTGTCAGTACATGATCCTTCCTTTTGGCCTTTCTTCAGCCCCCAGGACTTTCACCAAATGCTTCATAGTGGTCACAGCTCCCTTGCACAAGTGGGGTGAGCTAATTGTTCTACACTTCAATAACTGACTCTGGCAGCTTCCTCAGAAAGCCTAGCTTTATATCCACAGAGTTGAAATGATGTACTTTCTTTAGAGCCTGGATTTTGTCATCAACTTTGAGAAACAACTGACAAACAGTATTTTCTGGACATAGTTCAAGCCAAAAATTTCCCCCATAGGACAGGTTACAAAAGTTAATGCTTTATAGCCAGAACATTCAGTGCTCTATCATTGTCGTAGCCAGAACCTACTTGCAAATATTAGGCAATGGCTGTTGTAGTACCTACTGTGCTTTTTGCTTGCTTGAAGATGAGAAATTTGCAGTAGGATCTCAAATTCTACTGGGATTAGCCTCCTCAACCTCTTACACAAGACTTTCTCAGCTAAGTTTCATAATGGATTATGCTCAGTGGCTAATGCCCGGATACAACCTGACCAGATGGTCCCATTTGCATCATTAAAGTATCAAGTGATACAATGGATGCTTTTCAACACCAATTGGGGAGTCTATTGGATCCCAGCTCACTCAAGAGACTTTGTTGCAGGCTGGAAAACAGCTTCATATCAGTTATCTAGAGCTCCAAGTGGTATTTTACCTCCTTCATATATTTGTGCATCTTTTTCAAGATCACTTGGCACCAATTCAGATGGACAATCAAGTTCCAATTTTCTATAGCAACAAAAGAGGTGGACAGGTTCTCTTTGCTTGTGCAGAAAGCAGCAACAATTTGGGAATATTTGTTCTCCAATCATACACAAACTCAAGAAGCTTACACTACAAGCATTCAGAACCCGATAAATGAGAGGCTCAGCAGAGTTCTTCTGCATCATGAGTGGGCTGTAGACCTTCAGGCCATACTGGCTATCTTCCAAGCTTTGGGAACTTCCCTTCCACTAGGTAGACCTTTTCACCAGTAGCAAGAATACAATGCTACCTCTCTGTTGTTCAGTATACCAATTCTCCAATCTACTAACCGGGGATGTGCTGACCATAAATTGGACTTGGCCTGTCTTCTGTGCTTATCCTCCCATCCCTCATAGCAAAGATTCTGTACAGGTTTCAAAACAGCCGGTACAGTAATTCTCATACTACTATACTGTCCTCATTGGAACAGGTTACCTCTTCTAAAAAGACTCACAGTTCTTCTGCCATGGTCTTCAGATTTTTCATCATTGATTACTTATAACAAGGATACCCTTCTTCATCCAAATCTAGAATCATTAGCTCTTATAGCTTGTAAATTGAGCAATTTATCGTTTCCATTGTGGGCCTCCTATGGCCTATACAAGCTGTATGGTCACTACAAGATAACCATCTACCCAGGCGTTTAAATGGAAGAGAGTCCCAATTCTGTAATTCACAAATGGCCATGACCCCATTTGGTGCTCTCCTGATGCTATACTTCACTATCTGTACTATCTTTACTTCCTGAGGCTCCAAACACCCTTCATCAGAGTCTATCTCAATGCCCTCTCAGCCTATGATGCTTTCATTAATAAGTCCAGGATACTTAATATCCTATCATTTCTTCATGTCAAACCATTAGTACAGAAACCTCCTGTGCCATGGAACCTTAATGTTGTCCTTACATCCATCATGAAGCTGCCTTTTGAGCCAAAAGAGTCTGCTTCACTCAAGCATGCCACCTGGAAAGTACATTTTCTAGTAGTGGTTACTTCGTCTAGAAAAATAAGAGAGATTTTAGAAGTCCTATTTGTGCTTTGGCTGTCTGAAAACAGGCATAGAAATGTCTAAAAAAGAAAATGCCTCCAGAGGCATTTTAGAAATCGAATCTGTGGACATCCAAGTTTGATCGGGGGTGTGGTAGAGCATTCCTAAGAACCTGGAGGTGATTGCCTGATCTCAGAACATTCAGGATATCAAGAGTTTGTCTAAGGTTATACCTGTTCCAGGCACAAATAAGCATTGGGAAAGTGCTTGTTTTGGTCATAAAACATCCAAAGAGTGTTGAGATGATGGTACTGCACTTTCCCCAATACTCTGCATAATCACAACAATAGCAGCAGTGGGATTTGAACCCTGGCTTCCCTGGTCCTAGCCCACTACCCTAACCATTCCTAGATGTTCATGGTCTGGAATATTATTCTGGAGATGTCTATGTGGATGCCCCTATCGTGCACATCTATATTTGTGAAATAGTGCCTTAAGCTTGGACATGCTTGCTTTTTTTTCAGATGTTCTGCCTTGGACATTCCAGATTGCACTTGGATGTCATTTGTAAAATTCCACTTTAAATGAACTTTGAGCCTTAGTAGATCAGAAGGAAGTAGTTCTTCGCATTTATCCTAAGTACTTGACAAAGATATTCTTGCTTTTTCATGTTAATGAGGAAATAGTGTTCTGTTTTGTCCAAAACCTCATACCAATCCATACTGAGTCAGACCAAGGTCCAGCAAGTCCAGTATCCTGTTTCCAACAGTAACCAATCCAGGTCACAAGTACCTAGCAGTTTCCCAAAAAGACACACAGGTTCCACAACACTTGTATTGGGTCAAGGAGTGGATTTCCTGGGTTCTCTTTAATAATGATTTATGGACCTTTCCTCCAGGAGCTTGTCCAAACCTTTTTTAAACCCAGCTACACTAACAGCTTTTACGATATCCTCCACATACCCATACTACTGTCATGCTATGCAAAAAACCTAGCTCATTTGGAGACATTGCCCCGAGAGAAACCATATACAAGTACTAAGTGTAATAAAAGCCTCAAACTTGTCAAGTCTGAATATTCACCAAAGGACGCACATGAGTGTGGAGAGAAGATCCTCAAGTATCAAGCAATGCAGTCAGACCAAGAAAACATGACAGAAAGATATAGAAATACTTCCCATCTTATTTGGGTGCTCATAGTCTTGATTAAAAGCACTTTTCAGGCACGCCTTGATAAGTTGCCTAAACAGATACATGCTATGAACTCCAGAAGGAAACTTTCTTTGTCAAGATGCAAATACTGAAGTGAGCAATAACAGTAAATTTGAGAGACTAAGATTATATTCTGCATAGCCTGGCTTAAGAGTGAGGTCTATTACTATCATGGTATATGCAAAATGATCCCATTTGGAGACATTGCCTTCATGAGAAACAATGCTTTCTGATGTAATCCCAGTCGGACTGTTTCCAGAGAGATATACTTCTTCCAGGAGACCCAACACCTTTTCATTCACTAACAGGGCAACTATGAAAGTTATTTCCATGGATAAAACAGTATTTTTATCTATTATATGAGTTTATTATTTGCCATTTGGAAAGAAGGATATGGTGAGGCCTGAATCTACTGAAGGGGGGGATGGGGAGGGGGGGCGCAGTCATATCTGCAGATTCCTGAATTTAATTGATTTCCTTGACAGAGCTGGAGACTACTCATTCTACTTTGGTGGTGACCTTTGCATTGGAATATGACAGAAGTCAGATTTTAAAGTTGTATTTTCATTATGTTTCCTTTTTGGGGAAAAATATGGGTTTGTCTGGATTTATGTAAAATGACACAAAAGGGATGTAAAAAGTTTGCTTTTGAAAGAGAAACCTGCTGCCCCTTGGCATTAACATCTTATTCAGATTTTCTTGTAAATGTGTGTACTTTTCAGAATTCTATATATTTTTTGACCCTGATCAATTTAAACAAATTCTTGATGTAAAGTCATTCAGGGGTTATCGGACTGATGTTATAGCGGCTGCTCCTTGTAATATGAATAGTCTCTGTATTGTAGCAATTTCAATTATTTTGATTCTTAATTGGTAATTCTTTATTTCTCTTTTTTTCTGATTCTTGGAGTCCTCATTGCCTTTATCTATTTTGACTTCTGTCGGAAATGTATTTCTTAATTTTATTTCTTTGTCTTATATGTTGACATTTGCTTTGATTTCATATTTCAAGTATTCTTGTAATATGAAAATGAAATAAAGCGTAAATGATAGAGTCCAGCTTGGTATATACTGTAGATCCTTAGTCTGAATTCATTAGGGTCCCTGGGGCTCCCCTGCAACCTATAGATCGGCACCCCCAGCCTCATTATTATTAATGGTAGATTGTATACCCCCCTCCCTTTCCCAAAACTCCTTTGTGAATTCTGTTCACATGATACTAACATTTCTCCTTATAATCAAATGTAACAAGAAAATTGCAGTGAAGGGGCAAAAACATAGCTGGAATAAAAAGAAGTACTGAGAAATAAATATTTTAACATCGTATGAACAGGCTGTGTTAGCAAAGGGTTAATGTTATCAAAGCAAACACAATTAATGTGTTTATCATTTAACCTAAAAGAGATCTACAAAGATAAGAACCACTTAGCTTTCATTCCTCTTCTCCCGCTGGTTGCCACAGATAGTACCGCCACTCTATCTCCGCAACGCTTTTATAAATCTGACAAATAAGGAGGAGGTTATAAAAGCAGTTGCTGTAGTTGGGCTTATAGAAAGTTTGGACAAGTTCCTGGAGAGAAAAATCAATAGACTGTTAAGACAGACTTGGGGAAAGCCACTGCTATCCCTGGGTGTAAGCCACATAGAAACCGCATTGAGCACTAACAGGCAGTGCTCAATTCCAGAGCTGACATCGGCAGTCCCGACAGTCAACAGTGGTAGCATCAATGTGAGAAACACTACTTGGCTGGGCTTTGGTATTTCTTTGACATCATTGCTTCACATGCAGAGACTTTGCTGGCATTGCAGCTAGGCTGGCTGAAAGTAGAAAGATCACTCCATAGCCTCCCATGGGAGCCAGCAGTGGTGTGGTGCTCCTTGTAGTGGACTGGCAGTTATGCTAACCACAAACCTCATGCCGCGCACTGCAGCACACGTGTTCTGGTTCCGACTGACCAATTAGCTGCACTGGAGACCCCTCTTCTCCCTCTGTTCTCTGTGCCTGACTCCGACATAAAGGTAAATATCATCTTGTCACAAGAGGGAAGGAGGGAGGTCTAGCATCTTTTGTACCCTGCAGTGAAGTTGAAACAAGTTGAAAAGCTCACACTACAATGACACAATGGCATGTTTTCCTCACTCACAGGATCAGACATTAGGGGGCTTCATCTCTGTGTGTCACAGGAAGTGTCGGGGGGGGAGGGTCTTTCATGTGCGAGTGCCAGTGGGTGCATGTGTTTGTGTTTTTCTGTGTGTCATGGAGATGATGGAGGCTACATACACATGTGTCTGTATGTGTGTGCCATGGGGGCTATCAGGTGCTACATATATGTGTAAATGTCTGTGCGTGCTTGTATGTGTGTGTCATGGGGCCTATTGGGGGCAACGTGTGTGTCAGTGTCATGGAGAGTGTTGGACAGGGCTGTATATGCTAATATCTGTTGGGGAATGTGTGTACATGTGAAACAGCACACTTACTGTATGACAAAGCAACATATTTCCCTGTCCTTCATTTGCACAGTCATACATATCTGGGTTTGTATGTGAAGAAGAGTTTAAAGGGAGATGATAAAGTGTGTTCATTATGGTAGTAGAGGCTGTATGAATAATCTTTATAACTAGTGTTGTTTAGAAACATGTTTCTCTCTTCAGACAGTGGGTGTATGAATGCGGTGCCTGTGTGTTTGTGGTGTGGTGCAATGTAGGGGTGGGGTGCCTCCCTCTGTGTGTGTGTGATGCGGGTGTGAGGTTCCTGTATATCTGCATGCTGCCTCGATCAGGTGCCTTTGTGTGTGTGTATATATGCTGTGGGGATGGTGTGCCTCTGTGTATATGTTTGTGTAGCGTAGGGGAGGTGTGCCTCTGTGTGTGGTGCAGGGGTGGGGTGCCTATATGTCTTCTGGTATGGGCGGGGACAGCAGCTTTTAGCATGTATTCACTGTGATCTTTTCTGCCCTCTCTTCAACCTCCAACCCTTGTAATTGTACACACCTTGCTGCACATCCTGTTCTGCCGCCTCCCCTCAACTCTGTTCCCTTCCCAGCTTCAGTCCCTTTCTCCATCCCCCTACCCTTATCCCTAGCATTCTCATCTCTTCACCTCCATTCCCTTCCCTCTATCTTTCTTTCCCAAACATTATGCATTTAAATGTGTCCCTCCTACCTCCTGTTCGTCTTTAACCCCAATATCTCTTCCTTTAGTGCTTTTGGTTGCAATCACAGCCTTCTTCTCTTCAGCCTCTGGGACAGGTTGTTCCAAGGGCACTGAACATCACTCACTGCTAGACACGATTTTGGTTTTCAGTGCCCAGGGGAACAGCCTGTCCCGTGGTCCGAAGAAGAAAAAATCAACGCCACGATTGTGGAGAACAGCACAATGGTATTCAGTGCCCTAGGGAAGAGCAGAACATCACTGCACTGCTGGCGGCCTTCTCTTCTTTAGTCCATGGGACAGGCTGTTCCCATAGGCATTGAACACCATTGCGCTACTGAGGCAATCATGGTTGCAAGTTTAACGCAGCACCCTCGACCACCAGCGTCCCCCTGCCATGTTTTTCCGGCTACCAGGTAGCGCCAGCCCTGTTCTTCATTCCAGTACTGAAGGGCCACCAATGGATCAGGTTTTCAGGATATCTCTAATACATTTGCATGAGAAACATTTGCATTCAGTGGAGGTAGCGGGCATGAAAATCTCTCTCATGTACATGCATTAAGAATATTCTGAAAACCTGACCTGTTGGCGGCCTTTGAGGACTGGGAGTGAAGGCCAAGGCTGTAAATAATGAAATAACCAATGAGTTGTGAGAGCAGATCTGTTGTATTCTCCTGTGACGCTTCCCTTGCTTTCTCTGCAGAGTATGAGTATGGTGTCTGGATTTGCTCCGCTGGTCACAGCTGGAATCTTCGGGGCTACACTTTCCTCTGCCTTAGCTTGCCTTGTTTCAGCACCTAAAGTCTTCCAGGTAGGTCCTGAACATTTCTAAATTTTTATTGGGAATACAAAAAAAATGCAACAATTTACAATTCAAGAATAATTTCATGGTGATTGTAAAACCCACCAGTGCTGGTTTCAGTGAGTCATATCTAATTACAATCTAAGTCATTATTGGAGCAATTTTCATACTGTCCTCACTGGGACAAAAAGACCACACATAGATTTTTGCCTATGGACTTTGCACCCATTTTCAAATTGAAAGATTTGAACATTGCCAGGGGTAAAAAGTGTAAGCAGCCACTTCTCTTTTTGTTCAGGTAAATTTTGCTGAAGAACATAAGTACATAGGATTTGCCATACTGGGTCAAACCAAGAGTCCATCAAGCCCAATATCCTGTTTCCCACAGTGGCCAATCCAGATCACAAGTACCTGTCAGGTTTCCAGAAAGGTACACAGATTCCATGCTGCTTATCCCATAGGTAACTAGTGGATTTCCAATGGTCCTCTTTAATAATGCTTTATGGACTTTTCCTCCAGGAACTTGTCCAAACCTTTTTTAAATTCAGCTATACTAATAGTTTTTACTACATCCTCCAGTAACAAATTCCAGAGTTTGATTACGCATCTCCTATTAGTCTTAAATGTGCTACATGTCCCCTAGTCTTTCTACTTTTTGAAGGCGTGAAGAACTGATCTACGTTTATTCATAGATTCCATTCATTATTTTATAGACCTCCCTTATATCTCCCCTTTTTTCCAAGTTGAAGAGCTCTAACCTTTTAAGCCTTTCTTCATAGGGGTATCCTTCCATCTCCTTTATCATTTTGGTGGCTCTTCTTTATACTTTTTCTAATTCTGCTATATTCTTTTTAAGAAACAGCGAACAGAACTGCATATAATATTCATGGTGCAGTAGCACCATGAAACGATACAAAGGCATTATAATATCCTTGCTTTTATTCTCCATTCCTTTCCATATGATTCCTAGCATTCTATTTGCTATTTTGGCTACCGCTGCACACTGCTTATAAAGTACATGCAATGATTTGAAAATACAAACTAGATATGTACATTTCCTTTTCTGACGTACATATGCCCTCTCTCAATGAGGTTAAAGGTGCATGTGCTGTTGAAAAACATGCCTACTTTTCTGACACGCTGAGCATGGGCACTTTTCAGATGGACAATTTCCATGGGTAGAACACTTTTAACCCCCATAAATCACTTTGAAAATTGTCCATATTTATACGTTCTAATGTATTGCTACAGTGACCTTGACACTCGTGTTTTACACATACTTCAGTTATGTCATGCTAACCGAAGTATGTGAGCCCTGTAAGACTGCTTTTCAGGATCAGTATCCTGCTTGACATCAGTGCTGGTTTTTCAGGCTCATAAGGTACAATAGGTGCTCCTCAGAGGAACACCTGGACCCTGGGATAGGAGGTATGTTAGTGCACACAGTCTGGGTGCTCTGTTTTGGCTTGGGAGTGGTACCAAAGAGTTCCAGGTGAGGAAAGGCGACCTTTCCATCAGTCTTCAGTGCCTAATTGCATATCCAAGCCACATTAGCCTAGGGAGCTGATGCTTCTGATTTTATGTTAAAAATGATTCTGTGGCTCTTTTACAAAGCACCTCATCTCTCTCAACAAATAAAAAGGTTTGAATCATGAAAATGTCACAGCTGGGACATGTTTACTATGGTATGTGCCAAATCTCTACTTTAAATTTGTGCTTCACTTTCCACTTTCTAAAGTAGAACTGTTTAGTTCCTAGTGCTATCTTCGTATCACTGCCAAGGGTGAGAGAGAAACAGACATTCAAGTAACACTAAATTCAGGAGGGGTAGCCTAGTAGTTAGTGCCCAGAAGATCAAGGGTTTGATTCCCTCTGGCACTCCTTGTGACCGTGGGAAAGTCACTTTAACCTCCATTGCCTGGGAATAAAAGGCCTGGCAATCTACGTCTGGTGATACATTGCCAAGAAAACCCAGAGGCAGCTGGGTCGCCAGGAGTCAGCATGGATTTGATGGCCCAATAATAAATAAGAACTCTGAGGAATACTGTTATGAGTGTGACAAGTATTGATCAACTCCTAGTAGTATAGATGAGTAAAAAAAAAATAGACACATTTCTAGAAGATAGATTCAAGGGAGCTATTAGCCAGGTAGAATTTTGGTTTGCCACTTCATACTTCTGAGAGTGAGGCAACAGGAAGTGGGTCTCCCAGGAGATGTGTAGTAATTCCAGGTGACCTGGATTGACTATATTGGAGAAAGGATGCTGAGCTTGATGGACCATTGGCATGGCACGTTCTTTCAGGTTTCCTGTGGTACTAACAGAATTAAATTGTAAAGTGGTGTAGCTGGCCTCTTACTAAGGGGGTGAGGTTAACCCCAGAGGTGCTGCACAAAAGAATTTTGTAGGGCGTCTATGTTCAAACTGAGTTAAAAAGAAAATAGTAACACACAACAGAGCAGATCACCAATACAAGCATAGGTTTTTGGTGGGTAGGGGAAGACTTTGCTTAAGAACTAAACTGGAGTAAATGAAAGACAAGAAGCAAACTAAGCAAAAGGGCAAACTAGTATTATTTTTAAGTAAGGAGAAATTTCCCATACCTGTTAATTTCCTTTCCTTGATTCCTACTAGACCAGTCCAGACAAGTGGATTATGCTTCCCAACCAGTAGATGGAGGCAGACCAGAGCAACTTTCAGTGACATCATCGACTGTATAACTGCTGGTGTAGCACTGAGATTTGCCAATATGACATTTCCCAAGCAGACAGCATGACTGAAAAACTCACACTATTTAACCACAACAAAATTAATTTTGAACAAGAAGTTATTGGTTCTCTTACCATACTTGATTCTGCATAAGGCACTGATACAAAGAAATTTGAGAACAGACAGCAGGACTCCCTAACCTGTAGGTGAAGTCTTCCCAGAGCGGGTCCTGTATTGATCTGGCAGGAATCAAGGAAAAGAAGTTAACAGGTATGATAGCGTTTTCCTTATCATTCTGCTAGACCAGTCCAGAAGAGTGATACATACTTAAGCAGTCAGGAGCCAGAAAGGGAGGAAAACTATGATCCAGAAAGAACTGCTCTGCAAAAGGCGTCATCCACACCAGTTCCCTTGCAACTTGTAGTGCTTCATAAAGGTGTTCAGGGATGACCAGGTAACCATTTTACAGATGTCTTCTGGAGAGACCAATGTAGACTGCACCCACCAGGAAGCTTGCAACCTAGTGGAGTGGGCTTTGATCCCTTCTGGCGCTACGTTTCCACACAAGAGGTAGGCTGACCTAATAGCCTTCTTAATCTGAAGGCCAACTATTTTTTAACCATATCAATTGGCAGTATAAAGGGAGACTTGGCAAAATTTAGAAACCTAAGATTATTCCAGCACACTTGATTTTCTAAGTGCTCCATCCGTCAAAAAATAGTGTTAGTATCTTTTATCAGGGCATCTCCTACAACTTGAACAGCACTTATTTTAGAGTCAATGGCACCAGTTCTCACATTAATAGAGTCAGAGGGGAAGCCATATTGTTCCTAGTCCTTACTGGAACACCAGATCTGGTGCAAGAGATAAGGGTGTTGGGGCCACTTGGCAGTAGTGATAATTAGCATGATTTTGTTTGATTTTATTAGTGGAGGAGGGATAGTAAGGAAATCCACAGTACTACCTTTTAACTTTTGAAAGGGAGATTATGATAAAATGAGGAAAATAGTTAAGAAAAAACTAAAAGGAGCAGTTGTAAAGGTTAAAGACTTACATCAAGCTTGGGTGTTGTTGAAAAATACTATCTTGGAAGCCCAGAACAGCTGTATTCCACGCTTTAAGAAAAGTGGAAGGAAGTCCAAAAATCTGCCAGCATGGTTTAAAGGTGAGGTCAGAGAGGCTGTTGTTGCCAAAAAGCATCTTTCAGGAAATGGAAAAAAGAGCCAAATGACGAAACCTGGAAACAGCACAAGCATTGGCAAGTTGAATGCAAGGCATTGATAAGGCAGGCAAAGGCTACATCTGGAGAAGGTCATGGAAGTAAGGTAACTGGCCCCATGGACAAACACATCACTCCCCTGTTACCTGTCAATCAATCTCCGGATGGGGCTTCTTTGAGCCCTGAGATTCGGACGCCACCTTCTTTTCCCCACCTTCCACATTACTCCTTCAGATTCGCCTCTCCATGTTGTTGCTCCGGTACTCTCTCCAGTGGTCCCGGCTGTGTTTGAGGAAGTGATTACTCCCTTGTCTCGGGAGGTGACTCTTTCAGACATTTGGTCTGCACTTCAAAGGATTGATACACGATTATCTACGACTGTCTCCTCTCTTTGCAAGTTTACACACTCTGTGGTGGATAAAGTACAAGTTATTGATAATCAATTGATTGCTACTACAAAGTCTCTTGCCCGTGCTGATTCGCAGCTCCAGACATGCAGGAATACTCATGTTACGTTAATTAAGGATTCTTTATCTTTAGCTTGCCGTTTGGAATCCCTTGAGAATAAACATCGGGCAAAAAACCTTTGTTTCCTTAAATTTCCGCAAACCCATTTGCTTTCTTTTGAAATATTGTTGAAAAAATATTTTTCAGAGATTTTGCAATTTAGGGAGACTTTAGATATTGTGCAAATGTATTGTATTTCTGCTTTAGCTTTGGCCTCTCCAACTGCAGAGGGGGTTCTCCCCTCTTCTGATAGTTTGGTAGCTCAGGATTTAACCGCATTTTTGGAGGATTCGCTGGACGTCATCCCCAAGCGTTGCACCTTGGTGGTGACCTTTGGGTCTGAATCCCTCAAACAACGGGTGTTGCGTGTATACTTTAAACACAAAGATGCCTTATTCTGTGGTTTCAAGCTTCAAGTGTTTCCAGATGTGAGTCGGAGTACCCAGGCTCGGCGTAGGCAGTTCCTGGAGTTAAAACCACGGGTTGTAGCATTAGGAGCTTCGTTCTTTCTTAAATTTCCTTGTCGTTGTCTTATTACCTTGGAGGGGCAGAATTATGTTTATACTGATGTAGCTCAACTACATCAGTTGTTAGCTGATAAGGAAATTGTGGGGGACTGAATAGGTGGTTTTGTATTCTGAGCTCCCTTATGCGGAGTATTTATTACTCCTTTTTGCCTATTTGTTTTCCTTTTCCCCGTTTAGAGTTAAGAATGATCTCTCCTCTTGATGTGTTTTCTTTTTGATGTGCTCATTATACTATGTTCTTGAATTTATTAGGATGCTATGTGTATATTACTTTATCTGTTCTTATATTCAAGAAAAACTTAAATAAAAAAAATAATAAAATAAGGCAGGCAAAGGGAGAATTTGAGAAGAAGCTTGCTGCGGAAGCAAAAACGCATAATAAAGACTTTTTCAAGTAGATTCATAGCAAAAAACCTGTGAGAGAGTCAGTTGGTTAAAGGGGCACTAAGAGGCGACAAGGCGATAGCAGAGAGACTGAATGAATTCTTTGCTTCGGTCTTTACTGAGGAAGACGTAGGGATGTTACCCATGACTGAAGTGGTATTTAAAGGTGCGGAAGAATTGAAGGAAGTATTGATAAATTGGGAAGATGTATTACAACTATTTGATAAACTGAAGAGTAGCAAATCACCTGGACCGGATGATATACATCCAAGGGTGTTGAAAGAACTGAAATATGAGATTGCAGACCTGCTATTAGTAATCTGTGAACTATCATTAAAATCATGAAGAATGGAGGATGGCGAACGTAACACCAATTTTTAAAAAGGGTTCCAGGGGTGATCCGGGAAACTACAGACCGGTGAACCTGACGTCAATACCGGAAAAAATGGTAGAAACCATCATAAAGAACAAAATTGCTGAACATGTAGATCATAGGTTTTCAACCCAGTCCTCGTGGAACCCTAGGCCAGTCAGGTTTTCTGGATTGCCACAATGAATATGCATAAGATAGATATGCATACAATGAAGGCAGAAAATGCAAATCTTTCTCATGCATATTCATTCTGGGAATCCTGAAAACCTGACTGGCCTAGGGTTCCCCGAGGACTGGGTTGAAAACCCGTGATGTAGGTAGTCAAGACTTAATGGGAGACAGCCAACATGGCTTTAGACAAGGAAGATCTTGTCTTACTAATCTGTTATGTTTTTTTGAAGGTGTGAATAAACAGGTAGACAAAGGTGAGTCGGTTGATATAGTGTATTTGGACTTTCAAAAAGCCCTTAACAAGGTCCCTGATCAGAGACTTTTGGAAAAACTAAAGAGTCATTGGCTAGGTGGCACTGTACTATTGTGGATCGGGAACTGGTTAAAAGATAGAAAGCAGAGGGTAGGGCTAAATGGCCAATTTTCCCAATGGAGAAAGTAAATAGTGGAGTACCCCAGGGATCTGTGCTGGGTCCGCTGCTTTTTGACATATTCAAAAATGACCTGGAAAAGGGAATAACGAGTGAGGTTATCAAATTTGCAGATGACACAAAGCTATTTAAAGTTGTTAAAACCCCAGAGGACTTTGGAAAATTGAAAGAAGATCTTGATAAATTGGAAGACTGGGCATCCAAATGGCAGATTAAATTTAATGTGGACAAGTGCAAAGTTATGCACCTAGGGAAGAGCAACCTATGGTTACACGATGCAAGGTTCCAGATTAGGAACCACCACCCAGGAAAAAGATTTAGGCGTCATTGTGGACAACATGTTAAAACCCTGGTCCCAGTGTGCAGCGGCGGCCAAGAGAGCAAATAGGTATCATAAGGAAAGGAATGGAAAATAAAACAAAGGGTATTATAATGCCTCTATATCGTTCCATGGAGAGACCCCACCTTGAATATTTTCTGCAATTCTGGTCGCCATATCTTAAAAAGGATATAGTGTTATTAGAAAAGGTTCAGAGAAGAGCCAAGATACCCCTATGAAGAGAGGCTTAAAAGGTTAGGGCTTTTTAACCTGGAAAAGAGACGGCTGAGGGGAGATATGATAGAAGTCTATAAATTAATGAACGGAGTGGAAGGGTAAATGTAGATCGATTGTTTACGTTATCAGAATATAGAAAGACTAGGGGACATGCAATGAAGCTACAGGGTAAACTATTTAAGACTAATAAAAGAAAATATTTTTTCATTCAACGTGTAATCAAACTCTGGAATTTGTTACAGGAGGATGTAGTAAAGGCTGTTAGTGTAGCTGGGTTTAAAAAAGGACTTCTAGCATTTGCATACAGGCGTTTCAGAGGATGTATTTTGTTCATATCAACAATCCTATTGTCAGTTGATGGGGTAATTTGGAATCTTTCAGCTCTGTCTGCTCTGTATTTAAAGGCATCTGGGTTGCTTTTACCTTTATTGGAATGGAACCTCTTTATTGGGATGTCCTATCTTCCCTCTTTTGCTACTATCCTTTAAGGATACATCATTCCGAACCATGCTTTCTTGGTTGACTGTCAACTTTCCCCTATTATCTTGATTAAGAGCCACTCTATCTTCTTTAAAAAGGTTAATGCCAGCAGCCTGCTTCCACCCCAGTTAAGGTGGAGTCCATCCTTTCGGAAAAGTGTGGGAGGGATATTCTAGAAATCAGATTTAGGCTTTTAGGTAGGAAGCTGATATCCAGAACTTCCTGGGTAGCATTATAGAGCTTTGCCTGTCTTTTGTGTTCTCCAAGTGGAACAGGGAGCATTTCTGAGAATGCTACCCAGGAAGTTCTGGATTTCAATTTCCTACCTAAAAGCCTAAATCTGATTTCTAAAACATCCCTCCCACACCTTTCTATGTCATTGGTATCAACATGTACTAAGACAGCAGGCTCCTCCCCAGAGCTTTCTAAGACCTTGTCTAGGTGATGCATGAGGTCTTCTACCTTCACACCAGGCAGGCATGTTATCAGGCAATCCTCACATCCACCATCACCCAGCTATCTACATGCCTAATGATCGAATCGCCAACTATAATGGCCATCCTAACCCTTCCCTCATGGACCCATGGCCCTGCAGAAACATCCTCAGTGCAAGAGGGTTTTACATCACCTGGAAGACAAGTCTTAGCTATAGGATCACTTCCTGCCCCACCAAGTGATGCTCGTCTTTTATGTGACCTCTCTCCTACATGGAAACAGAGAGGCTGCTAGACTGGAGGTGAGACTTTGCTACTTTGTCCCTGTAGGTCTCTGTCTGCCTAGCTCCTCCAAGTCTGATACTTCAACCTCCACAGATCAGACTCATTCCCTGAGAGTAAAGAGCTCCTAGCATCTAGTTCACACATAAGAACTCTCACCAAAAGGGAGAAAATCAAATATGTGACTCTCAATGCAAATGACTGGATAGCCCTCATCTCGCTGCTGGACTGCTGTCTGCATCTTGGTTTTAAGGTTTTGTTCAACTATTTAAGTTGTTTACTTACTTAAGATTGCTAGGGATACTTGTACCAATACAACTATACCTAATAAGTTTAAGGGACTTTGTTCATTTCAAGATGAATTTCAGAGTCTTAATTAATTAATCTATTCCTGCAGAGGATTACCAGTTAAACCTGAAAGTGAATTTGACCACCCCTTTCCCTTTAATAAGTTTAAGAGCCTATAAATCTACGATAATGCCAGGTTTGGGTGGGTGGGAAAGAAAGACTAATTGAAAGCTGGCTTGCAACACAGTGCCATAACTGACTTTTAGAGTTTGTTGTAAGTAAAAAGCTGGTTTGCTACATAGTGCACTAACTGACTTTATAAAACACAGATCCTTAAAATAGACACAGATTTTATCAGTTTAAACCCAAAGAGTTCCCATTAACCCAAGAGTCTGAGAGATTCCCAGCAGATAAATACTTAGAAACATAGAAACATGACGACAGAAAAAAACACATGGCCTATCTAGTCTGTCCTTCCATATCAACCACAACAGTCCCCCTTTTTCCTTTAGAGATCAAGTGCAGATTCCTTCCCAGCAAGAGCAGCTTCTCTCCGTAGTCCTTCAAAGATAAGGGTGACCACTGCTCTCTGTGAAAGCACAGTTTATCTTAGTCAGAAGCTGAAATAATGGCAGACAACTCCTAACATTAACATCACATATCAATAGAACAACCTGAGCAATCTATTACAAATTAAAAATCATACAGCAACTAAGACCCCTACTTTCAAACAACGACTTCAGAACAGTACTTCAATCAATGATCACGCCACACTTTGATTTCTGTAATGGCATCCTGCAGGGTCTCCCAAAGCAATCACTCCATCAACTGCAACTTGCTCAACACACGGTAGCATGTGTACTCCTCAAGCTGCTGAAAACCCCACACATAACACCCAAACTTCAACCATTACACTGGCTCCCTGTTGAAGACAGAGTAAAATACTAACATTCAAAATATTACATAACTTATCCTCCACATACCTCAGGTCATTAATAAGTGTCATACCTAATAGCAGGCAAAGGAGAGGAAATGCACATAAAGCCCTAGCTGTTCCCTCAGAGTTTAGAAAAACCAATCGCAAAACAAGTAACAGAGTATTTACATACTATTCACCAATACTATGGAACGCACTTCCCGACAAATTAAGAAATATGAATGACATTTATACATTTAGAAAGCATCTAAAGATGTTCTTGTTCTCTGAGCACTTTGGAAATATGACTGATCAAATTAATACCGACCCAACATAAGCTGGAAATCCAGGTTGCTATCATTCAACCTCATAACGCCATTGTATATAGTTACTTTATTCAAATGTCAATGTTATAATTTCTTTAACTTAAGTTCGGTCTTCATGATTTCATTGCACTTAATGTTATATGTATATTTTTTGTTTTATTGAAAAGACGGTATATAAAACACACAAATAAATAAAATTTACATTTATTTACAAGCTACTCCACAGCCTTGCTGAGTGCGCACAGTTCTCACACATCTGTGCTGAGCATCTCACGGTTCACACTGTTCCTGAATACACCAACAGAGTTCTTCTCTTAGAAAAGGCCTGGCATGGCTTTCCCCGAACAGTTTGATTCCCCTCCTCCCCAGTTCTGTTTCTCTTAGCATATATGTGATAGAAGGAGCCATTTATTGTTCATTGTTCCTTCTTGTTCACTGATTGGAAATCTCTCAAGGACTGGGGATTCATCTTCTGCCCTTCTCCCCCCCAGGAAGCTCATGACTATTTTCTGTAGCCAGCCATTCTTCTACTAGTCTCTTGAGTTTTCAGTGCCTTTCTACACAGCTATACACAGCACAAACTACTCTAAGGGCCCCTTTTACTAAACCCTGTTAACCAATTAACACACAGTTTAACGTGTGGTAGCTGACCATGATGAGCGCTAATGCACCACCTTGCCAGCTACTGTTCACCAAAATGCATGTTAATTGACAATCCCATGCTACTGTGCAGAGTGAGCGGGTTAGGGGCATGGGCGTGGGTGTGAAGAGCAAATAGCATGCAATCACAGTTAACATGGCACATAGTGCAAGTTCACCTAATGCTTCCTCAATGCGGGCTTTGTAAAGAGTCCTAAGTCTCTCTCAGACCATGCTCACAAAATTCCTTGGGCAATAAATACCACAAGAGGATTAAAATATATAGAGATTCACAGTTCTTTGGACCACATCCAGGACAACATTAGCCCATCAGCATGAGCCATGGCCTGTATCTGGCTCTCAGGAAAAAGGTGACTCATCAGTACAGAGATCATAAAACTAGGGAAGAGTTGAAATTTGTGGATTGGTTCAGCCGTAGCCTAAAAATACAAAGCAGTTGCTGCCTTATCATTTGTGTTTTCTAAATGTCATTCCTAAACTCTGAATGTAAGTGGCTATTTTAGGTGGAAAGTCCATAGTTCTAGTTAAAATGTTCCTTGTAACTGTATATAGTTTGAGTTAAATACTTCTTGTAAATTTGTAAACTGCCCGGAGCAATATTTGAAATCTGTTCCCTGTAAACTGCCTTGATTACCCAGATAAAGCGTTATATAAATTAAATAAATAAGTCCATAAGTAGTTCTGTACCCGTGGACCTGGGAGGCAATTTTCAAAGAAAACCTTTATGTGCAGTTTTTCTTTTAAACATTTGCTTGCATAGGTACAGAGGCAGAAAATTATTAGTGGATTTTGCATCTCCTTTTACTGCAGATAGAAGGGGAAAAATTGTGCGCTCAGATTTGAAAATGCCATTCTGTGCATGTACTTTACCCACCCAAGCCAAACACTCCCCCAGGAATGTGCCTTTCTAACAGAGCTGAAAGTACAGGTGGTGTAAACCCTGCATGTGCTCTTTAACCACTTGGAGGAAGATGATTTTCAGACAGGGCAGTTTACCCAGGTTAATGGCTTCAAAACCTGTTCTTGGAGACAGCAATTATCAAAAAATTTACCCAGGTAAAATCAGGGGTGAAAATTAACCTCCCCCTCTGGGAAAAATGTACCTATGTTGCAAAGGGGCAGAGTGAGGAAGAGGATGGCATACAATATATCGACATTTCATTTTGCAAAGATTTTGCAGCGCCTTGCTGATGCCACATTTTCAAAGGGAGATTCCACATGGCATTTTCTTTTGAAAATGTGCTTGCTTAATCCATGGGCCTGCAAGAAACACAAGGAGGCTGATGTTCTATCCTGCAGAATTTCCCATGGGTTAGTAGTTGATTTCAGCAAAGTTTGATATGGATACAAATGAGCCTCTGGTGAGAATTGTTAAGAGAGAATTTGCATGGGGCCTGGCATAAAAAAGAACTTCTTCCATTGAGAGGTAGTCATCTTTTTTTGAAAGAACTGGCCTGTGAGGACATTTTTGCATACCGTCTTTTCATTAAATTCTGAATTAATGAACTGTTTTGCAGGACATTGCATCACAGCATCTCATTAACTTAGACTTTTAGTGAACTTCTACTATGTACAAAAGCCCAAAACACTGGTGAATCTGTACGTATTTATATATGTAGTCCCTTTCTGTGAAAAAACTCACAGTTTAGTACATCAGCCTCAAGAACTTTAAAAATTGCCCCCATAAATAAAAACATTACAGTATTTTAGCTTGTTTTCCTTCTATTAACACTGTTTGAATGTTTTTTTCCTGTTTCCCACAATCTGGAAGACGAAGTGCTCTTTTAATAAAGGTTTTAATGTGTGTTAAGTGCCCACAGCACTTTTATTTCTATGAGACCAAAGACACTTAATGCACGTTAACCTTTAGTAAAAGGACCCCTTAGACTCAGACAGCAATTTATTTTGCCAGGTTTCCTCCATGCTTTATGACATCTTAGAATAACTTACAATTGTTCTGTTTCAGTGTCTGTGCAAGGATAACCTTTACCCTATGATAGGGTTCTTTGGCAAGGGCTATGGGAAGAACAATGAGCCAATCAGAGGCTACCTGTTGACATTTGTCATTGCAATAGCTTTCATTCTAATTGGTAAGAGTATTCAGTTTTAACAATGTTGTTTATATCAAGTTATTTTAAAAGAAAACCAACAAAGTGGGGTAGGTAGAAAGCATACATTTTAAGGCTACTAAATTTTTGCCATGTAAGATTTCATTTATTGAAACTTATTTTTAATTGTTTATTTATTGCCAAGAACTGGGAACAAGGATGGAAATATTGTGCAAATTCCTAATAATCAACTGTAAACAATATGGCTTTGTATCAAATCTGACGGTTGAACTTGCATAGCCTCCATGTCCTCAGCCTTAATTGTATTATTTTATCCCTCCCTCCCATACACATGCTGTCAAGCACCTCAACCTCCCCCTCTCTCTTGCTAAACTCCAAGTTTTGTTCCATGCTCATTCCTTCATATTCATCTCTTGAAATCTCTTCCATAGCGAACAATACAGCGGCTTTTTGGGATCCTTCCATTTCTTGCACCCCAATATCTCACATTCAGCCATATCATAGATCATGTTTAGACAGCCTTATGGCACAGGGAGTTCTTCACTCGCCCAAGACTTCAAAGTGAGCCTTTTGGCCAACGACATTGCTTGAATTTCCTTTAGAAACATAGAAATATGATGACAGAAAAAGACCACATGGCCTATCTAGTCTGTCCTTCCATATCAACAACTACAACAGTCCCCTTTGCCCTGCTATAATCTTCACTTCCCTAAATGACTACCTATCTCTCAATAACAGCAGACTATACGTCCATTCTGGTTTCACTTGTATAGCCTCCTGTATAATGTCCAGGAGGCTGCAATTTAGGGTATTCTGAAAAAGAATAAACCAAAGTGCCCCTTCCCATCTTAAATTGTCTACATGTTCCATCCTCTCATAGTTTCACTTGTACCCCCTTGACTTTTGTGATAAAGATTCAGTGCAACAATTTAGACTGTAGTTCATTTGAGCATTTCTATGAAGTGCCTCTGCAGCCTCTCAGAAGTGACCTCCTCACTTACTTCGCCCAATCATGCCTCTGCTAAGGGTGTCATATAGCTTGTCTGATGCATCTCTCATCCTATTTTATTCTTATATGGCCACCCTTTACCACTGCTGGGGTGTTTTCATAAAAGCCTTATCTAGGGCTGAAAATTGTAAACATTCTTTTTCTTGGGTGTTTAAGGTGCTTATAATCTTAGGTGTATGCTGGGGACTTGCCACTTCTCCTTTATCTGATCAAATGAGGGAAAAGTACACGTACCCAGCACTATCATTGATCCAGATAATTACATCCTTTACTGAACCACATGGAGAAGCATGACTTGCCTATTCCTGGAGGAAAATCTGAATTCCCTATTTGCAGAAAGGGGGAGGACCCTTGAACACCACATATTCTCCCTCTCTTCCAGCTCCTTGTCCCCCAAATGGTATTAAAAACTGTACCTCACCCCTCCCCCTCGCCTGCTACAGTCTTGTGGTATACCATAGATTCAAAAACGTATGGGGGAAACATAATCTTCCAGTAGCCTTGGAAATTTATAGTGTTCTGTATGCACCCCATATATACATCACAAGAGAGAGGCTACATTATAGAGAAACAGATCTAACATGCCCAACCCCCCTTTCTCTGTATCAACGATCAACTTAACACAGCCAATCCTTGTATTTCTGGTATGCTATATAAACTTCTGAACTGTTCCCTTGTACAGGCTCTCCTTCCTGTTTCATATCCCCAGGGGCATCACTTGTAGTGGGTATCGCAACTGGAAGCAGACCTGTCTTCACCAGTTTACCCTCCCAAACAAGGACAAGGGAAGATCTCTGTATTTAATATACAGATCCCTAACCTTAACTGATCAGCTTCTAACCATTTTGCAATAGCTGCCGTATCACCATTCAATTCCGCCAATGCTCCTGCCTCATCACCCAGTGGCACGAAAAGCTGTTCATCATCCATATATAAAAACCCTTCAGGTCCAACCTCATTATGTTTATGTTTATGTTTATTAAAACTTTATATACCACCCAATACGGTTAGCATCTGGGCGGTACACAATACATAAAATTAATTAAAAGAGAGCTGTGAAAGGAGAAACAGAGAGAGAACGCCATAAAATCATACAGAAAAGAGATGAGGTCAGAGAACATTATTAGTTCTACCAATGGCTGCAAAAATATATTAAACAACGGTGGGGATAAACAAGACCGCTGAGGGAATCTAACCAGAGAGCTTTTTTGCTCATATACAATCATGAGCTGTTTGAGCCTGCACAAAGGATTTGATCCAATTTAGAGCCTTCCCCACTATCATCTTCTCCTCACAACGATGAAAAACCTCATGTACCACTAAATCAAAAGCAGATGCCCTATCTAACAATATAAGCAATCCCCTTTCCCTCCTGTTGATCCACGAAGCATTTCATCATGGAGAACATGCCTGAATCTCTGCTAACTCGTCCACTGCTTCCACAGAAGTACTTTCACTAGAAATGATAGGCTAGTTATAGGTCTAGAGTTTTTACAATAAAGGGTATCTAGACCAGGCTTTTTCAGTAATAGTGTAATAATAGTCTGTCACAACTTATCTGACACTTTCCCTTCCAAAACTGAGCAACATACAATATTTTCAACTAGTTCTAAACATCCTGAGGAAGCATTTTTAGAATACCTACATGACAAGGATGCAACTGACATGAAGTAGAGTAAAGACGCTTCATGATCTTAGAAACATAGTAACCGAGGTACCCGGAAGCCCAACCCCGCACTTAACAACCCCAATAAACCAGTCCACACCAGATCATGGTAAACAGATGCTTGGTCGCAGCTTTATTAACAACAGTAAAAATCCGGCCCAACATGAGCCAACTCAATATTACCCAACATTGCAACATACCCCCTCCCCCGCCCCCCCCATTTCCGGATGATACCCCACCAGCCATTTCTAGCAAAGTGGAGCATCATCCACCCCCCCCTTTTCCCTGCCGCCCGCCTCGCCATGTTATTAGCAGAGGCAGGCTCCCGTTGCCTTCCACCGGGCAGAGACCCCCAGCCGGGACGTCTCTCCCACCCCAGGAGCTGAACCGCTCCCACTCCAGGCGGCAACAGCCTCAAATGCCCCGCCGGGTCGATGAGCGCCAGCTCGTTACCCCGCCACGGCACAAGGTGAACCCTAACCTTGTGCCGCCCCCTCAAAGAAAGCTGCGACCAGCACCAACTCTCCAGAGCTTCCTGCCAATCATTCAGTAGCAGGTCCTGCCCAACCAGGGCAAGGTGCACCCCATCCAGACGATACAGTCCGGCACACTGTACATCCGCCCACGGATGCAACACCTGAAGACCCCCTGACTGCTGAACCCAACGCCCGATCTGCCTATTAATCTTGGTGAGGCCTCGGGACCAGCGTCGCTGAGACCAGCATGCGGGACAAGGAATAATGTCCGACCATATAATGGCCACGCCCGGGAGGAGCTCCCGCACCAGTTCAATGTCCCGTTGCACAGCTCTGATGATCTGCCGACACGACCAGCTCGCCAAGTCATTGCCACCCAGGTGTAGCAACAATCCAACCGGGCGCTGCCGCTGAACCATCTTCGCCTGGACACAGGCCAGTAGCTGCCACCATCGCATGCCGCGGTGCCCCATCCAGTGCAGCTGTACTCCGGCAGATTCAAGACTGAGATGGATGCCCAACGGCCGTACTGCAGCCCGACGCTCCGCCCAGTAGACGAAGGAGTGTCCGACGATCCACCAGTCTCCCCGGTGCACACCATCTGAAAAAGGGAGAAGCCGCACTGCCACCAGCAGCCAACTCTGCAACAGTAAAGAAAACATTAGGAACCCCCCCCAACCCCCTAGGCAACTCATCCATGGCGTGCTCCCTCTCCGAAGCAGGGAGGGTACACTTACGGGTGAATATAGCCCTCATAAGCCCCCGAACGCCAACGACCAATTCGCTGGATAACCTGGGGTTGTAGGCCCGCCGCAGCCGCACTCGTGGCCGCCCCGATCCGGAAGGAATGAGAAGCATAGCTTCGCTCGTCATAGCCTAGGAACCGCAAGGCCTTCCGCAGCACCACCGTGAACTGAAACTGCGTCGCCGGCCTGCCATCCGCATGAAGGAAAAAATAGCCTCGGGCCACCGGCCGGAGCCGCACGTAATGCCGCAGAGCGCGCACCGGGCACGACAGAAGCGGGGAAATAGCATTGAGGATGACCCAACCCCCTTTCCCAGCCTGGTCAGTCTTGGAACGCGAGACATAGATACGCACTGCAGATGCCTCCACTGTCACATGCTCGAAGTCCAGCCTGCCAAAAGCGCCCCGCCGCGCCGACCTCGGTACGAGCTCGCAAACCCGAAAAGACCCAAAAAACGCGGTCACAAACAATGCACGGAAAAGAATGTACTCGAAATTTGAGGACGCGATGCGAGGTAACGACTCGCAAATCCATAACAGTAAGTCATGGGAAACCGGTAGCCGCCAATCCCGCGCCCGGGGCTGCACGCGAGCCCAACCTGCCAGCAAACGCTTAACCAAAAAAGACACTCGGGGGTTTCCCCAACCGGCCGCCTTACAAAAGAAGGAAAACCCCGCTAACGCGGAGACGACCGCGGACCGTGCCCAGCTAGCACCCTTAGCACACAACACAAATTGTCCTACAAGCCCATCCGGCACCCGCCCTCCAAACCAGCCCCTATCACCCAAAAACACACTCACCTGGGCATAGCCACGCCGATACCCCGCCCAGGTACCTCGCGCCACCGAGGCAGCCAGCAACGCCATTGTCGGGGTCCCAACACTCCAAAGATACTCCGGAACCAGCGACACCAACTCCTCCGCCTCTGGTGCCAGGCGCCGGAACTGCTCCCACTGGAAACGGGACAGAGCGTCAGCAATGGAGTTCTGAGTGCCCGGCACATGCCGCGCCCTGGCAGCCACATTCAACCGTAAACAAGCCAGCACAAAAAGCCTCATCAAAGACGCCACTCTTGGACACCGAGGCGCATGTCGATTGATCACCTCGACGACCGCCGCGTTATCGCACCAGAAAACTACCCGCCGGTTCCGCAGGCGATCAGGCCAGACCCACAAAGCAACCACTATAGGGAACAGCTCCAGAAAAGCGATATTGCGTACCAAGCCCGACTGCACTCAGGCCGCTGGCCAAGGCTCCGCACACCAAGCCCCTTGACAGTATGCCCCAAAGCCGGAACTGCCAGCCGCATCGGTGAATAAGTGTAAATCCCGATTCGAGATCTCTGGCAACTGCAACACCGAGCACCCATTGAAGGTGGCTAAGAACGAGTCCCACACCCATAGATCCTCCCTCATGCCGACCGACATGCGAATCCGGTGATGCGGGAGCCGCACCCCGGCCATGGCCAACGACAAGCGCCGCGAGAATGGACGCCCAATGGGCAGAACCCTGCAAGCAAAATTAAGGTGCCCCACTAAGGACTGCATGACCCGCAAGGTCGTCCTCGTCGCGGATCCCACGGACGCCACCAGCTCCTTCAGCCGCTCAACCTTCTGGGCAGGCAAGCGGACGACCATGGCGACGGTATCAATCTCAATCCCCAAGAAAGTGAGGCAGGTGACCGGCCCTACGGTTTTGCCGGCCGCTATCGGAATGCCGAACTCCCCCGCCAAGCGCAGGAAAGCTTCGAGCAAGGTAGCACAATTGCGATCCCCCCTCGGGCCAACGAACAGAAAATCATCCAGATAATGGACAATACCGCTGAGGCCCGTCCGCCGTTCCAACACCCAATGCAGGAAAGTACTAAAGGCTTCGAAATATGCGCAGGAAATGGCACAACCCATAGGCATGCACTTGTCGAAGTAAAACGCCGACTCGAAGCGAAAACCCAACAATGGGAAAGCAGAAGGGTGAACCGGTAACAGCCGGAAAGCGGATTCAATGTCAACTTTCGCCAACAACGCCCCGACCCCACACTGCCGTACCAGGAGCACTGCTGCGTCAAAAGAAGCGTAACGCACGGTACACCGTTCGCGAGGGATGCGATCGTTCACCGAAACGCCTGGGGGGCAGGAAAGGTTGTGGATCAGCTGGAACTTACCCGGCTCCTTCTTGGGAACCACCCCCAAAGGTGAAATGGTGAATGGCGAAAATGGGGGCTTGTGAAAAGGCCCCGCAACCCTGCCCAACGCGCACTCCTCAGCAATCTTCCGCCTCACCACCTCGACGTGGGCTTTGACTGAACTAGCATTACGCGAACTCCTCCCCGCTGGGCAGCCCTGGCACGGAATACGGAAACCCTCCGAAAAACCATGCAAAAGCAGCCGCCCTGCCCCACCCCGCCGCCCACGCCCATAACTGACCAGCCAAGGTTGCATAACTGACACCCTGACGGGCGTGGGGGCCACAGTAGCGCAAGCCCCCTCACTTACCCCCAACGGGGGGGCGCCCGCCACGCCTTTGTGACTGCACTTGATGGCCGCGTGCCCGCTCCCGCACAAGGAGCAGACGTGCCAAAATTTACAGTCAGGGAACGGACACGACGCCTTGTTGAAACGCCAGCAGACGTCACACCCCCCTGCACCCCCTTTTGGCAGAGACTGAGCGGGAGCTGAGGCCCGAAAGGACCGCGCACCCCCCGACAAAGGAGACGACCCCAACTTGTCACTCCCCTCCCCAGCACCCCCGCCCCGAGTGCGAGTGGACATCTGCGTTAACCACAGGTTGATGTCCTTCGTCCCCCACGATAGCTGCCCATTCTCCTCCATCATGTCCCGAAACTCCTCATCATAATTCAACCAAGCCCACCCCTCGTGAGCCTGGGACGCCGCTAAAATAGTATCCGCATACGCCAACAGGGCCCCGGCCTGATCTGGGAAATAATGACCCCAAACGCTAGTCAAACGCAAAAAGGCGCGAGTCCAGTTCAGGGTGTTGCGAGACGCCCGCCACACCCTGCCAGATTTCTCATCTTCCCTGCGCTTCTTATTGCTTTCACCAGAACGCTTTCTGCCATCCAATAAGCGGAAAATATCGATGTACTTGCGCCGCTTAATCCGATGACGCAGCTTCCGCGGCACGCCCTCCCAAAGTTCGGAACAGCACACCACCGCGGGCCCCCCGCCGTCGCCTTTCCCACCCCCCGCCGCCCCCGAATCGCTCGAAGAAACCGAAGAGGACGACGACGAGGAGGACGAAGATGCACGACGACAACGGCGCCCACGCTTGCGCTTCGATCTCGCCTTCTTGGCCGCGCCACCCTCCGCGCCAAGGGCCTGCGCCCCACCCGCCCCCCTTTCATACTCACCAGTTGCAGAGGAGGAAGCCACGGGAGCATCCCCAGGCCGGGCCGCTGCCGCTGCTGCCACGGCGGTCCGCACCTCCGAGGCACCGGCCTGTCCCAAACCCGGAACCGTGCCCTCCATAGTCGCCCGAGCCTGAGACATCGGGTTTATCTGCAGGGGAAGAGGAGAAGAAAACCCAGCAGCCACAGGCCCAGACGCGCCAAGAGTAGGGGCCGGCCCACCGCCCCAGCCCCAAGTGGAGGAGCCAAGAATGCCAGCGTCCCACGCCGCGGGGCCGCAAGCCCCCGAGCTGCCTGGCCTCCCATGCCCCACAGCAAACCAGTCACCCCAACCACCCCTCCAAGGTCCCATACCCACAGTCTGCCCCATACCAAATGCCCATGGGCCCCATGACCCAAAGCCCCCTGGGTGCATCAACTGTACAGGAGAAGTCCCACTAGGAGACCCATTGGGAACATCAGGTGCTGCCAGGCCAACAGCCTGCACAACCACTGCCCCAGGGACCCCCGCCGCCGACTCCCCCACGGCACCCAAGCCCCCCCCCTGCGTCGAGCCCTGCTCCGCCACCCGCCCCTGGGGACAACAGCCCCGGGCCTCCAAACCCGGAGTCCCCCGCAACCACCTCGAGCACCCTGGCCTGTGCACCCTGCCGCAAAGCTCCCCGGCCCCTCCCCCGCTTTTCCTTCCCCCTGCCGCGCTCTGCGCGCGCCGCACCCACCTCACCCCCTGGCCTAGCCCCCACACCAGAAGCCCTCCCCCCATGGGACACCAAGCCCCGACCCCGGGCTGCCCTTGCCACCCCATTACGCTTTCCACCAGCGCGCCCGCCCATCCGGCGTGGAGTAGCGCCCCTGCCCATGCTGCTCAGGGAAAGGTGCAGCTACAAGAAATAATCCCACAGCAACCCCCCACCCACCCCGCACACAGGCTAATGGGGAGCCCCGAAGGCCCTCCGCAGGACACCCTAGCAGAGATCTCCCAGCCTCCGTTGGGGGTTGGTAAATACAATTGACTGGCCAAAACCGTCCCCGCAGCTAACCCCTGGCCTAAGAAAATGCTGCCCGACCTCCCCCGCTGGGGGAACAAGCACGGCCGCAAACCAGCCAGCAGGCCGGCAGCTAAACGAAAGCACCCTCGCTGCCGTGAAAAGCAGCCCCGAACAAATTAGGCCGCCGCATGTGCAGCCGGCCCTTAGAGCACGCACCCTCAACGCCCACAAGCCCCAACAGACGGCCCGCAGGCACCCGGACCCGCGTGCGCCTACCCTGCCCACGCCGCGGCCAGCCCCAGCGCCCCCCAACACTCAAACCCGACGAACCCCGCGCTGTAGGCCCAGGAAAATCCCCTGCGTGCAGCACACACCTTTTTCCGGGGCGAGCAGGACGAGAGAGGGTGAATGCAAGGACCTGCACCCCTCTCGCAGCCTGTCGCCCCGCCTCCCCCACCTTCCCAGCCAATCCGGCAGCCCGACGAGCTGCCGAACGCAGCCCGCCCTTGCTCCCTCGCACTCAGCCCCCCCACCACAGAGTCACCCGGCCCACGTGCAGGGTAGTCGGGCCCCGGGGACCCGGTTACAATGCCGGCCTCGGGACCCAGCCCTGCGGCGACGGCGGAATAAACATAGAAATATGATGACAGAAAAAGACCACATGGCCTATCTAGTCTGTCCTTCCATATCAACAACTACAACAGTCCCCTTTTTTCCTTTAGAGATCCTCTGTGTTTGTCCCATGCTTTTTTGAATTCAGTTACTGTCCTCATCTCTACCACATCCACTGGGAGACTATTCCACGGATCCACCACTCTTTCCGTAAAGAAATATTTCGCAAATCACTCCTGAATCTATCCCCCTTCACCCTCATCCCATGTCCCCTCGTAGCAGAACTTGATTTCAATTGAAAGAGGCTCTCCCCCTGAACATTTATGCCACGGAGGTATTTAAACATCTCAATCATATCACCTCTATCCCTCCTTTCCTCTAAGATGTACATATTAAGATCCTTAAGTCTGTCCTTATATGCTTTATAATGAAGACCACTAACCATTTTAGTAGCCACCCTATGCACTGACTCCATCCTGTTCACATCCTTTTGAAGGTGTGGTCTCCAGAATTGCACACTATACTCCAAATGAGGTCGCACCAAAGACTTATACAGAGGCACTATCACCTCCTTTTTTCTGCTAGCCATTCCTCTCCGTATGCACCCAAGCATCCTTCTAGCTTTTGCAGTTGCCTTTTCTACCTGTTTAGCTACTTTAAGATCATCAGACACAACCACGTCTAGGTCCCGCTCTTCTTTAGTGGACAGAAGTACTTCACCCCCTATACTATATTGCTCCCTTGGATTGCTGCAGCCCAAATGCATGACCTTACATTTTTTAACATTAAATCCCAGCTGCCAGATTCTAGACCATTCTTCAAGTTTCACCTAAAAATAATCCCAAACTCAGAGATATATAAATACCCACCCAAAAATCTCCGAAAAAATACCCAGTGAAACACTATTTATGCTCTTTTTGTCGGATCACACCGAGGGAGGATGAGAATGAAATCTTAACCCAACCAGACAGATGTGATCCGTTTTATTCATAGAAAAGTTCTTTGGTCAATAAGCAATTCTTAGTTTAGCTAGATCCCTACTCATGTTATCTACACCTTCCTGGGTGTCTACTCTATTGCAGATTTTGGTATCATCTGCAAAAAGGCAAACCCTACCCGACAGCCCTTCCACTATATCACTAACAAAGATGTTAAAATGATTCGGACCAAGGACAGATCCCGGGGCATACCACTGGTAACATCCTTCTCCTCAGAGTGAGCTCCATTTACCTGTACTCTTTGTCGCCTCCCACCCAACCAATTTCTAACCCAAGCAGTAACTTTAGGGTCCATCCCTAGAGTGCTCAGTTTGTTTATAAGTCGCCTGTGAGGAACAGTGTCAAAGGCTTTACTGAAATCTAAATACACCACATCTAGGGCTCTCCCTCGGTCCTACTCCCTGGTCACCCAGTCAAAGAAATCAATCAGATTTGTCTGACAAGACCTGCCTCTGGTGAATCCATCCTGCCTCGGATCCTGTAAACCGCTGGACTCCAGAAACCTCACTATTTTCTCTTTCAGCAGCGTTTCCAATAATTTATTCACCACCAAAGTTAAACTAACCGGCCTGTAGTTTTCAACCACATCCTTACTTCCGCTTTTGTGTAAAGGCACCACATGAGCCTCTCTCCAATCCTTTGGCACCACTCCCGACTCCAACGAGGCATTGAAAAGGTCAGTCAGTGGAGCTGCTAGAACGTCCCCAAGTTCCCTCAGTATTCTAGGGTGTATCCCATCCGGTCTCATCGCTTTGTCTACTTTAAGTTGAGCTAGTTTCTCACAAACATAGTCTTCTGAAAATTGTTCAAGATGTCCCTTGCTTCTGTTCCTGTTTGTGGGTGTTTTCTGAGGTCCTGCTCCTGGTTCTTCATCTGTGAACACAGAACAGAAATATTTGTTAAACAATTCCGCTTTATCCTCATCAGCTTCTACATATTCCTCCCCTTCACCCTTGAGTCTGACAATACCACTTTTGCCCTTCCTCTTCTCACTAACATATCTGAAAAATGTCTTATCCCCCCATTTTATTGCATTGGCTATTTCCTCCTCTTTCTGAATCTTTGCTTTCCTGACTACTTTGTTAGCTTCTCTAAGTTTTTCCAAATATAGATGCCTGTCTTCCTGTCTCTGTTATATCTTGTATTTCATGAAGGCCTCCCTCTTTTTCTTCACTTTTTCAGCTACCTCTTTCGAAAGCCATAGTGGTCTCCTTTTCCTTTTACCTTTATTTACCATTTTAACAAAAAGGTTGGTTGCCCTTAAAATATCTCCTTTCAGTTGTGCCCACTGTTTTTCTACATCCCCCAGCTGTTCCCATCCCGCTGACGACTCCCTGAGGTATTGGCCCATCTTCGCAAAGTTAGTCTTCCTAAAGTCTAAGACCCTCACCTTTGAATGGATTCTAACAGCCCTAGTCCTAATACTGAACCACACCATCTGGTGATCACTGGATGCAAAATGATCTCCTACTATAACATCAGAAACACTTTCACCATTGGTAAGCAACTTATTTACCTACAGTCAAAAACAATCCAAACCGACAGATCTGCACCACCCGCTCCTGGGAACGGACTACACCACCCAACGCCACTAACCACCTTCTCTACACCATCAGAGAAAAACATCGAGGACACTATCACTACGATTAACACCACCACAGCGCCAAACGACCCCTGCCCAGCGTTCTGGATAAAAACATTGCGCAAGGAATTCAGCCCCTTCCTTGCCAAACTCATCAATCTCTCCTTTTCAATGGGATCATTCTGACAAAACCTGAAGCAAACATCCATTAGACCACTCCTAAAAAATTGCAAACTGGACCCCCAGAAGGTGGACTCATACAGGCCAATCTCCAGCATCCCACTAATGGCCAAAATAATTGAAAAGCTCGTCCAACAACAAATCCAACACCATATTGAGACCACCGCACCCTTAGATCCATGCCAACACGGGTTCAGGGAAGCGCCCGGAGTTGAGACACTCCTGATCACTCTCTTCAACACACTAACCACCGGATTGGACAACAGCAGACAAGGATAGGCCTAATCTTTCTGGACATTGCCGCAGCATTCAACTCCGTTGACCATGACCTGCTCATAGGGCGCCTTGCAGAGAAAGGGATCCAGGACACGGCCTTAAGTTGGTACAAATCATACCTGTCGGACAGATGGCAGCACGTACGGACCGGCCCCACAGCCTCCAAACAGTTCCAGCAAAAACAGGGGGTTCCACAGAGCTCCTCCCTCTTGGCATTGTTCTTCAACATATATATGCAGCCCATCTGTGCACTCGCCCGCTCTTTCGGCACCTCATGCCTTGTATACCCAGACGACGTCTTTCTCTACATGCCATTTTCTACTGACCAGCCGGATTTCTCACCACTAACTACCTGCTTTGATGCTATCACCGACTGGCTTCACATGCAGAACCTCAGAACAAATTTCAAGAAAATTGAGGCACTGTTCATTACCAGGAACCAAGACTTCTCTCCTCCAGCAGCACTAAAAGTATGTGGTGCCGAGCTCCAAAGCAAGCCCACAATCCGCTACCTAGGGGTCACACTTGACCAACAGTTGGATATGAAAGCCCACATAAACAATACGGTCAAAGCAATATACCACAAATTACGGACAATCCGACACCTACAACCTCTACTGGAACCAGATGACTTCAGGACAGTCTACCAGGCACTGGTAATCCCCCACTTCGACTATGCCAATGCCATCCTACAGGGCCTACCTAAAAATACACTGAACCCACTGCAGCTGGCAATGAACGCAGCCGCCAGAATATTACATGGAGCCGTCAGGAGGGACCACATAACCCCAATCCTGAAGCATCTCCACTGGCTGCCAGTCCATTGCAGACTCACCTTCAAAACCCTACTGCTGACCTTCAAAGCCATCAACAGCATCACCTCCTCCTCCATCACAGACCTCATTCTCCATACTCTCCCAAATAGAGCTAGAAGGTCAGTCACAGCCAGCTCACTAAGTATCCCTAGCAAAATCACGAAGTGTTCCCAAGCAACAAGAAACAGAGCGTTCGTGTACTATGCACCCACCTGTTGGAATGCCCTCCCGCCTGGACCCCGGGCCATTATGGACCTTACCCAGTTCAGAAAGGCACCGAAACACCACCTCTTTTACATACAACAGCCAACTACCCTCAACCATCAAAGCAGCCGCCCCAAAACACCTACAACGCACAGCCCCAGCCTGGCACAGTAGCACCACCAGACTCCCGGTCAGGCATATGTATATAGTCACCTAACCTTGTAAATAGTAGCTAAGCAGCACGGTCGCTACTGCACTGCCATCGACCCTATTGCCTAGCCTGTATTATAGCTACCTAAACGAGTAGCCAAGCTACAGCATAACATGTACATAGTTACCCCAGTTAGTCCAAGTTGCAAAACCCTGTTTTTTGTAAGTCCAGTATGGGAGCCGCCTGTACTGTACAAACCTGCTATTAATTGTAAACCGAGCTGACTTTAAAAAGCGCAGTATAGAAAAAACGTTAAATAAATAAAATAAATAAAAATATTTAATGTGAGCAGTGAAAATTGATCTAAAATCCCCAAATCTCTCCTACCCAACTCTACCTCCTCTATTTTCACTATTTCCCAAAGGCGTCGATGCTTTCAAGCATCAATGCTCTCAGCTAGGATTAACTCCTATGTCCTCTATATGGGAATGTTCCTGAAGGAGGTCTCCAGGGATCTCAAGGCCTTTGCCCCTCTCCTCCCAGATGACAAGAAGGTAGATTATCTTGCCCTAGTTAAGCAGAACCAAAATGTATCAAGGTTTGTCAATAGAGCTACCTTCAATGCTTTTGAATGCACAAGCAGGGCCTCAGCATATGCATCGGTGCACATCGAATTGCATGGCTTCAGACCTCAGATCTTGAACAGTGAATCCAAGATAAGCTGGACAACATACCTTGCACAGGGGAAAACCTCTTTGGAAAAGACTGGCAAGAGTAAGAAAATAATACTCTACAGAGACTGTTGAGAGTAACAGCTGACCCTGCTAGGAAAAAGACTCCTGCAAAGAAGTCTTTCTACAATAATAAGAAGAAATTATTTTCTTCCTATCCTCTTGCTTCTCAGTATCAGGGTCAGGCCCCACAAAAAAGACAGCAGCCTCCTAAACAAAAGAAGCCACAGGTGGCTAAATCTCAACCAGCCCTGCCGCCACAGTCTGCACCTAGTTTTTGACTCTTTCCTAGAGAACATTGCCACCCTGCCTCTGGAGGACCCCCCACCCCCTCCACACAGCAGGCAGACTGTGTCACTATGCCCACAGATGGCACCTCATCACCTCAGAGCAGTGGACACTCACCATAGTTCAGGAGGGCTACAGACTTCACCTGCAAACTCTGCCCTCCTCCACATTCAAGAGGGAATATCAAACACAACCCCCACTCACTGCTCTCCTACAAGACGAGGTGTCCTCTCTTCTATCTCAGGGCTCCATAGAAGATATCCCAACATCCCAATAGGGAGTGGGCTTCTACTCTCCCTACTTTCTCATTCCAAAGAAAACTGGAGGGTACAGGCCCATTCTGGACCTCAGAAACCTCAACAAGTTTCTAGTCCATGAAAAGTTCAAGATTTTCTCTCAGGACTTTTCTACCCTACCTCCAGAGTCAGGACTGGCTCTATTCTCTAGATTTAAAAGAAGCGTACACACATATCCTCATCCATCTAAGACACAGGAAGTATCTATGCTTCACCTTTCAGGGAAAACATTATCAATACAGAGTCCTTCCCTTTCACCTCTGCCCCAAGAGTCTTCACAAAGAGCATGGTGGTCATGGCCGCATATCTAAGAACTCTGGGGATATTTGTCTTCCCCTACATAGATGACTGGCTAATAAAGGCAGACACTTCCCAAGAGGTACTGCTTTCCTTGCATCATACCATCACAGTACTATAACACTTGGGATTTGTCATAAACTTCCCAAAATCCCAGTTCACTCCAAACTCAAAGACTAGAGTTTATCAGAGCCCTACTAGACACCCACCAGTCCTGCCCCAGCACCATTGTGCCTGTCTGGTCCAACTAGCATCCCAGATGCTCCTATGAGACCTTCTGACAGCCCGAGAGATGCTGCAGCTCCTTGGGCATATGGTCTCTACAGTACATGTCATTCCATATGCCTGACTACATATGCGGACAGCCCAGTGACTCTGGCCTCCCAGTAGAAGCAGGCCCCAGGCTGTCTCTGGGGTAGGATCCAAGTCACTGCACATCTAACCACATCCCTTCAGTTGTGGTGTTCTCCATAAAACCTGCTTGTAGGGTCACCTTTTCAGATGCCTCCACATCAATGCACCCTGACGACAGATGCCTCCAAACTGGGTTGGGAAACCCATCTGAGCAACTTGACTACACAGGGGCTCTGGACAGAAATCATAACTACAGATCAATCTCCTGGAACTTCGGGCTATCTCCAATGCTCACTAGGTGTTCCATCACCACCTCACAGCACAACAGGTCCTAGTCAGGATGGACAATCAGGTTGCTATGTTCTATGTGAACAAGCAAGGAAGAAAAGGCTCTTTGGCCCTCTGCGAGGAGGCGATACACCTCTGGCCATGTGCCATTGCTCATCAAATACACCTCCAAGCGGTATACCTCCTGGGGGAGTCCAGAGTCTTGGCAGACAGACTGAGTCGTTACATCCAGTGTCCTACATCTTCCAGACATGGGGAAACTCCAGACATAGATCTGTTTGTGACTCTTCAAAATGCCAGGCTTCCTCACACAAGAACTCTGACATCTACCAACCAACAAGTGAATGTCTTCCATCTACACTGGGGTCAGGGTCTGCTTTATGCATTCTCTCCCATGGCCCTTATTCCCAAGATGCTTTTCAACCTTCAGTCCAACAGGGACTCCATGATTCTCATAGCCCCTCATTGGCTGTGGCAACCGTGGTTTCCGCTTCCACTACGTCTGACTCGAACTCATCTTCTGCGATTGGGATATGCGCCAGATCTCCTCTCCCAGGACAACAGCTCACTAGTCCATCAGAAATCCACAATTTCTCCGCCTTACAGCTTGGCTGCTGAGAGCATAGCTTTACAGGACTTTGACCTTACTGAAGAGATTAAGGAGATCCTTTTGGCTTCTAGAAAGCCCTCCACCAGATGTTCATACACATTTAAGTGGCATAGATTCTCTGTCTGGTGTTCCCAGAAAGATCTCAATCCCTTTTCTGCTCCAGTAGAGGCACTCCTCCAGTATCTCTTCCACCTGTCCTTGACAGGTCTAAAGACAACTTCGGTGAGAGTCCACCTTAGTACCATCGCGGCCTCTCATCATCTACTCAATGGACAGTCCATCTCCACACAATCGCTAGTAGCGCATTTCATGAGAGGTCTCCTGCTGTCCATACCTCCCATTAAGCCACCTCTGGTAGCCTGGGACCTCAATATCGTTCTAGCACAGCTTCTCAAGCTGCCCTTTGAACCATTAGTCACAAGGGAGGGAGGAGTGGTCTAGTGGTTAGGACAAGGTACTTCAGGCCGGAGGGCCAGGGGTTCAAGTCCCACCTGGGGACAGCAATCTCAGGCCGGAGGGACTGGGATTTCTAGTCCTATAAGCACTCCTTGTGGTCTTGGGCAAGCCACTTAACCCTCCATTGCCCATGTTCCCTGTAAGTATTAGTGTATGTGTCTCATATCCCTTCGTGTTAAATGTATCTCCCAATTGACTGCTTTGACCCGGTGAAAAGCAGGATATAAATACAGCTAAATAAATAAATAAATAAAAACTTCACTTAAATTCCTCTCTTGGAAGGTGATCTTCCTAATTGCCCTTACTTCAGCTAGATGATTAATGAGATTCAGGCTTTGATGGCGGATCCACCCTATACCTGCTTCCACCATGACAAAGTAGTCCTTCGGATTTACCCACACTTTATGACATCTAAACCAGTCAATTTACCTTCCAGTTTTCTTTCCTAAACCGCATGCATCTAGAGTGGAGGCAACTCTGCACACTCTTGACTGCAAGCGTGTGTTGACTTTTTATCTTCAAAGGACTAAGGGTCATTGTAAAGCCTCACAGTTGTTCATCTCATTTGACCCCAGTCACCTGGGATTACCTGTGTAATCTGCTCCAGTAGAGGCACTCCTGGCATATGCTTCCCAGATGGATAGAGGACTGCATTTCATTTGCCTATGACAAAGTAGAACTCTCCCTGGAAGGGTATGTCACTGCTCACAACATTTGCACCATGGCCACTTCAATGGCAAACCTACACTCAGTAGCCATCAACGAAATTTGCAAAGCAGCAACTTGGTCTTTGGTCCATACCTTTGCTACCCATTATTGTCTGGACAAGGACTCCCGTCGGGATGCCATATTTGATCAGGTTGTGCTCTAGCACCTCTTTCAGACTTAGATTCAACTCCTACCCTCTGTTCCAGACTTTGAAGATACCAGAAATACATTTGGGATCCATGACCTCACCATGCCTACTCTGAGGCAAATCTATACCGGTTCTGAGGTCACTGCATCTGGGAGCTAGGGAGTCCCATATATGAAAACTATAGTCCTGCTTGTTCCTGGAGATAGTGTGGTTACTCACCTGTAACAGGTGATCTCCAGGAATAGCAGGAATTTAATCTTCACAACCCGCTGTCCTCCCCAAGAGTTATAGGGTTTCATTTACACTCTTTTCTCAGCTATAAATTCAACTGAAGAGAAGGAGTTTGAAAGGTGAGAAGGCAATCATGCAGGTGCAGTGGAGTGTTCCCAAAAGCTTTCCATTTGGATGCTGGGGAGTGTTCCTGCACGGGCTCCATTGGTACTGATGTCACCCATATGTGAAGACTAAATTCCTGCTGTTCCCGGAGATCACCTGTTACAGGTGAGTAACTATGCTATTTCCCAATCCAGGAACTTGTCCAAACCTCTTTTAAACCCAGCTACACTTTTACTACATTATCTGGCAACGAATTCTAGAGTTTGATTACGTATTGAATGAAAAAATATTTTCTCCGATTAGTCTTAAATGTGCTACATTGAAACTTTATTGCATATATCCTGGTCTTTCTACTTTTTGAAGGAGTAAACAACTGATCTACATTTACCTGTTCTTTTCCACTCATTATTTTATAGATCTCTATCATCTCCTATCAGGGTCTCTTTTCCAAGCTGAAGAGTCCTAACCTTTTAAGTCTTTCCTCGTAGGGGTATCCTTCTATCTTTTTTATCATTTTAGTTGCTCTTCTCTGAACTTTTACTAATTCTGCTATATCCATATTTAGATATGGCAACCAGAATTGCACCCAATACTCAAGGTGCGGTCACACCATGGAACAATACAGAGACATTCTAATATTCTTGGTTTTATTCTCCATTCCTTTCATTATGATTCCTATTGAGAGAACGAGAAGAGTATGTACCCAAAATAATATTACACTCCCCACTCAATATGGATACACAAACCGGTCCACGAGCAATAGAGCATTTTCATACTTTGCCCCAATCTTATGGCATGCCCTCCCAGATAAACCAAAAGCTATGAATGACCTCCAACTGTTCCATAAGGAAATTAAGACATTTTTATTCATTGAACATTTTGGAGATAATCATGACCGGGATCAGCTCTACCCAACATAGTTCTGATTGTCACTTTCCCAGCCTCTGCTGCTAACCCCTCCTGGAACTATAGCTCCCCTCCTTTATTCACAGCCACATAAAAAACAGCCTTTACCCAACCATAGAATACATAAATTGAGACATAACTCCTATAGGTATGTAATAAATGTAAAATAGTTTTATGTAAATATTTTCATTGTAAATATGTTATATGTTTTAGGTAATTCATTTGTTACACACATGTTCTAAAAAGTTCAATGTACCTGTTCTGTTCATTGTAAGCCGCCCTTGATCTCTGGAAGGAATGGTATAAACCCCCCCCCCCCCCATTTAAATAAATAAATAAAATAAATAGCATTCTATTAGCTTTCTTGGCCACCACTGCACACTGAGTAGAGGGTTTCAAGGTACTATCTAGAATAATTCCTAGACCCTTTTCCTGGGAGGTGATTTCCTAATGTGGAATTTTGCATCATGTAATCATAGTTTGGGTTGTTTTTCCCTAAATTCGTAACTTTGTACTCATCCTTTAAATTTAATCTGCCATTTGGATTTCAGTCTCCAAATTTCTTACAGTTCTTTTGCAACCTTAACAATCTTCTTGTGATTTAACCACTTTGAATAATTTTGTGTCATCTGCAAATCTGATCACCTCATTGTTGTTCCCATTTCCAGATCATTAATGAATATGTTAAAAAGCAGTGGGCCCAGCACAAATCCCTGAGGCACTCCGTTATTCCCCTTTCTCCATTGAGAAAATTATTTTCTATCTTATAACCAGTTCCCAATCTATAACAGTACACTGCCTTTTATCCCATGACTTTTTAATTTCCTCAAGAGCCTCTCACACAGGAACTTGTCAAAGGCGTTCTGAAAATCCAGATGCAGTGTATGAACCCACTCACCTTTAGATAATGATGGTAGATAAAGACAATATGGTCTATCAAGTCTGCCCTTCCATACGAACCACTAAGCTCTATATTTCTTTTTCCTTTAGAGATCCTCTGTGTTTGTCCTCTGCTTTCTTTAGTTCGGATACTATTTTTGTCTCTACTGCCTCCACTGGGAGACTATTCCATGCATCTACCACTCTTTTTGTAAAGAAATATTTCTGCAAATTACTCCTGAGTCTATCTCCTTTCATCTTCATCCTATGCCCCCTCGTTGCAGAGCTTTCAGTTGGAAGAGGCTCTTCTGTGCATTTATACCACATAGGTATTTAAGCATCTCTGTCATATCTCCCCTCTCCCATCTTTCTTCTAAAGTATACAGTACATATTGAGATCTTTAAGTCTTTCCCCATATGCCTTATGGAAAGCCCACTGACCATTTTGGTAGCTACCCTCTACACCAACTCTATTCTGTTCATATACTTTTGAAGATGTAGTCTCCAGAATTATACACAATATAGGTCTCACCAAAGATTTCTACAGAGGCATTATCACCTCCTTCTTCCTGATGGCCATTCCTCTTCCTATGCACCCAAGCATCCTTCTGGCTTTTGCTGTCACCTTTTTCAACTGTTTAGCCATCTTAAGATCATCAGAAACAATCACACTTGGGTCCCACTCTTCTTTCATGGACAGAAGTACCTCACCCCCATACAATACTGCTCCCTCGGAATTTTACAGCCCAAATACATGACCCTGTATTTTTTAGTGCTAAATCTCTGCTGCCAGATTCTCAACCATTTTTCAAGCTGCGCTAGATCCCTCATTTATCTAGATCTTCCTGGGTGTCTAGTCTATTGTAAATTTTGGTACTATCCGCAAAGAGGCAAGCCTTACCTGATAGCCCTTCCACAATATCATTTACAAAAATGTTAAAAAGAATTGGATTTCTAACCCAGTCACTTACTTTAGGGTCAATTCCTAGGGTGCTCAATTTATTTATAAGTCACCTGTTTGGACCAGTGTCAAAGGCTTTACTGAAATCTAAGTCCACCAGATCTAGAGCTGTCCCTTGGTCCATCTCTCTGGTCACCCAGTCAAAGAAATTAATGAGATTTGTCTGACAAGAGCTCCCTCTCATAAAACTATGCTGCTTTGAATCCTGCAATCCATTGGATTCCAGAGACCTCGCTATCCTCTGTTTTAGCAGCCTTTCCATTCGTTTATTCACCGCAGAGGTCAAACTAAGCGACCTGTAATTCCCAACCTCATCTTTATTTCCACTTTTGCACCTTTGTCCTGGGACAGCCAGACTCTAAAGAAATATTGAAAAGGTCAGACAGTAGAGATGCTAGAATATCCCTAAGTTCCTTCAGCATTCTTGGATATAGCCCATCCAGCCCCATGACTTTGTCTACTTTTAGTTTAGCTAGTTCCTCATGAACACAGTCTTCTGAAAATTGTTTAAGATCCAGTTCACTTCTGTTTCAATTTGTTGGTGTTTTCTGAGGTCCTGCTCCTGGCCCTTCATCTGTGAATATAGAACAGAAATATTTGTTAAGCAATTCCGCTTTATCCTCATCAGCTACTGTATATTTTTTCCCTTCACTCTTCAGTCTAATAATACCATTTTTGTACTTCCTTCTCTCACTAGCATATCTGAAAAATGTTTTCTCCCCCAATTTTACTACATTGGTTATTTTTTCTTTCATGTGTATTTTTGCTTTCCTGACTATTTTCCTAGCTTTTCTAAGCTTTTCTGAATATTGATGCTTGTCTTCCTCTTTCTGTGATCTCTTGTATTTTATGAAGGCCACCCTCTTTTTCTTCATCTTTTCAGCTACTTCTTTTGAGAACCATAGTGCCTCCTTTTCTTTTTATATTTAGGGCCCTATTTTGTCCTGGATGTAGATCCCCTCTGTACGTTTGGTGTGAACTGGATGTACAGAGGGGATTGCGATTCTGATCCCGCGGGGCATGTCTAGCCCCCACGGGACCAGAATCGTAAATAGTCCTGCATGTGCAGGCTGGGACTGCGATTCAGTCTGGCCTGCATGTGCAGGACTGTCCCCGGCTTATTCAGTTAAGGCTCTTCAATGGAGCCACGGCGCCATGGCGTCATGTTGCCATGGCACCATGCCTCCATTGAAGAGCTGCGATGCCGGCTGCCTGAAAAAGTGGTTATTCCCCATAGCCTGACCCCCGATTTGGCCTCCTAAGGCCAGGGTTGGGCTGCGGGGAATGTCCCCTGGTCCCCTTGCCCCATCCACACCCTGGCATGTTAGAAAGAACATGTCCAGGGAAGTTATTCTGCCTCAGAATCGGCCCTGTACGTCGAGAACCAGCGACCGCCCACTGCCCACCCAAACTCTGCCCCCCGGGCCGCCTGTTCCCCACACCTGTCTAACTTCCCCCCAAAGGGACATCCATCCCCGCTATTTGTGACTCAGAATAACCCCCTTACTTACTTTCCTAATAAAAAGTTTTGTCGTCCTTAAAATATTCACTTTCAGTTTCACCCACTGCTTTTCTACATCTTCCAGCTGTTCCCATCCCGCTAACAACTGCTTGAGGTATTGTCCCATCTTGCAAGGTTAGCTTTCCTAAAGTCTAGGACCCTCACTTTTGACTGGACCTTATCAACTCTATTGCTAATACTGAACCACACCATCCAATGATTACTGCATGCAGGATGATTACCCACTATAACATTAGGAACACTCTCCCCATTCATTAGCACCAGTTCAGTATGGCCCCCTCAGATGTGGGTTCTGTTACCAGTTGCTGGAATAGTTCTCCCTGTAAAGAATTCAGGAGCTCATCCTTCTTGACCTTTTGGCTGCTTTTGCCACTGTTAACCATAACCTGCTTCTTGATACCCTGTCCTCACTTGGTTTTAAGGGCTCTGTACTATCCTGGTTCTCCTTTTATCTCTCCCATCCCTCTTTCAGTGTTTGTTCTGGTGGATCCTCCTCTGCTGCTATCCCACTCTCAGTTGGTGTACCCCAAGGATCTGTCTTGGGTCTGCTCCTTTTCTCTTTCTATACCCAGTCCTTTGGTGCACTCATCTCTTCCCTTAGCTTTCAGTACCATCTTTATGCTGACTACCTCTCTACATCTGAAATCTCTCCAGTAATCCAGACCCAGATCTCTGCCTGCCTTTCTGACATTGCTGCTTGGATGTCTTACCGCTGCTTGAAACTGAACATGGCCAAAACTGAGCTGCTTATTTCCCCCCCTAAACCCTCTTCTCCCTTTCCTCTTTTCTCAGTCTCTGTGGATAACTCTCTACTCCTCCCTGTTTTCTCGACTCGCAACTTTGGGGTCATCTTTGACTCTTCTCTCTCCTTCTCCACACACTTCCAACTGATAGCTAAGACCTGCCGTTTCTTTCTCTATAACATCAACAAAATCCGCCCATTCCTTTCTGAACACACTACTAAGACACCTATCCACTCTTTAATCACCTCCCGTCTTGACTATTGCAACCTACTCCTTGTTGGTCTCCCGCTAAATCATCTCTCTCCCCTTCAATCTGTTCAACACTCTGTTGCACGGCTAATTTTCCGCCAGCCTCGTCATGCTCATATTACTCCTCTTCTCAAGTCACTTCATTGGCTCCCTATCTGTTTCTGCATCCAGTTCAGACTTCTGTTGTTGACCTATGTGCATTCACTCTGCAGCTCCTCACTACCTTTGCTCTCTTATACCTCCCTACAACCCTCCCTGGAAAACTCCGCTCTTCTGGCAAATTGCTTTTATCTGTGCCCTTCTCTTCTCTTGCTAATTCCAGACTTTGCTCCTTTCACCTTGCTGCTCCTTATGCCTGGAACAAACTACCTGAGTCTGTATGTCAGGCGCCTTCTCTGGCCCTTTTTGAAATCTAGGCTGAAAACTCACCTCTTCGCTGCTGCTTTCGGATCTTGACTCACCTGATCTCCTTTGTGATTCCTTACCATTCTTCTAGATGTATCCCTGTCTGTACCTACTGTGTTGTCTGTCTTGACTAGATTGTAAGTTCTGATGAGCAGGGACCATCTCTTACATGTCTGTGCAGTGCTGCGTATGTCTTGTAGCACTATACAAATACTCAGGAGTAGTAGTTGTAGTAGTAGAAAGTCCTGTGCCTGCAATCTGTGCACATTATCATTGTGGAAGAGGAAATACAGAACAGAAGGATTAAGAAGAAAAACTTCCTTATGCTCTCATGTAAAGCCCTGGCCAAAAGAAGCATTTTGTAAAAATCTACTCATGTCCGAGAGAGGTGCAAATCCCACGTGGAAAGCTTTAGACATATATGTGGATATCCTTTGTAAAATAGGGAACACAAGTGTAGTTTTTGATCCACCCAGGCAATGCCCTAACCACTTTGCCATCATGCCCTCCTTGATTTTCTACATAATATACATCTCCACGTGTAACTATCTGCTTTCTTAAAATCACATTTACACATGTATTCCAATCCCCACATGTAAATACTTCTAAAATAATCTCTCATTGCTTTTAATATGTACAGCATATTAACCTGCTGTAACTTGTCTTGAACTCCTTGAGGGCTAAACAGACTAGAAATGCTGAAACTAGATTAAATCAAAATTTAGATTTCCATCTCAGGTTGTTTAGATTTAGAGTAGCTCTTCCCTTGTAGTCCTTCAACTTATCATGTATCCGAGGACAATATTATTTCTTACTGTATTGGGCTTATTCATTGTATCATTGTTTATTTCTTACTATTGCGTCTGAGCACATTACTGTCACATATGTTGTCCTCGTCTATGCTTTCCTCAGATATTTTGTTTTAATATACTAGTTATAGCATATAAAAAGCTACAGTTAGACTGTACAGAGGTAGTTCAGATTTTCAAATGTATGTCAACTTTTTATCAATTAAGGGGCCTGTTTAATAGGTGTGCTAAAGTTTTGCAGTTACCGTGCATAAGTTACCAAAATTTAAGGCACTGCAAGTTTGGGGATGTGGCCAGCATCTGCTCTGCAGTTACTGTACAATAAGTACATGTGTGCTGTGTACATGCATTTACCATGACCCAATATTTTAACCATAAAACACCTGATTCCCCCTCTTTGATGAGCCTCCTTACCCTTGCCTTATCAGCAGCCTTACCCACCATCCAAACTCCCAATCAGCATCCTTACTCCCCCCCCCCCCCCATACCCCCTGGGAACTTACTGAGATTGACCCTGATGGGTTAGTAGGGGGTAGGAATGATTACTGGATGCTCCTTCCATGTCACTGAGCCAGCTTCAAAATGGAAACGTTGACCTCTAGTGGTAGTCTCACGGTACTACTGCTGGGGGAAAACTACCAAATAAGCATCTTGACCCTTAGTGGTTGTACCATGAGACTACCTCTAGGGGTCAGCTTCTATTTTGAACCTAGACTGGCATTGGGGCAGGAGCATCTGGGGATAACTCCTGCCCCCTCCCCCTACTAACCCACCAGGGACAACCCCGGTAACTGCCCAGAGGATCAGAGGGTTGGGGGAGGGTAACTATCTGATCAGATGTTTGTGGGGAGGGGGGTTGGTGACTAAGGCTGGTCATTGGGGGAGTGTAGGCTATTGATCTGGGGATCGGGGGAATGTAGGGATGCTCATTGGCAAGGATTGGATTTTTGGCGTTAATGCTTGGGGCTATGATTAATGCATGCAGACAGCTCGTAGGAGGCAGTAACTGCACCATCGCTGTCTGCAGAGGTGACAGCACAGGATACGTTCCTGCATGCTAATTGCTAACTGCAAGCACTGTCCATGCCCAGAATTCACCCATTCTCCACACCTTTCCCACCCCCTGCCACGGCAAGCAGTTACTGTGCAAATTAGCAAGTGTCGTGGCCTTGCGGTAATTGCTACCATGTGCTAAATCATGTGGTAAATGCTTACTGCGCTTTAGTAAACAGGCCCCTAAATGCTGCTTTGATTGATGCTGGCACAGCAGGGACAGCACTAATGAATATATCTTCTCTTTTATTCCTGTAGCTGAACTAAACACAATTGCCCCAATCATCTCAAACTTTTTCCTGTGCTCATATGCTCTCATCAATTTCAGCTGTTTCCATGCCTCAGTCACCAACTCACCAGGTAAAAACTCTAGCAGGAGGGGCTGGAATGCCTGCAGAGGGCTACATTATCATTTACTTCAAGGGACCAATTCATTGACACTTTTCTCTTGTTCTGTGTCTATGGGAGAAAAGCTTTAGTAATTCATGTCTACAGATAAATCTGTTTCTAGATGTTTTTTGAGGTTTGTTTGGTATATGTTCTTATTTTCTCATTCCCTTCCTTTTCTAGGGAGTTATCCACCTATTTGAGGCCAATGACAGAAGTAGACTATTGACTACTAAATCTTTTATTTATTTTACATTTCTTATATACTGCCTTTCATCATATCAAGGTGGTTTACATTGAACAAACTGAAATTACATTGAACATGGCATTATAACTTGGAGATAACTATTTACAGGGAACATGGGCTATGGAGGGTTAAGTAGCTTACCCAAGACCACAAGGAGCACCTGTGGGACTAGAAACCCCAGTCCTTCTGGCCCAAGGTTGCTGACCTCTAGTGCGATTTGAACCCCCGACCTTACAGCCTGAAGTACCTTGCCCCAACCACTAGGCCACTCCTCCACTGCTTGCTGCTAGGGCAAATACATAGCAGCTTCCCAACTCCCTTCTTCCCCATGCATTTTAGAACATCCCACCCCTTTATAGTTCATATCACTCCAGTGCCCACCCTCTGTCCTACCCATGAAAAATCTTCAGATCCCACTCCCATATCCTTTCCCTCATGACAGACTCTGACCACCAACCTTTCTCCTTCTCCTTCTCTCCCCTAAATTCTAGCTCGTTCCCTTTCCCTTTCTCCAATCAATTGCCCATCCGCTCTGCAGATCCCAATCCTTCACTCCACCTTCCCAAAGTCCTGGCTATAGAAGCAGCAGCAGCAGCAACAGTGCCTGCAACAGGTTGAATGAGCATAGAGACTCCTCCAGTATGCACTTACAGGTCCTCACTTCTGCATGGATGTCTGGGACAGAGTCTCTGTGGGCATGATTTTTGTTTAGTCTCTGCATTCCCCTAACTTGTTCCTGTCAGGACCAAGAGAGTGGTGCGTTTGTGCAGGAGCTGAGAAAATGAATGGAGGTTCAGTGGGAGGGGCTGAGAAAGTAAATGGAGGTTTAGTGGGAGGGGCTGAAGATCCAAGTAGGAAGCAGGGGAGACATATAGTCAGAGATCTGCAGGGGGAAGCAGTTCCTCAATCCCAAACACTGATGCCACATACCCAATCCTACTAGATCATATATAAATCCAGCTCTATTTATGTCAGACTCATCATCCAGACTAAGGTTTTAACTTTAATTTTAATTCTATATCAGCAATCCTCTTCGCCATCAAACCAGTAGTTGCATTGGCAGGTTCGTTCATTCATTCTCAGCTGCTTCCTTCTCTACTGTAGGCCATCTGAACATAGAAAGGATGACCTGAGATTGCAGACCTACTATTAGTAATCTGTGAACTATCATTAAAATCATCTGAAATGCTTGAAGATTGGAGGATGGCCAATATAACGCCAATTTTTAAAAAGGGCTCCAGGGATGATCTGGGAAACTACAGACCGGTGAGCCTCACGTTAATACTGGGAAAAATGGTAGAAACCATCATAAAGAACAAAATTACTGAACATGTAGTCATGGCTTAATGGGAGACAGCCAACATGGCTTTAGCCAAGGAAGGTCTTGTCTTACTAATCTGCTATGTTTTTTTGAAGGTGTGAATAAACAGGTAGACAAAGGTGAGTCGGTTGATATAGTGTATCTAGACTTTCAGAAAGCCTTTGACAAGGTCCCTCATGAGAGTCTTTTGGCAAAATTAAAAAGTCATGGGATAGGAGGCAGTGTACTATTGTGGATCAGGAACTGCTTAAAAGATAGAAAGCAGAGGGTAGGGCTAAATGGTTAATTTTCCCAATGGAGAAAGGTGAATTCTCCAGGACCAAGCAGGAAGTCAGTCCTCACTTATGGGTGACGTCGGCGCCGATGGAGCCCTCGCGGAGCAATTTTCCCCAGCTTTCGAAGAAAGCCTTTGGGAATTGCAGCGCGCATGCGCGGTCCTCTTCCCGCCCAAGGGTGCCATCTTGCTCAGTCTTCTTTTTTCCGCGGAGCCCTACAGACGTAGTTTGTGATCGCCGCTGAAAAAGTTGATTTTTCTGTTTATTTATTTTTCCCCCAATCATGACTCGGTGGGTTGTGGCCCGTGCAACAAAATGTCCTCGAAGGCATTGAGGAGTCAGCAGTCACAAAAGGAACGAATCTTCTCTGACTCCGCGTCCGGTCGGGCCCAAACCTCGTCAGAGGCTTCGACGTCTCGTGACTCCGGCCCCGAGCATCGTCGGAGTTCCTCTGAGCGGGGGTCTCCCGGCCGGGAACATCATCGGAAAGGGAAAACCGCAAGGGCGGCGTCGGAGGACGCTCCTGGTCCCTCGAGGGCCAGGTCGCATAGCCCCGCCAGCCGCCACAGGTCCTCGGAGGCGGAGAGGTCGTCCAAACATCCTCGTCTCGAAGTGGAGTCTCCTGGACTCGTGAGTACTGTAGTCCTCGTGGACTCACCTCCCAGGGAACCGACGTCAGGCCCGACGCCGTCGGGGCCCGAGTCGGGGGCTGCCGAGTCTTCTGAGTTTGGTCTCAGATTGACAGCCTTGGAGTGCAGTAATCGCTGCCTTCATGGACCAGCAGCGGGCATTGATGGCCGGCATTGCCAGTGCATCTGCCCCGACCACCGGGACGTTGACGTCCAAGTCGACCCCGGAGGCCGAGCCGATCCTCGAGTCCATACGAGCTCGAGTCGATCCTCGGCCAAGGTCTCCCTCGGCCTCCCGTTCGGGACCGAGGTCGTCGATGCCGGCCTCGGCGTCGGGGCGGAGGTCCTCGGCCCTCGCCCGCACGGAGCCACTCGATTCCTCCACGGAGGAGTCGGGCTGGGACACGGAGGAGGACGAGTCACCCGGTTCTTTTCAGACTCAGTGCGTCCCCTCCGACTCGCCCGAGTCGGAGCCTCGGAGACGGTCCCCTCCGGAGGATACCCGGTTCTCCGACTTCATGAGGGACATGGCCAAGGTTTTGGCCTTCCCCGCGGATCCGGAGGAAGAGCCTCGAGCCGAAGAGCTCGAGGCCCTCCAGTACGATTCTCCCCCAAAGGAGACCTTCACTGTACCGGTTCCTCCGATGCTGGAGCGGCTGCTCTTCCGCATGTGGGAGAGCCCGGCCTCGACGCTGGTGTTAAGCAAGCAGGTCGATTCCATGTATCGAGTCCGCAAGAGCCCCGGGTTCCAGAAGGCGCAACTACCACACCATTCCATGGTGGTGGAATCGGCCATGCATCGACTTAAGAGTCAGAAGATGCACTCCTCGGTGCCTCCGGGTAAGGAGGCCCGGAATCTGGATGCCCTCGGTAGGAAGTGCTTCCAGGGCTCTATGCTTGCTTGCCGAGTCCAGACATACCAGCTGTATATGGGCATGTATCTTCGAGACCTGGCAAAGGAAATTGCCGGGTTCTCTGCTGGTCTCTCCGAGGAACCTTTGCAGAGGTTCCAGGCATTGTCCACTGGTATTCGAGAGTGCTCGAAGTTTATTTCTCGAGCAGCATACGATGGCTTCGAGGCCTCGGCTCGAGTAGCCGGAGCCGGCATCGGTGCGCGCCGTCAGGCTTGGCTTCAGTCGTCCGACCTCGAGCCGTGGGTGCAGGACAAGTTGGTTGATGTCCCCTGCAGAGGTAAAAACCTCTTCGGCAAACCCATGGCTGATAAGGCGGCAGAACTCGAGTCCGAGACTCTCACCAGAACTCGCCTATCCAGAAAGACCTCTGCCCCTTCACAGAAGAGGAAGGGCTCGGGGAAAAAGCCCTTTTACCCGAGGAAGGTGTCTGCCTATAAACAGCACCACCCGCAATATCAAGCCTCAGCAGCCCCCCTTCAGGGCCAGCAGGCTAAGGGACAGGGTAATGGGTCCCGTAGGCAGAAGGCCCCCAAGCCCACTACACAGGCCCCTGCTCAGCAGGGTGGGGGTTTTTGACTATGCCGGCATAGCCTCTCCCCCTCCGCGACTTTCGCTCAGCACGGGGGGCCGGCTGACCCACTTTGCCCACAGGTGGTCAGCCATAACATCCGATTCCTGGGTGCTGCAGGTGGTTCAAAAGGGCTACCTCTTACATTTTCACCAGGTGCCTCCCCCTTACCTTCCAGGGGAGCCGCCGAGACCCCCTCTGCACAGGGACTTACTCCTGCAGGAGCTGCAAAGTCTGCTCCAAGAGCAGGCTGTGGAGCCAGTGCCCCAACACTTGTGGGGTCACGGGTTTTATTCGAGGTACTTCCTGGTACCAAAGAGAACAGGAGGCCTCAGACCCATCCTGGACTTGCGCAACCTCAACAAGTTCCTGCAGCGGGAGAAGTTCAAGATGCTTACCCTTGGAATCCTACTGCCCTACCTCCAGCAGGGAGATTGGCTATGCTCCTTGGATCTAAAGGATGCTTATACCCACATCCCTATCCATCCAGACCACCAGCAATATCTGCGATTTGTGGTGGCAGGGAATCATTATCAGTACAGAGTACTGCCCTTTGGCCTCTCCTCCGCTCCCAGGGTGTTCACGAAATGCCTGGCAGTGGTGGCAGCCTTCCTGAGGCTTCAAGGCCTCTTCGTCTTCCCCTACCTGGACGACTGGCTCATCCGGGCACAGTCTTCCCTAGAGGTCACTCAGGCCACTCGACGCACAGTGGCTCTGCTTCAGCACTTGGGCTTCGTCATAAACTTCAAAAGGTCCACTTTGCTCCCCTCGCAGGATCTCGAATTCATAGGAGCACGGTTGGACACTCTGCAGGCTCGTGCCCTCTTACCTCTGGAACAGGCCCACAGGCTCATAGCTCTGGCCGGTAGGTTTCGCAGTGAGTCACCGGTCTCTGCCAGACAATTCCTGCAACTGCTCGGTCACATGGCCTCCACGGTCCATGTCACTCCGAATGCCCGCCTACATATGAGGCCTGCTCAGTGGAGCCTTCGCACGCAATGGCATCAGGCCACAGGGAGCCTGACGGACTTAATACAGGTCTCCGACCGCCTGGTCTCCTCTCTGCAATGGTGGCTTCACCTGCCCAATCTGGTACTCGGCATGACTTTCCAGCCTCCTCCACCTTCCCAAGTGCTCACGACAGATGCCTCTCTCCTGGGATGGGGAGCGCATTGCCAAGGCACATGCACTCAAGGACTTTGGACGCCTTGGGAATCTGCTCAGCAGATAAACTTCCTGGAGCTGCGGGCGATCCGCCTAGCTCTGCGGACCTTCTCTCACCTCACCTCTCGTCGGTCTGTACTGGTGCAGACGGACAATCAGGTCGCCATGTTCTTCGTGAACAAACAGGGGGGCACGGGCTCCCTCCTTCTATGTCAGGAGGCTCGAAGACTGTGCTCTTGGGCAGTCGACCACGACATCCTCCTCAAGGCTGTTTACCTGCCCGGGCAAGAAAATTGTCTAGCCGACAAACTGAGCCGGATGCTGCAGCCGCATGAATGGAGGTTGAACCCCGTAGTTGTCCAGCGGATCTTCCGCCAGTGGGGTCTCCCTACCGTGGATCTCTTTGCCAGTCCTCTCAACTGGCAACTTCCCAAGTTCTGCTCCCGGCACCCGCATCCTCTCAGAGTAGCACCGGATGCTTTTCTCATCTCGTGGTCCACGGGTCTGCTGTATGCCTTTCCTCCCACTCCACTTGTGTCCTGGACGCTATTCAAAGTGGTCCAGGACAGGGCCTCCGTGATCCTGGTAGCACCCAGGTGGCCGAGACAACCCTGGTTCCCTCTACTTCTACAGTTAGCAGTGGACACCCCTCTTCCTCTGGGGTTTCAGCCCGATCTCCTGACCCAGGATCAGGGCACTCTCCTACACCCCAACCTCCAGGCCCTTCATCTGATGGCCTGGCTGCTGAAAGGGTAGTCCTAGCTCCGCTCTTACTTCCTCTGGAGGTAGAGGCTGTCGTCCTGGCGTCTCGGCGACCTTCCACCCGGAAATCTTACGCCCTTAAATGGCGTCGCTTCTCGGTCTGGTGTTCTCAGCGCTCTGAGGACCCCTTCGCCTGCTTAGTATCGGTGGTACTGCAATATTTGCTTCACCTCTCCGATCTAGGCCTTAAATCCAACTCTGTCAGGGTCCACCTCAGTGCTCTCTCTGCACATCATTCACCGGTGGAGGGCCAGCCTCTTTCCTTGCACCCCTTGGTGGCGCACTTTCTCAAGGGCCTTCTTCTACTTAAGCCCCCGCTGCGCCCTCCAGCTCCTGACTGGGATCTCAGTGTGGTCTTGCAAAGGCTTACCTGTCCACCTTTTGAACCCATGGCTACCTGCTCTCTTCGTTTCCTCTCCTGGAAAACCCTCTTCTTGGTAGTCCTCACCTCCGCTAGGCGCGTTAGTGAACTACAGGCCCTAGTGTCGGAGCCCCCATACACTAGGTTCTACAAGAATAGGGTGGTCTTACGGACCCACCCTAAGTTTCTTCCAAAGGTGGTCTCCTCTTTTCACATCAATCAAGAGGTGGTTCTTCTGACCTTCTTTCCCAGGCCGCATACCAGCCGAGCTGAGACTGTCCTGCATACCCTGGACTGTAGACGAGCCTTATCCTTCTACCTTGACCGTACGCGAGAGCATAGAAAAGCTGTCCAGCTTTTTGTATCTTTTGACCCCAATCGGTTGGGGGGGTACCTGTCTCTAAGCGTACTTTGTCCATCTGGGTAGCTGACTGTATCGCCTGGGCTTATGGGGCAGCCGGCCTCTCCTTAGAGAGTCGCGTCACGGCTCACCGTGTCAGGGCGAAGGCTGCGTCCGTGGCTCATCTCCGCTCTGTTCCGTTGGCCGACATCTGCCGGGCCGCTACTTGGTCTTCAAGCCAGACTTTTGCGGCTCATTACTGCCTGGAGAGGGAGTCCCGCAGGGACAGTGCTTTCGGACAGGCAGTCCTCCACAATCTCTTTGAGGTCTAGGCAACTCCTACCCTCCAGCCCTGGTGTTGGGCTACCGGCCGGATTCGTATTCAGAGAAGATTCCTTCCTTCTGTACTGTTGAGCTTGAGGGAGCTCATTTTTCGGTTTGAGGTCTCCGGTAGCCTTGAGCTCGGGAGTTCCATAAGTGAGGACTGACTTCCTGCTTGGTCCTGGAGAAAGAGTAGTTACTCACCTGTAATAGGTGTTCTCCAGGAGCAGCAGGAATCAGTCCTCACTACCCTCCCTCCTCCCCTTGGAGTTGCAGTAATTCTTCTTATTGTTTTGCTAACTTTTTTGCTGTCTCTTCGCTATGTCATTAGACTGAGCAAGATGGCACCCTTGGGCGGAAAGGGGACCGCGCATGCGCGCCGCAATTCCCAAAGGCTTTCTTCGAAAGCTGGGGAAAATTGCTCCGCGAGGGCTCCGTCGGCGCCGACGTCACCCATAAGTGAGGACTGATTCCTGCTGCTCCTGGAGAACACCTGTTACAGGTGAGTAACTACTCTTAGTGGAGTACCCCAGGGATCTGTGCTGGGTCTGCTGCATATTCATAAATGACCTGGAAATTGGAATAACGAGTGAGGTAATCAAATTTGCAGATGACACAAAATTATTCAAAGTTGTTAAAACCCATGAGGATTGTGTAAAATTGCAAGAGGACCTGGATAAATTGGAAGACTGGGCATCCAAATTGCAGATGAAATTTAATGTTATGCATCTAGGAAAGAACAACCCAAACTATGGTTACACGATGCAAGTTTCCACATTAGGAACCACCACCCAGGAAAAAGATTTAGGTGTCATCGTGGATAACATGTTGAAACCCTCTGCCCAGTGTGCAGCGGCGGCCATGAGAGCAAATAGAATGCTAGGAATCATAAGAAAAGGAATGGAGAATAAAACACAGGATATTATAATATCTCTATATCATTCCATGGTGCGACTGCACCTTGAATATTGTGTGCAATTCTGTTTGCCGTATCTTAAAAAGGATATAGCATTATTAGAAAGGATACAGAGAAGAGCCACCAAAATGGTAAAGGGGATGGAAGGATACTCCTATGAAGAGAGGCTAAAAAGGTTAGGGCTCTTTAACCTGGAAAAGAGATGGCTGAGGGGAGATATGATAGAGGTCTATAAATTAATGAATGAAGTGGAACAGTAAACATTGATCAGTTGTTTACACCATCAAAATATAGAAAGACTAGGGGACATGCAATGAAGCTACAGTGTAATCTATTTAAGACTAATAAGAGAAAATATTTTTCACTCAACGTGTAATCAAACTCTGGAATTCGTTACCGGAGGATGTAGTAAAAGCTGTAGTGTAACCGGGTTTAAAAAAGGTTTGGACAAGTTCCTGGAGGAAAGGTCCATAAATCATTATTAAAGGGGATCTGGGAAATCCATTGCTTGCCCCAATACAAGCATTGTGGAACCTGTGTCTTTTGGGGAAACTGCTAGTTACAGTACTTGTGACCTAGATTGGCCACTGTTGGAAACAGGATACTGGGCTTGATGGACCTTGATCTGACCCAGTATGGCATATCTTATGTTCTTATCCTGTTTATAATATATAGATATAGCTTTTGAGGAACAGAAACTAGTGATTGTGAGAAAATTTTTAAAAGGTACTTCAGCCAATAAACATCATTTTATGTGCAAAAATGGCCTTTTCAAAATTTGGCTAGCGAATGTGTGCTTTAACTTATGAGCATTGCACTTGTTTAAGCACAAGCTTATCCATGAGATAACTTTCCAAGGGAAAGTATGTATTTTGGGTGTAATTCTATAAAGCCTTTTCTGCATGTGAAGCCTATTTTACATGCAGAAAAGAGTTTTTCTAAAATTGCATGACCATGTCCCTATTAAAAGTAGGCATATGGAAGACGTGCACTTTCTTTTATACGATCTGCATGTGAGCATTCCTGGGGCTTAATTTTGGCAGAGTGGAGGCAGAATTGCAGTGTATGCATATATTTTATAAAAACCACTTGTATATGCATAGAGTACATCCACACATTTGCACTTCTTTCAGATGTAACTTTGTGCGTGGGCATTTGTACACTGTTCGGGCTGGTTCAGGGTGCTTTTTTGGACTTCCTATATAGGTTCCCTGTTATAAAATTACCCCCATTATGTACTTGTGTGCACATCTGTCACACAAGTGATAAAATTATCCTGCCCGTCTTGGTGCACAGTCCATGGGTAATTTTTGCCTGTAGATTTTGCATTAAATTTCAAAGGGAAAATATGTGTGTAGTTTGACTTTTAAAATTGTCAGTGGGACTTGCTAACCTTTTTCATTTGCTTTTAGTGTGGGCAAAATGTTGCTGAAAAATGATATAGATAGAATTGGAATGTTACTCAGAACCCACACAGGACATGCCCCTAAGAATACTTGCTCCTAGTTTGGCATGCTGTTGAACCCCACATAACGTTTTGCTGGATTGCAGGAAAGCAATTTTCAGATAGTTGGTTCAGGGGCAGCCTAAGGGGGGTGCGGGGCCTCATTTGCATAAATATTTGCATAATGTTACCATACACTAACTTTTAGTAAACATGCCTCTTAATGAGCGTATGGATAAAGAAAGACTAAAAGATTTTACATTACTATAATCCAGTGCCAACCGCCAGGCACATTAGGAACTACTACAAACACTGCCCATTTAGAACCCATAGCAAACCCACCGTATCATAACAGCACTACCAGGACTCATAAAGCACCAGACCCTACCTATCAAAAGGCAACACTGCAAATATTAAACCAATACATTTCAGAGAATAACAATACATGACCTACTGGGGAAAGAGAACAAGTGGCAATGTCAAATAGGAATTACATAAACAGAATACCTCAGCTCAGTTACACATGTAGAACATAGACCATCACCAAACAAGGAATCACAATTTAGAAACAGGAAGATGATAATTAAACTGGGAACCCCAAAAGCCAAACTTGGAATGTACAACACTGTAGAAATAAACTATAAATTAATTTTCTCTTGTACTAATTAAAGCGCAGATGTTAATGATTCACATTTCCCAGAGCTGACATATTCCAGTTAATAAATTCATAATAAAGAGATATTTTTTTACCTTTTGTGCATTTTTTTTTCAGTTGCAATTGCTCCAGCCACTTTCTTCTGGTTTCTTTGTGTCTTCTGCTAACTCTCCATCATCTGCTGTCCATTTGTCCTTTCTTCTCTCTTATAGTTTTTTTCCATTCTCTCTCTACATTTGCTTTAACATACTAATCTTTCTCCTTTTGCTCTTTCCTCATTCCTATCTCATCCACTCAAATTTTACACCTCCATCCTCAATCCCCACTTACTCTCCCAATACCCGGCCAATTGAAGATTTTTCTTCCCTCCCACACAAAATATTTTCCCCCTCTCCCAGCCCCATCCCATTCTAATCCTCCCCCAACATCAGCTCTCTTCTAGTTACAGCCCCACTCAGCATCCGCTCCCTTCTAGTCCCTGCATCAGCCCATTTCCAGTCCTAGCCCCTCATCAGCCCATTTCCAGTCCTATCCTAGCCCCACCATCAGCCCATTTCCAGTCCTAGCTCCCCCATCTATTTCCAGTCCTATCCGAGTCCCTCCATCAGCTCATTTCCAATCCAAGCCCCCCCCCATCAACCGATTTCTAGTCCTTTCCTAGCCCCACCATCAGCCCATGTCAAATCCTATCTCCCCTCCACGCAGCCCATTTCCAATCCAAGCCCCCAATGAGCCTACTTCCAGTTCTAGCCCCTCCATGAGTCCATTTCATTCCAAGCCCTCACCACAGCCCATTTCCAATCTCAGCACCCCACAACAGCCAATTTCCAGTCCTATCCTAGCTCCTCCATCACCCCATTTCCTGTCCTAGCCCCCCCCCCCACTCAGCGCATTTCCATTCCTAGCTCCCCCCTCACTGTCCATTTCCATTCCAAACCCCCCTCCCCATCAGCTGTTTGCAGTTCAAGCCCCCCTTCCACTCAGCCCATTTACATTCCAAGCCCCTGTCCCCATCCCCATCAGCTATTTGCAGTTTAAGTCCCCCCTTCCACTCAGCCCATTACCAGTCCTAGTCCCCCCATAGCCCATTACCAGTCCTAAGCCCATCAGCCCACTTCCAGTCCTAACCCCCCATCACCCCATTTTAAGTCTTAGTCCCCCCATAGCCCATTACCAGTCCTAACCCCCCATCAGCCCATTTCCAGTCCGAGCTCCCTCCCCTCACAGCCCATTTCCAATCTCAGCACCCCTCAACAGCCCATTTCCAGTCCTATCCTAGCACCTCCATCAGCCCATTTCCAGTCCTAGCACCCCAGCAGCCCATGTCCAGTCTTAGCCCCCCCATAGCCCATTACCAGTCCTAACCCCACCATCAGCCCATTTCCAGTCCTAGTCCCCCATAGCCCACCTCCAGTCCTAACCCTCATCAGCCCATTTCCAGTCTTAGCCTCCCCCATAGCCCATTACCAGTCCTAACCCCCATATCCCATTACCAGTCCTAACCCCCCCATCAGCCCATTTCCAGTCCTAGCCCCCCATCTGCCCATTTCCAGTCCTAGCCCCCTCATAGCCCATTTCGTCCTAGCCCCCCCATAGCCCATTACCAGTCCTAACCCCCCATCAGCCCACCTCCAGTCCTAACCCCCCCATCAGCTCATTTCCAGTCCTAACCCCCCCATCAGCCCATTTCCAGTCCTAGCCCGCCCCATAGCCCATTACCAGTCCTAACCCCTCCATCAGCCCACCTCCAGTCCTAACCCCCCCATCAGCCCATTTCCAGTCCTAGCCCCCCATCAGCGCATTTCCAGTCCTAGCCCCCCATCAGTGCATTTCCAGTCCTAGCCTGCCCCATAGCCCATTTCCAGTCCTAACCCCCCCATCAGCCCATTTCCAGTCTTAGCCTCCCCCATAGCCCATTACCAGTCCTAATCCCCCATCAGCCCATTTCCAGTCCTAGCCACCCATAGCCCATTTCCAGTCCTAACCCCCCCATCAACCCACTTCCAGTCCTAGCCCCTCCATAGCCCATTACCAGTTCTACCCCCCGATCAGCCCATTTCCAGTCCTAGACCCCCCCAGCCCATTACCAGTCCTACCCCCCGACCAGCCCATTTCCAGTCCTAGACACCCCCCCCAGCCCATTACCAATCCTAACCCCCCTCCCCCCCATCAGCCCAGGGAAACTTTAAAAGAAAAAACTAACTTGCTGCTGCCGCCGCAGCCCTGGCAGTGGCAGAATCAAGTGTCTCCTGCGGGGCCCCCGCCCATCCAACAGAGCCCTCCCTCCTGTCCGGCAGAGCCCTTCCTCGATCACTGTCCTCGGTGCGACTTTCAGAGCTGTGAAGGGACTCGGGGAGGGTTTCCCTCTCACGGTTCTGTTAAGCCTGCCAGGGCTGATGGGAAATAGGAAATGCCTGTTCCCATCAGCCCCAGCGGGCTTAACAGAGCCGCGAGAGGGAAAGAGTCCCCTTCGCGGCTCTGAAAACCGCGCCGAGGAGAGTGTTCGAGGGAGGGCTCTGTTGGGCGGGCAAGGGCCCCGTGGGAGACACTTGATTCTGCTGCTGCCAGGGCTGCAGCAGCAGCAAGTTAGTTTTTTCTTTTAAAGTTTTTCTGGGCTGATGGGCAGAATGTTGTTTGCGTGGGGCCCCCTGAAACACGGGGCCCTGTGCAAACAACATTCTTGTTGAATGGACGGGCCGGCTCTGAGTTGGTTTACCTGCATAAATTACTGTGACAATTGTCTTTTAGAACTATAAGATCAGTTGCTAATCTGGATAGAGGGGCTATAAAAAAATGCCGTGACTTTGGAAAAAAATATATATCTTTTTTTGTGTGTCTCTTTTTTTGTATTTCAACAGGTTGGAGGCCATCCTTTCAATACTACAGTAAATGGGCCTCCCTTTTTGGCGCTGTTGTGTCTGTGGTTATCATGTTCTTGCTAACCTGGGAAGCAGCTCTGATAGCTATTGGCATTGTCGTGTTCTTACTGGCATATGTTCTCTATAAAAAGCCTGGTGAGTTTGAGGCTTAGTTGTGTGAGCTTGCATGCTGCAATGTGATTAGCTGATGACCATCCTGGTCATGTGCCTTATTGGTATGGCATTATCAAGTGTTAAATCCCAGACATTTGTGAAAATGAATCAAAATGACTTGTCAAAATAGCATTAAGACATGACAGCCTTGCATGGGGAAAGTAATCTGCACTGCACTACCCTGGCAACTCTGCTGGGCAGACTGGATGAACTATATTGGTCTTTATTTGCCATCAGCTGCAGTGATTTGTGCATTACTGTGTTGTACCAGTCAGATAAAATGTTCCCTGCAGATCATCTGCTCTGCTTAAGTTAAGGTTATCAGATTTTTTTGCAGGAAAACCTGGGACACTTATTTGAAATGATTGGGGGGCGGGGGGGGGGGGGGCAAGGGGGAAGGAACACCTTAGTTCCAGGTTTGAGCAACAAGGTGTGAAGGAGGGAAAAGAAACCATTACCCTGCCCCCCCACCATCCTTCCCATGATTAGCAACACTATTACTCCCGAGCAGATGAATCAACAGAGAATTAGAAATAGTGGTGCATTTCACCTGTGCTGTGCAACTTATACTGATAATGGATGTAAATTCTAAAAATTCAAATATTCAAATCACTAAATTGAAAATATTTTTTTTCTATTCCTCTCTGTTCCCATTGCTGGAGTCAGGGACAGGAGGTTGCAAAAGAGGTGGGAATTGTGGACACAGCTCTAAAATCGGGAACAGTCACCAGAAATTGGGGACATCTGGTAACCTTAGCTTAGGTCCACGTGAGGATGAAACAGTGTGTCCTGCCATGTGAAAGGCCTGGGTTCAGTTTATGAATCTTGCTTCTGTTCCCTTCACTGGCCAGGGCTGGGGGAGATAGTTTTATCCGTCATTCAGCGGCAACATCCAAGTGGCTAGAATTAGGGTCCCCGTTAGCCGGATTTGAAGAGTGGCCCCTGCCTGAGGACTGCTGCAACAATGGTTGGGCTAAATTGCAAAGGGATAAAAAAAATAAGGGCTCATGGTGAATGAAGGCTTACAGTGCTGTAGCTCAACAAAGGTTGGTTCCAGTTGAGTTTATTTATTTTATTCATTTATTTAACATTTCTTTTATATCACCTATAAAGATAGCAAAGCGGTTTACATTGAACAGTATTGAATGAGATGATTACATTGAACGAGAACTTATGTACATTACTTAACAATGGTTGGAAGCCGAAAAGAGCAGAAAGAAACTGCTGAAGGGAAACACCAGAGAGAAGCTGAATTGAAGTGGAGGAATCTAGATTTGCCTGAGGACCAATACCACTGACGTGCATGGTAGCACGCGTTGAAGGGTTATAGGGGCATTTTCGTGAAGGCATGGTAATACCGCTTAATGTGGATGTTAACACATATTCACAAAGGTGCAGGCGTAAACAAAAAAGTGTTAATGCACAGGCATTATGATACTGTATTAAGAACCGTGGTAAATAATGTCACCCACATTATTATAAGGTATTCACACTGTAGTACTTCTTCCGCCCTCTATAATACATTGACCGCATGTCGATGCTCCTTGTCGAGGCTCTAAGGCAGGAGGTGGGATTTTGACTCTCAAGTTAGTTTGGTGAGTAGAGAGGAGAGTAACTGTTGTGAATTCTGTTTTGTCTGCTCTTCCCTCTCCTTTTGTTTGCTCTTTTTCTTTATATGAAATCTTCAGTTAATTCCTCCACTGCAGCGTTCTTACTCTGGTGCCAACCTATGCAAGAACAAATCGCCCTCTATCTGGGCCCATTCAACCTTTATACCTAGGAAACTGAGAGTGCAACCGTAGCTAGAATATCTGCACAGCTAGAATACCCCACTTGACACATTACCTACCAGCAGGTCACAGGCTTGTTACGTAAGGAAGATCAAGGAGGCGCACAGGAGAAGCGTGCAAGAGACATTATCACAGCACACTGGGTTGGGTTATAGGATTTAGATTTTAGATTCATTACTTGCCTCAAGGCAAGTTACACTTAGCTAAATGAGTTATTTCCTTGCCTCTAATGAGTTTACAATCTAAATTGAACCTAAGCAATGGAGAGTGACGTGACTTGCACAAAGTCACAAAGAGTGGAGGCATGAGAAGCAGGATTTGAATCCTGATTTCTCTGGTTCACAACCTGCCTTTTGACCCACTTCTTCGCTGCACTAACTCATATGCCTACTTCACTGGAAACAGAATTGCCAAGTTACCCAGTTCCAGGAGTGAGAGTTTTTGCTAGTTCTGGTTTTAAATTTGACTTGCACTGCAGTATGGTATTTGTAGCCCCTGATTTTACCCATTGAACTCAGTGCTTTAGGTCCCATAATGCATCAAATGAGATTTTGCAAGTCCAGGACTGGCTCAAAATCTCACTCCTGGAACCGGGTAACTTGGCCATTTTGTGTGAAAGTGCATGCATGGGTTTGTAACATAACAGTCTACTTTACACAGAAGCCTTGCTCTAGATTTTTTAAGGCAGGTTAATCCAGTCCTGGCTTTACCCCACTACCTGCAGGGACCTGCAGCCATTCTTGTCTCTTTCCCTACAAAAACAGGATTACTGGTCTCTTCAGGTTTGAGGATTAAACCAGGACTTGATCAATCTGTCCTGGAAAATCTGGAATCAAGTAGAAGTCCTGTCTCCAATTTCCGTAAGAATTATTTGGCAGTTCTGAATAGAAAGTGTCTGTTGCATAAGTGACTCTGGTTTAGGATTCTTTGGTTCCTGTAGGGCTCAATCTAAGATGCTAGACACTATGGGCCCAAATCTGATGCAGACGTAGATCCCCTCTGTGCATGTGATCTGAACCAGGCACAGAGGGGATCACGATTCTGATCCCATGGGGCATGTCTAGCCTTGCAGGATTAGAATCACGAACAGTCCTGCATGTGCAGGCTGGGATGGCGATTCTGTCCGGCCTGCATGTGCAGGACTGCACCCGGCTAACTCAATCAGAGCATTTAAATGGAGCCGCGGCACCATGGCACTGTGGCTCCATTTAAAGGCTGCGATGCTGGCCACTGACCAAAACGGTACATTCCCCACAGCCCGATCCCCAATCCAGCCTCCAAAGGCCAGGGTCGGGCTGCGGGGAATGTCCCCTGGCCCCCCCAGCCCCTTTTGCGCCCCAAATCTAAAAAAAAAAAATGTCTAGGGGAGTTATTCCGCCCACTCTCCGCCCCCGAGCTGCCCATTTCCCGCCCCTGACTAACTTCCCCGCACAACCGGCGGGAAAGTTAGTCGGGGGTTGAAGCTGGCGTGAATAGCAGGGATGGACATCCCGTTGGGATGCCCCTCCTCGCTATTCGTGGTTCAGAATGACCCTCTGTTAGGATAGGTCTGTGAATTGCAGTGCACACTGTTGCTTTAGCAGTGTGTGAGTTGAGAAAAGATTTCAGGTCTCAGACATATTACCTGTATTCAGTGCTGATCTGGAGGAGTGTGTGGGGCCTGGGTTGATTTCCCTTGTTGTGCTCTCTCACCCCATGAGAACAGCTACCTGCCTCTTATCTACAGCTCAAGGCTGAAGTCATTCATTATTCTGGTCTGTTCTTAGCCAGAGATAAACCCTGAGAAAGAGATAACAAAGTAGCAGGTTTCAGCAAGGAAAACTACCAAACAGCGACTGCAGGCCTTCACCTTCATAAGAGATGGACAAAGTAGGCACCTGTGCAAAACTTTCATGGAAAACATGACTCAGTCATTCTTCTATGGATCTGACCCCCACTTACAGCATTCTCCCAGATGCATGCAGCGAGGCAATAACATCCTTGGTCAGATCCGGATTAATGTCATCAGGAAGGTGATACGTGACATTAGTATTGCAGAGGATGCAATGAGCAAGCCCTGACTCTGCCACTCGTCTTGGTGAATATTGTAATGCACCTCCTGATCTGTCCAAACAACTAAAGTGACTTTTAACACTCTGAAGGTGTGCTTGATGACAGAGTGACCTGTGTGCCTCTTTGTACTTCCTCTCAGCATGCATCCCACATTGAATTACAAGACTAAGAAGCTAGGACTGGCAGCCATATCGCAGCAGTAGGAAGTAGTTTGCTCCTCAGAGAAAAGTGAAATTAAGAATTAGAGGTTGTGTTGGGTGTAGAGTTGCGATCTGGCTGCAGATTGTCAGGACCGGTTGGACAAGTTCTGGGGATATGGCGCTGCCTGCTGTACCTATTGTTTTCCCTAAGAAAAGTGAGCGTACCAATCCCTGCAGGCAATGCATTAGCATATCCTGAACTTATGGAACCAGGTGTAACCCTAGAAGGCTTTTTATGTTGAAAACAAAAGGAGCAGGGATGTCGGTGTATCGCTGACAGTAATGTAGATATGTGGATGCTGGCAAGAGGCAGAGCTAGACAAATAGGTAAAAACCAGTATTTATCGAGCAGCTGTCACAATACCTGCACTCCTCAAACTGACAGAAGATGGCACACTGGCAGAGGGTAGATCAGCCCTGGCAGGACCCCAGATCCCTTGCTGCCACATTTCTCATAGCTGTGGTCTAATCACACACATCTTGCACATTGAGGGCATCATATTTATGATTTCTATATGCCTCTTCCCTCTGTGGCGATGGTGTCTGCCGATACTCCCTTCCCACTTAACATTACAACCGCTTCCCCCCCTCAGAGAATTTCTGGGCTTGTGGCATTCTATAAAGAAATATGGCCTTAGATTACGTCTCTTCTTCCCATCTTGTGCCATGAACTCTTATTCTAGAATTTCCCATCTGTTAAAAGAGGTCATGGAGCTATTGTAATGTCTCCATTGTATCAACTCTTTTCCTGAAAGGTATACACATGTTTAGATCTTTATACCTATCTGTTCAGTGGTGAAAATGGCACTGACTATTTGGATGGAGGCCCTCTGGACATACTCTAGCACAGTGTTTCTCAATCGTCTTCTTTTTGTGACACACTTTTGAGCTTGTTCAGTCCTTGGGGCACACAAACCAAATTTTGCATGCAGGGCCACTGCAAGGGTATTAAGTGCACTAGGCGAAAACGTCAGTCTTACTCCCTCTTGCAATTATCTTTTAGACTCCTAGCCACCCCCTTAAGATTTTGATTATCAAACTCATTTGTAATCGTCGTAACACCATTTCTCCCAAAACAATCCTATAAAAACACATATCACACTTTTAAATATTTAACTATTTTGTAAATATATACATAATGAGGGAGATTTCATATAGCCACTTACAAGGGCAAATGGACTATTTACATATCATCCATTCTTCCTGTAGGTCAGTGATCCTCGACCCAGTCCTCTGGGACCCCCAGGCCAGTCAGGTTTTCAGGATATCTACAATGAATATGCATGAGATAGATCTGCATACAATGGAAGCAGTCAAACCAAAAATACCATATTCCCGGTAAAAATGTAACCACAAAAACCAAAACCCGGAAATCAAACACCGGTAAGTGAAGCAAACTTATTTTTGTTGGAATACGCCAGCCCAGTATAGAGGAAGAAATCCTCATACCGCTGTGGCAACTTCCTTTTTAATAAAGCATTTCAATAAAAATCAGTAACCACTTAACTGAAATAGTAGCAGTTCATCATATCCAGTCAGTAATGTGGCAAATACGACGTGGCATGTTTCGGGGTGAAAACAATGAGTACCCCTGCTTCAGGTCAGAAACATTGCTCGGTGAACTTTTTGTGTCTCTGGCTTGTAAGTGCACTCATTCTGCTACTCCCCTCTCCCATTCCTCTCTTACCTCTCCCTACTCTCCTCCTCGGGAACTCCGCTCTTCTGGAAGATCACTTCTATCTGTGTCCTTCTCTTCTACTGCCAACTCCAGACTTCTCTCCTTTCACGTTGCTGCTCCCTATGCCTGGCACAAACTATCTCAGTCTGTACATCAGGCTTCTTCTCTGGCCCTTTGCAAATCCAAGCTGAGTACCTAGCTCTTCGTTGCCACTTTTGGATCTGATTTGCCTAATCTCCCTTGTGTTTCCTTACCATTCCCCCTAAATGTATCCTGTCCCCAGCTGCTGAGTTGTCTATCTTGACTAGACTGTAACCTCTGCTGAGAAGGACTATTTTTTATGTGTGTGTTTGTGCAGCGCTGTGTACGCCTTGTAGCGGTATACAAATTATCAGTAGTAGTAGTAGTAGAGCCTTCTTGCATCTGATTCCCACCTATCTGGGTACTGGCATTTCTCAGAGCAGCTACACCTGTCCCATCGGGTTGTCTGTATACATCCGCTATTTGTGGGGCAATCCTGTCTGCCTTCCCACAGTCTGTCTTGTGGCACTGCTCCCCTGGCCAGACCTGTGTGGACATAGGAAAGGAGATCCCTGTGCCATCACACCAAGTAGCCAGCCTCCAGATATATCACCACTCTTACAACTCTCATAGATCCTGGATTGCCTTATGGAACAATCTGGGGAATGTTGGTACAACATCAATCTCCCAGTGCTTGGCACAGCAGATATATGGCTGCCCTATCACACTGTCAACAATATATTATCTTATTAGAGTACCCGATAAAAAATAATCTAGAAGGAATCTGAATAGGTTCCCTATAGCTAAATGTCAAAACATACATCTATGCATGGCAGATGTACTCCACAGTTTGATACCCAGGGACACAATCCACAGACCCAAAAGAAACAATAGCAGCAATAGACTCCGTGTACCCTCTGGCTACCATAAAACAAAACAAGTAACTTCCAAATGAGCCATATCCCTCTCCGCACCAGCCCTCTGCAATTCCCTACCAGATGAACTGCGGGCAACAAATGACCTCAAAGACTTCCGTAAAGCCCTTAAGACCTATCTATTCATAGAATGTTACAACCAAACATATTAAAGACCCCTTTCACAAGCCTAAATATACAATGATCCCACCCACCTTAGTCTCTGTGTACGTCCAGTCACCCCTATTTAATGTTGTCCCAACCTGTGTTATGTCATCCCAACCTATGTAAACAACCACTTTGATTGAAGGAGAAAGTGGTATACAAATCTGGATAAATAAATAAAATAAAATAAATGTCCCTGTCAATAAGGGACCCTCAGAATAAGAGCATTCAGCAGTGAAAGCAGCACTAATAAATGCTCAACAGCAACATCATTGGCCTCAAAAAATGTATATTATGGGCATGCATTAGTACTGTTTTAACTATTGAATGCTCTTATTCTGAGGGTCCCTTATTATTGACAGGGATATATTTTGACATTTAACTATAGAGAACTTTCTGTGATTTTGCCTGCCAGATCACAATGGCACCTGATGACACTGCAGTCATCCATACAGTCCAGGTACTGACCAGGCTTTCATGTTCCTCCTGAATTGCAGATGAACACAACAGATCCTCCCTCAAACCACACACCTACATACACACACACTTTCAGTCACAAAAACATAATTCTGCCAAAAAGATGCCCTGAACCTATACATAAGAACTATCACATAACATAATAGCATGGGGTACCAGGACTAAAAATATGATCTCTGTTTCTTACACAAACAACAATCCTTTCCCTACTCATGCCCATAGTATCCCTACATCAGCAGTCCCATTTTTCAGAACATGGGAATTGTTAAGGTCCCCTAGATTGGCTCCTTTAGCACAAACAGAACATTTCACATAGCTATAATACTACTGCTGTTAATATTTCTGTAAGGGTGTTTATTAATGTTTTTATACCTTACAACATTTCCTCACCTCTGCTTTCTGTTCCTTAAAACTGTATCTTGTGTTTTTCCAGACTGCAGTCACACCAGTTCAAAACATAATTGTCACAACCATTCTTCAATTTGGGATGCATTACAGAGAAGAGCAGAATTTTTTCTAAGTCCTGGCCTTATACCACATTTCCGCAGGAAGAACATGGACATCTGTGGGAAACACTGAAAACATATATGGGCCTTCCCTGAATATGCTTTATACGTCTCTGCGTCTGACCACTCCCCTGTTCTACCCCTTCTGGGCACATTCTGAGATCCTTGTGCTAGCGCCGTAGACATGCATGGCAGCAGTATTTCAGAATATGGTCGGGATGTTTTTGGCACATAAACATCTCCGCTGCATATACAAATCCCTTATTCATGTTCTGAATGACCTCCATAGTGTATCTGAATTTTCAGAAAGCATTTGATAAGGTCTCTCATGAGAGACTCTTGGCAAAATTAAAAAGTCATGGAATAGGAAGGAGGCAGTGTACTATTGTGGATCAGGAACTGGTTAAAAGATAGAAAGCAGAGAGTAGGGCTAAATGGCCATTTTTCTCAGTGGAGAAAGGTGAATAGGAATACCCCTGGGATCTGTGCTGGACCCATTGCTTTTTCACATATTCATAAATGACCTGGAAATGGGAATAATGAATGAGGTTATCATATTTGCAGATGACACACAATTATTTGAAGCTGTTAAAACACAAAAGGATTGTGAAAAATTTCAAGAGGATCTTGATAAACTGGAAGACTGGATGTCCAAATGGCAGATGAAATTCAATGTGGACAAATGCAAAGTAATGCACTTAGGGAAGAACAACCCAAACTACGGTTACAGGATTCAGGGTTCCACATTTGGAACCACTATCCAGGAAAAGGATCTAGGCGTCATCGTGGATAGTTTGTTGAAACCCTCTGCCCAGTGTTCAGCAGCAGCCGAGAAAGCAAATCGAATGCTAGGAATTATAAGGAAAGGAATGGAGAATAAATCCAAGGATATTATAATGCCTCTGTATTGTTCCATGGTGAGAGCATACCTAGAATGTTGTGTGCAATTCCTGTCGCCATATCTTAAAAAGGATATAGCAGAATTAGAAAAGGAACAGAGAACAGCCATCAAAATAGTAAAGGAGATGGAATGATATCCCTATAAGAAAAGGCTTAAAAGGTTAGGGCTCTTCAACTTGGAAAAAAGATGGCTGAGGGGAGATATGATAGTGGTCTATAAATTAATGAATGTGGTGGAATGAGTAAACGTAGATCAGCAATTTACTCCATGAAAAAGAAGAAAGATTAGGGAACATGCAATGAAGCTACAGTATAACCTATGTAAGACCAATAAGAGAAAATATTTTTTCACTCAGCGTGCAATCAAACTCTGGAATTCGTTACTGGAGGATGTAGTAAAAGCTGTTGGTGTAGCTGGTTTTAAAAAAAGGTTTGGACAAGTTCCTGGAGGAAAAGTCCATAAACCATTATTAACTCTTTTCCTGGCACTACCACAAAAATGCTATTAATTTCTTAACAGTTTTCTTTTTCTTACTACATGTAATGACTGCAAGACGTAAGTATAATGTCAATAGATTCAGAGTTTGTCTTTGTAGTTTTTTATCTATGTTCCTATACAGGAACATTGCCAAGAAATTGTACGTTCAACCCATGCAAGAGAACATCCTACTAGAACGCAAAAATAACAGATAAATAAAGCAGATACTAGTGACTAATGCTACAGTATGCATGTCTGTCACTTGTGGTAGTTCACAAAGCAAGTTTTGCCCTTATCAGAGTGAAGCCGGACCTTGCAGACCCTACACATGACCGTAGAGTTCTTCAAACACATGCGACAGCGTCCCTGCATGCAGCTGATGCGTTCATGAAGTAACTCCTGTGCCTGCCGGACATCTTTTGGCAAGTTGGCTACATGATTTGAGTAGGGAGGAGTAGCCTAGTGGTTGGGGCAAGGTACTTCAGGCCGGAAGGTCGGGGGTTCAAATCCCACTAGAGGACAGCAACCTTGGGCCGGAAGGACTGGGGTTTCTAGTCCCACAGATGCTCCTTGTGGTCTTGGGCAAGCCACTTAACCCTCCACTGCCCATGTTCCCTGTAAGTATTAGTGTATGTGTCTCATATCCCCGCATGTTAAATGTATCCTCCAATTGTGTTGTGACCGCTTTGATTGAAGGATAAGGCAGTATACAAAACTGTCTAAATAAATAAATAAATAAAATGATTTGATCTGATTGAATGTTCCTGAATGGCAGTGCCCTTCAACAGACACAAGGTGATGTCACGTTTGAATGTCAGATGATCCATGTCACTTCCATGAAGGTGACAGTATATGTTCCAAGCAGCCACGACAGATACGTTGAGGACGTTTGTGAATAGTGGCTACAACCATTTCTTTCCACGCACAGATGGCCTGTAGCTTGCTAAGAGCCTGTCCATGAGATCCACTCCACCCATTCCTTCATTATAGCACTTCACCACAAAGGGTTGAGACACAGCAACACCTGATGTACCCTTGACTCGGCGATGTGCAGTTTGAAGTGGGTCATGTGTGAGATTGTTGCTGGCAATGCAGACAACAGAATTGTCATGCCACTTTGCTGCATAGACTGACCCATCACATCAGTAATCATAGTCTCCTCGGCCACTCTTCTTCATGTCCTTTGTACTTCAAAGTTCTTTGTGTGCTCCGCCAGTTCTCAATTCCCAAATGGTTCCTGTAGCTGCAACATTTCTCTCTGCGAGTGACTTGATCAGTGCGTAACTTGTAAAAGAAATTATCGAAGAACAGGTGGTGACGAATTACATCTGAATGCTTTTCAGTCATATGGTTTATGATCCTGGAGCCCAGAGGTTCCATCAAATGCGTAGAACGTTCTCGTCCGGTGTACAGCTTAATGTTGTAAGGGTAGCCGTCGATGCCACACATACACCACCACTTAAAACCAAATCTAATTGGTTTTCCTCTTATAAGCATTTTCATGCTGTGGTGGCCAAAGTATGGAGTCATAGATTTGTCAATACTCAATTCATGGTGGAAAACCCCAAACTGCATCAAATTCGCGTTGACGGCAGTAATAAGTGGAGCAACCTTAGCCATCTTGTCGCCTGCTTTGAGTTCAGCATTGTCAGCCAAGTGAAAGTATTTTTGATGGTCTGATACCTCTTGCTGCTCATGACCTCATGGACAATAGGCATACCTAGATCTTGCTGACTGCTCCAGTAGTCTGACTCCTGTGGCAGGACGTGATAGCCAGACAACAGCAGGATTCCCAGAAAGCGACAAATTTCATCCACTTTGACTTGAAACTGACTATTGTTCTTATCGCGGTTAGCGTAAAGGTTGCTTTGCGTTATAATTTCCGTCAGCATTTTGTCATCGAATGTAAGGCTCCATATGGAAAATGGAGAAAGCGACAACAGAACAGGAAAACTGTCAGGTAAATGACTTGGCACCAGCGATGAAATTACCTTAGTGAACTTTGTTGACTTTTTCCACTGAATTGCCTGTTTCTGCTTCAGATTCTTACACTTTTTTGCAGGAGGGTTGCTTTCATCTTCACTACTAACTCTCTCATCTTCGTCTGTCTCCTCTGCTATCACTTCCAGTTCGCCAGTAGTTTCAAAGGGGTCATCACTGTTCAAATTGTCAGGAACATCTTCGACATCACTGTCAGCTGCAGAATCACCTGCAAACGGCGGCAACACAATGATGGTCGTCAGACGAGTTAAACGTTCCACAGTTGACATAGCATCTTGGACTGTAACTGTCCGATGAATTTTGCTACATCTTGTGCCATAGAAGCGTCTTGTATCCGTTGTTTATCAAAACTGAAGGAATTATCTGAAAACAATGCACACTGGCAATTATTAGTCGACTTTTGGATAATCCTGGCAGTGTTCCTATATGGGAACATGAGACATATACATAAAATTTACCCCATCACAAATCAAATAAAATGTGAGTGCACCTGTGCAACACGACCAGGCATGCCTCGTACACAATGATCAGGGTCAAAATGTAAAACAACCAAGTATCTCAAAATTATAACTGCTAAATTTGACTTACCCTCAAATTGTAAAAAATGTGAAAATTTAAGTGAAATTAAAACTCTGCAACTGAGACCATTTAATGTTTGCACCGCTGTTAAATATGACATCACCACTTGTTCACATTCTGCAAAGAATATTTGTATTCGAATCCTAAGCGCGATCGCTTTGCACCTCCCCCCACCATTGGGAATGTTGGGGGAGGACTCAGCGCAGCTTAGCAGGAACATTGCTTGTGACCTGGATTGGCCACTTTTGGAAACAGGCTACTGGGCTTTATGGACCTTGGCCTGACCCAGTATGACATATCTTATATCCTTATACAGGCTGAGGTTTAGAGGAGGTTTGACCTCAGGGTGTGCACAGTAGTGGAATGTAAGTTAAATTACAGGCTTATTCACATGGATGTATTATGCCACAGGCTTGATAAACAAGAATTTCCAAGCACATCTTGACAAACTACCCATACATGTTACATCTTACAAACTCCAGTAGGAGGCTCTTTTTAGGACGATGCAAGTACTACTCTGAGCCGTATTAGTAAATTTGAGAGACTGAGATCATACTCCACATGCCCTGGCTTAGAAGTGAGGTTCATGACTGTCATGTTTTGTGCAAAACTAACCTATTTGGCGAAACTGTCCTGGGATATATTATGACCTAGGATGTCACCAAAAATCTGTGTTACCTACAACATCCACAGGTGTCGATAACATTCTTGCATTAAACGTATGCCTTGGTTGTCAAACATGTCTCCTCAAATTTACTTTGCATTTTAGATTTAAATAGTTGCCTTTCCAAATCTGAGCTCAAGTTGAGTTACAATATAGCAAATGGATTCACTTCATGCCATTTTCAGTAGTAGTTCCAGATAAGTTGCATTCAGGTGCACTACACATTTTCCTAGTCCTAGAAGGCTAGACCTGTACCTGAGACAATGAAAGGTAAAGTGACTTGCTCAAGATTACAAGAAACAGCAGTGGGACTTGAACTCTGGCTTTGCGGTTCACAGCCTGCTGCTTTAAACATTAGGCTGCTCCTTCCACAATAAGGTACAGTAGCTATTTCCCTACCAAAGAGAGCTTGCAATCTAAATTTTGACCTAAGGCAATGGATGGTTGAGTGATCTGCTGAAGACCTCGAGGAGCATTGGTGGGAGATGCCACCAGCCAAACCTCTGCCCTCATATGCAGGTAATTAACCTAGCTAGTATGCCAATGTCACTACCCTCTTCTAATGCTCAGAGAGTTACATGCCATTTTGTTTGTTCTACCTCTGTGGTTCTTAGCCCAGTCCTGGTGTTTGCCATAGGCAGCAAGCCAGCAGGAGCGAGGCATCAGATGAAAGTTCAAAATCTTTATTCAGGGGTACAGTACAGCCACACCCAACATAGCCGTGTTTCGGCAGCTGTCTTCCTCAGGGGTATATTGGCACAGATACTGAAGCGCTGAAATCTGTCTTCTTGTGTAACCCAAATGCTCAAAGACACACTTAGTTGTCAGCGCTAATGTCATGCAGTCTTATCGGCAGACAATCTCAAAGGTTATACCCCTGTATAAAAATTTTGAACTTTCATCTGATGCCTTGCATCTGCTTGCTAGTTGTGTTCCTGCGAGTGTCCTATTTGCTTCTGTGTTGGACTGTTCCGCTAGTGTACGCCATAGCCAGTCTGCTTTTCAGGACATCCACAATGAATAAGCATGAAATAGATTTGCATACAGTGGAGAAAGAACAATCCTATAAAATGCATATTTGGCCATCACACTTTTAAATATTAATCTTTATTTTGTAAATATAGACATAATGAGGGAGATTTCAAAAAGCCATATACCTATGTAAATAGACTATTTGCATATTGCTCATTCTTCCTGCAGGTAAAAGTACACACTGAGGACTCCATGAGCTTATGTAGCAGCCAGGACCCATTGCTGTGCTTTGACAGTAGTTGCCTGTTTACTGGCCCTAACCTCAAGAAGCTGCTGCTATAGGCAACTGTCTAGTTTGCCTGCTGGTTGTGCTAACTCTTTCTGGGGTGTGCTTACTGCCCTTTCATGATGAAACATGCTATTTAACTAGGCTTATATAATGCTTTTCTACAAGTGATTTCCTTAAAAATGAGGTGAATTGGAAAGCCTGCTTATGTTAGTTCTTAATGCTATATCATTTACAAAGTATTTCTTCTTTATGAAATAGTAAAATGATGAGGAAAAAGAGACAGTGTTTTATACAGATCCCCTTATCAAAATGTTTGTACTAAAAGCTGTGGCAATTATTAATTTTTGCATGGAAATATCACTAAGGTCAATACAGATTGCTTGAAATTAGCAGTCAAATAGCTCCATTTGGATTTAATATTGATAGTCATGGGTTTATGGAAAATATGTTTTATGGGGGTGGGGAGAGGTAGCAAACATACTGATTTGCATCCTTATAAAATGTAACTGCTGTGCATTTTTGCTTTGGAAGTTAAGTAACTAGTTTTATTTTGATTTCCAAATACCAGTCATCATACCGTGTTTGTCATTACATGGGGGAATCTAAATATGGCTTTTAGTACAAATGGTGATGATTTTCCCGCAGTAGCTTTTAAGGTTAAAATTTGATGGTGATTTCTTTTTCAGAGGCAAACTGGGGATCATCTGTGCAGGCAAGTTCCTATAACATGGCTCTTTCGTATACTGTAGGACTCAGTGAAGTAGAAGATCACATTAAAAACTACAGGTGAGTGCTGACAAACACACAGAAGGGCTAGGGGACCTGCATGCAGCTACAGCTTTCATTTATGGTTTTGGAGGGGAAATGAGTTGGGAGGGGCGGAAGGTTTGACTTTAGCCCATAGAAAAACACCCCATCTAGCCTGTCCCCAGCACCCTATCTTCATGTCCTAGCCCATCCCCAACAGTTTGTCTACCCTCCAGCCCATCCCTTGCAGGACTGGCTTGAGCCTTAGGCAAGACTAGGCGGTCACATAGGGCGCTGCTTCTGAGAGATGTCAAAGAGCAGCAGCATTCAAAGCAAAACAATAGATTCTGACAACCATACGAAGTCAAGGAGCCATCAACACAAACACGAAATCCTCATACACAGACTACAAGCAATTGGAATCAAAGACACTGTACTCCAATGGTTCAGATCCTACTTAACTAACAGACAGCAACAGATCCGCACCCTCTCCACAACTTCGCCCCCCTACCAACAACTACAAGGAGTACCCCAAGGATCCACCCTATCCGCCATGTTGTTCAACATATATCTCCGTCCACTATGCTCAATCATACGCACCCACGACATCAACTTCCACATCTACGCGGACGACATAATGCTCTACGCACCAATTACAACCACCAACCCGAAAAACGAACAGCTGTCTGCCTGCTTCAACGACGTAGCCAACTGGCTGCAGGAGAACAATCTATCCATCAACATAAAGAAAACCGAAGCCATAATAGTAACAAAAGAACCTGATTTCAAACCACCTACCCACCTCAACATGGGAACCACACAAATCCAAATCCAGCCTCAAATAAGATATCTAGGGGTCATCATCGACCAAGCTCTCACCCTCAAACAACAAATCAGCAAAACTGCTGGGATGATATTCCACAAAGCCAAAACTATTCAACACCTCCGGCCCCTCCTAGAACCTCACGACTTCAGGACCGTGATGCAAGCTGTGATACTCCCTCATCTGGATTTCTGCAACATAATCTATCATGGACTTCCTGCCTCGCACACCAGCTCCCTCCGTACTGCCTTAAACACTACAGCAAGGATCATTCAGAATGCAAAAAAATGGGACCACATAACTCCAATCCTAAGAAACCTTCACCTCCTTCCAGTGCAAGCAAGAATCAAGTACAAAGCAATCTTACTCACCCACAAAACTATCCACCAAAAACAGATCACCTCCCTACACTCATTACTGCCTCGACCATCCCACAACAGATCAACCAGACATTCCTGCAATAACTCTATCGTTGTCCCTTACAAAAGAACCAAATCCACACAACGGACCTGCAACAGAGCATTCGAACTCTATGCTCCATCCCTCTGGAACTCTCTACCAAAACACATCAGGAGCAACGCTGACATCACATCATTTAAGAAACAGCTAAAGACAATCCTATTCCGTGAACATCTCTGAACGGAAACAACACCATGACCTAAACACTTAGAAGTAAACATGTCCATGTCTACCCAAATCATTAAATGTTGACCCTGGTGATGGCCCCACCCTAAAAAAAAAAAAAAAATTACCCCCCCCCGATGTTACATGTTACACCGCTTTGACCCGGTGAAAAGCGGGATATAAATGCAGTTAAATAAAAATAAAAAATAAAATACAAAGTCAACCGTACAAAGTCAAGGAGCCATGAGCACATTCTTTTACCTGCAAGGAAAGCAGGCACACATATACAAACAAAGCAAAATTTAATATTTAATATTCAAAAGGGTTTAGCCAGTTAGCAGGATCTGCTAATCACCTAAACCCCGCTGAACCCAATATTCAGTAGCACAAATCAGGCAGTGCCGCTGAATATCTCCAGAGACCACGTTGGCACTATCTGGATAGTGCCGGGGTAATCCGTGGGTAGGGCTGGATATTCCCCATTACTTTTCCAGTTATTGGCAATTTTCAGCACGCTAACCATATCGGTAGCCACATAAAGTTAGGACATGTCAATAATTGTCCTAATTTGATGCGGTTTGCTATCCGGATAGTGGCTGAATATTGCTGCTAACTGGATAACAATGGAGATTGGCACTAAGACTGGATATTCAGCATCGGAGGACATGCGGCATCTGCTGCTGAATGTCCTGTTTCACTTTTGGCCATGATGGCCACTTGCTTTACATACACTAACCATCAGGCCTATGATAGCCAATGATACACTTTTACAAGTTGGAATGATCATGAGTTTTGAGTTTATCAAAGTCTCGGGGGGGTTGGAGGGGTGGGAAACATAAGGCTGAAGACTTGCCTATGGTGCCAAATAACCTAGCATCGGCCCTGACCTCCTTGCACACTCTCTCTCTCTCTTTTTGCTCAGTATCACTCAGTCACAGTGCTGTCTCTTCATTTGAATCTCATTGCTCTATGATGTTTATAATCCCATTAAATCTGAAATAGATTAAAGGGTCTGCTGGAGGCTTTCTATAGGCCATGCCACTTTTCCAAGATGTTTCCAGACCATAACTAAAGATCCTCTATATATGTACTGAATTTTGGCTCATAATTCTATTTGGAACTGTCTCCAAAACGTGTGATGAGAAGATGGACATATATGAATTATGTGGTCAACATTTAAATCCCCCAGTCAGCTTTTGTTTTAATGCCATCCATCAAACGCTAAAATTCCGATATCATATAAACTCCCTGTGTTAGAAAAATATTTTTTTGTCGGAGAATATCAGCCCAGTGCTACGTATTCAGACAGAGCACCACTGTGACATCTCCTTTTTATTAATAAAAATAAAAAAATTACTGATATTGTCTTCGAGTACGACGTCCTCGATACGAAGTGCCCCGTCCTCTATCTGAGACCATAGATTGTGGAGCAGTACTAGCCCCCTGCCCGGAGTCACTAAATTCAGTATCAGTGGAGTCCCCCGAATCAGGATAGAAGGTGACTTTTTTATTGGAGAGGTTCTTTCTCAAAGATGGCCAATTATATACACAATTATTGTCATAGTCTATTTTATCTCTCTTAAATTTTCGGATCTTCAAACTTTTGATATAGTCTTGATATGAGTCTAATTGCTTTTGCGAATCAAGCCATTGTGTTTGAAAAATGGCAGGTTCAGTCGTTTCCAAGATTCGTTTCCTCATAGTCTCAACTTGAGCTGTTCATAATTCCTGTTCCTGGGTCGATCTCTCCACTAGCAGGGCAACTAGATCAAAACCACATTTATTTAATATGGAATTCCATTTCTGTAAAAAATTCTCATCATCTGTAAATTGTTTGGGGGGCTTAATAACCCGTAACCCCCGAGGAAGAATGGCAGATTTTAAATACTGTGTCATAGCTAGACCATGCATCTGGGCCCTGATTAGTTTTTTATTTAAATCTTTTAATTCTGAAATGGTAGATGGCAATTGACCCAATGGAACCGAAGGGTCCTCATCAAACAATGATCTTTGCTTTTTTAATTTTGTGAGTTGTTCCTCAGTGAAAGCAAATGTAGCCGAAGACATTGTGCCATGGTTCAAAATAATACTATCCAAAGTAACAAAGAACAGAACCCTATCGGAATCACCAGAAAATCAAACGCTAAAATTCCGATATCATATAAACTCCCTGTGTTAGAAAAATATTTTTTTGTCGGGGAATATCAGCCCAGTGCTACGTATTCAGACAGAGCACCACCGTGACATCTCCTTTTTATTAATAATAATTAAAAAATTACTTAGCTTCAGTAATCAATGTCGTCGATTTTGACAAAAAGACTGCAAAAGACTGCGACGTAGCGCTCGTTTCCTGCAGGATTGTATCCTGCAGGGATTCGTTGCTAGAGCCCCTTTCAAAATTTTGTGACCTATTTCTGCAACCAGCGGCAGCAGGTGTCCGATCATTTATTAGGGATACTGGAGACTTTTTAAAACAATTATGTGCCTGTTCTGATATTGCATCTTATAAATTCTTGGTGTCTCTGGATGTACAAGCACTGTACACTAATATCGATCAAAATGAAGCACTAAATTGTTTGCGTGAATACCCTTTGAATCTTCCAGCTAGAATCCCTAAGTCATTTTTGCTGGAGTTACTTGAATTGGTTTTACAAAATAATTTCTTTTTACATCAGCAACAATTCTACAAACAGATCCATGGGATTGCCATGGGGGCCACGGTGGCCCCTTCTATTGCCACCTTATATATGGCGGCCTTCAAAATATCATACGTCTATACTGATCCCGCTTTTAAGTTTGTTCCGTTTTGGAAGCGGTTTTTAGACGATGTTTTTTTCTTATGGACCGGTTCCCGTGCAGAATTGGATGCTTTCATTAGCCGATTAAATATTCATCTGTCTAGGATACAATTTTCGGCACATGTATCTTCTCAACAAATGGATTTTTTGGATATTACCATCTCATTAACGACTGAGGGTTTTCAGACGACCCTCTACCGAAAGCCAGTGCAACGTAACACCCTACTCCATTATGATAGTTTCCACCCGAAGGCTCTGAAACAGGGGTTACCCTTTGGGCAGTTTCTGTGGTTGAAACGTAATTGCTCCTCTTTAATTGAATTTAGGAAACATGCAGCAGACCTGTCATCGCGTCTTTTTCAGAGAGGATACCCTAATTGGGTTATTAATCGGGCTTATGAAAGAGCGCGTTACACACACATTGAGTGGCTGGGTCCACGGTTGTGTGCTTCGGCTCCTGATCAAGAATCAAAGATAACAGGGGTTCTCCCTTATGTTAGGGGCATTCATAAGGTTACTAAGCTCCTTCGACGTTTCTGGCCCATATTAGGCACACATTCATGTTTTCGCGAAAAGGATCTACAGATTGCTTATTCAAGGGGTACTAATCTTCGGGATTTTCTCATGAAGACAACAACTCCTCAGGATCGTCCGGAAACTGGTCATATGGATAATGGTCATTTCACATGTGGTTCTTGTATCTACTGTGCATCGTCCATAGTGGGGCCTGATTGGGTAGATCTTCATACAGCTCGTATCTATTCCACTAAATGGCATACTGATTGTTTATCCCACTTTGTGGTATATTTGATAATGTGTCCCTGTTCATTATACTACGTGGGTCGAACTACACGGGCCATCCGACTTCGACTTTCTGAGCATGCGTCAAGATTAAGAACACAAACACTTTCGGCCCCTATGGTTGACCATTGTCTTTCTCAAGGCCATTCGTTTGATTCTTTACGCTGGCGAGTATTGGATTTCATACCGCATGATCCTTGTGGTGGTGATCGTGAGCAAAGATTACAATTTCAAGAACAACGTTGGATTTATAAGTTGGGTTCCGTTACCCCTGGGGGTTTAAATCAACAAATTGACTGGCACACTTTAATTTAGGATTCGCACTCACAAAGGGATTCCCTGAAAGTGGGTGTTCCCTTTCTTTGTTGGGTGTGATTCCATTGGAGTTTAGTTCCCCATGTGATCTTGACGTCAGACGCCGAAGGCTAAAAAGCTAATCACACTCCCACTGGTTAGCTCACATATCCTTGCCAACTGTTGCTCAAGGACGGACCTGAAGCAGGGTTTATAACAAATATATTGAACCCGAAACGAGCGCTACGTGGCAGTCTTTTGCAGTATTTTTGGCAAAATCGACGACATTGATTACTGAAGCTAAGCAATTTTTTAATTATTATTAATAAAAAGGAGATGTCACGGTGGTGCTCTGTCTGAATACGTAGCACTGGGCTGATATTCTCCGACAAAAAATATTTTTCTAACACAGGGAGTTTATATGATATCGGAATTTTAGCGTTTGATTTTCTGGTGATTCCGATAGGGTTCTGTTCTTTGTTACTTTTAATGCCAACCATAGCATTTAAATCATTCACATATATTCAGTGCTGCTATATGTATAGTCAGTGGTGCTTAATGTAGATATGACGCTCAGTTATACATATAGTGGCAATATTTTGGCACTGTCTGTATAGGTAAGCTGCTTAATTTAGGACAGCCATTTTGATATCCTAAATTAAACTTCTAAACTATATGGATAATGGCTGAATCTTACTGGTTGACCATATAATTGGATGGAACATAGTAAATGATTACCACTACTATTACTACTAATCATTTGTATAGCACTACAAGGCGTATGCACTGCGGCATATAGATGTAAGACACAATCTCTGCTCATCAGAGCTTACAATCTAATCAAGATGAAAAAACATTGCAAAAGTGGGGACTAGAGTATGGCAAGATACACATAAATAGTGGGCAAGAGAATGAGGAGCATCGGGATCCAAAAGCAGCCTCAAAGAGGTGGGTCTTATTTATTTTATTTAAGTGGTTTATATACCGCCTAATCTTAAAGCCAAGGTGGTTTACATAGAACAAATTACATGGAACAATGAATATCAAACAAAAATTGAAACAATGAATAGGATTAAGGACTGAACACAATTAAACAGAAGTGTGTGTGGGATAGCACAGGGAGTAATGCAACTTGGTTAATTTAAGCCTGCCAGGGCAATGTGCAGAGTATGACGCAGTTTGGGGTAGGTTGGTGATGCTGGATTGTGGGAGGTACATGGGAGAGGTGGTGTGGATGAGGGGCATGGTTGGAAGTTAGTCATTGCTACCAAACTGTTCCTTGAAGAGATGTGTCTTTAATTTTTTTCTGAAGTCCATTAGGTCCGTAGTTTCACATAGGTGGTCAGGTAATGCATTCCATATGATTGGAGCATAGAGAGAAAAGGCCTTGTTAATGATGGTTTTGTTCTTTTTCAGGAATGTGTGGGGTACCATTAAGGTGTTTAGTTGGGGAGTTCATCTTGCTCTGTTGTTGGGATTTTTTGGAGAAGGGATTGAAGGTATGTAAAGGATAGGCCTGGGGATATTTTGAATGTGATTAATATGACTTTGTATTTTGTTCTGACTTCTACAAGTAGCCAGTGTAGTTTTTTAAGGATAGGGATCATGTGGTTGGTTCTGGTGGTATGGGGCAGTATGCGGGCGGTTACATTTTGTGCAATTTGTAGGGGGTGGAGTATGTAGTCTGGTAATCCTTGGAAAAGGATGTTGCAGTACTCCATGTAGGGTAGTACGAGTGCTTGAAAGATTGTGCAGTAGTCATTTTAGTACAGGAGTGGTCGTAGGTGTTGCACAGTCTTTATTTTACTGTATATAGTTTTAGTGATATTGCTGATGTGAGGTTGTAGGATTATATGTTGGTCCAGAGTCATGCCAAGGTAGCATACTTCTGATTTAACTTTTAGCTGTGCTCCTGGTACTTTTATGATGGATGAAGGGTTGTAATTTGTGTCATGGAAGATGAAGAGAACTTCATTCTTGTCAGAGTTTACGATGAGATTGTGCTTTGCCAGCCATTGTGTGACATCATTGAAGCAATTTAGTAGGGGCGTGTAACTGGGTTTTGTGGCGGAGAATGGCATGTATATCATGATGTTGTCTGCATATATAGTAGCATAGTATATGATGGCAGATAAAGACCAGTATGGTCCATCTAGTCTTCCCAGCAAGGCGGCAAGAGTAGGTGCACTTGCCGCTCCGTGTAGGTCACCCCTCCCCATGGCTTTGTTTAGAGGTGCACCCACCACTCCGTGTAGGTCACCCCTATTTGTTGAGATGTAAGAGATAGTTATGCTTACTTTCATTTTATCCTGTTGCTATAAAGGGATCCATTGTGTGTGTCCCATGCCATTTTGAATTTTGTCACTGTGTTTGCCCCCACCACTTCCATCGGGAGGGCATTCCAAGCATCCACCACCCTTTCAGTGAAAAGGTATTTCCTGACATCGCCTTTTGGTTTACTCCCTTGCAGCTTCATGTTATGCTCTCTAGTTTTACAGCTTCCCCATCTATGGAAGAGGTTTGTTTGTCCATTAATACTCTTTAAGTATTTAAAGGTCTGAATCATATCTCCCCTGCCCCTCCTCTCCTCCAGTGTGTACATATTTAGGTCTTCAAGTCTCTTCTCAAAAGCCTTCTGACGCATGCTCCAAATCATTTTGGTCGCCTTCCTCTGAACCGCTTCCAGCCTTTTTATATATGTGGTAGAGCATGTTGTGGGATTGTATTATCTTACAGAAGGGTTGTATGAAAATGTTAAATAAGATTGACGAGAGGGCTGATCCTTGGGGAATGCCTTTTTATTGTGTGTATGGTGTGGAAATTTGCTGCTTCTGGTTTGTCAGGTATGACTGAAACCATTTTAGTGTGGTATCCATTAGACCTTGCCTGCAAGCATTTCAAAAACATGTTGTGTAGGACGAAGTCGAATGCTGCTTTGATGCCTAAGAAAATCAGGACGAAGCCCTGGTGCAGTTTCTCAGTGCCTTTGACAAGGTTGTCCATGAGACCGTTAGTTGGGTTTCAACTCCGTGGTTGGGTCTGAAGCCATACTGGTGGAATCGAGAGGGGAATATGTGTCAGTGTGCTGCTGTAGTTGTAGCAAGATGGTTTTCTCGATAATTTTTGTGAGGATGGGTAGACTAGAGATGGGTCTGTATGAGCTGGGTTGTTTTAGATCCATCATTGTATTCTTTTTTATTGGGCGGATAGATGATCTCTTTAGTTTGGGTGACATATATCTTTGTGTGAGTGAGAGTTGTGTAATTTTGTGTATGATGGGGTAGCAGTTCATCTCTGGTTGCTCTGACCCAGCTGGCAGGGCATGGGTCTAGAGGAGTTGTGGTGATATTGAGGTTCTTAATGATTCTTGCTAGGTGATCTAGAGAATGATTGCCAGGTGAGTGGGGTGGGTCATAAGAACATAAGAACATAAGACATGCCATACTGGGTCAGACTGAGGTCCATCAAGCCCAGTATCTTGTTTCCAACAGTGGCCAATCTAGGTCACACGTACATAGCAATATCCCCAAAAGACACAGGTTCCACAATGCTTGTACTGGGTCAAGCATTGATATCCTGGGTCCCTTTTTAATAGTGGTTTATGGACCTTTCCTCCAGGAACTTGTCCAAACCTTTTTTAAACCCAGCTATACTAACAGCCCTTACTACATCCTCCGGTAACAGATTCCAGAGTTTGATTACACGTTGAGTGAAAAATATTTTCTCTTATTTGTCTTAAATAGTTTACCCTGTAGCTTCATTACATGTCCCCTAGTCTTTCTATATTCTGATGGCGTAAACAATTGATCCACGTTTATCCGTTCCACTCCATTCATTAATTTATAGACCTCTATCATATCTCCCCTCAGCCGTCTCTTTTCCAGGTTAAAGAGCCCTAATCTTTTTAGCCTCTCTTCATAGGAGTAGCCTTCCATCCCCTTCACCAATTTGGTGGCTCTTCTCTGTACTTTTTCTAATAACGCTATGTCCTTTTTAAGATACGGTGACCAGAATTGCACACAATATTCAAGGTGCGGTCGTACCATGGAGCGATACAGAGGCATTATAATATCCTTTGTTTTATTCTCCATCCCTTTCCTTATGATACCTAGCATTCTATTTGCTTTCTTGGCCGCCGCTGCACACTGGGCGGAGGGTTTTAACATGTTATCCACGATGACTCCTAAATCTTTTTCCTTGGTGGTGGATTCTAATGTGGAGCCTTGCATTGTGTAACTATAGTGTGGGTTGTTCTTTCCTAGGTGCATAACTTTGCACTTGTCCACATTAAATTTCATCTGCCATTTGGATGCCCAGTCTTCCAATTTATCCAGATCCTCCTGCAGTTTTCCACAATCCTCTTGGGTTTTAACAACTTTAAACAGTTTTGTGTCATCTGCAAATTTGATAACCTCACTAGTTATTCCCTTTTCCAGGTCATTTATGAATATGTCAAAACGTAGCGGACATAGTACAGATCCCTGGGGTACTCCACTATTCACCTTTTTCCATTGGGAATATTGGCCATTTAGCCCTACCCTCTGCTTTCTATCTTTTAACCAGTTCCCGATCCACAATAGTACACTGCCTCCTATCCCATGACTTTTTAGCATCATCATCTTCTGTTCCCATTGCTAGTTGGATGTTGTTTATGGTGCTGGCTTTGTTTTGGAAGTGGTTGGCCAGGGTCTGTGGGGAGAGGTTGTTGTCTGGGTTATCTTGGGAGAGGGCTTTTGTTAATGGCTTCACTGTATCAAATAGCTCTCTGGGGTGGCTAAGTGATCTTAAGATGAGTTGGATGTGGTATTCCTTCTTTTCTGCTGTTTACTTCAGCCTGGACTTGAATAGGGCCAGAGAAGCATCCTGACGCACCAACTCAGGTAGTTTGTTCCATGCATATGGAGCAGCATGGTCCGTCTAGTCTGTCCAGTAAGTTGGTTAGAGGTGCACCTGCTGCTCTGTGCAGGTTATTCCCCCTCTATGCCTTTGCTTAAGGTTGTACCTGCCAATCCAGGAAGTTTCCCCTCTCTGTTTATGAAGTTATATATGTTTGCTTTAATTCCATCTTCCTACTATATAATGATCCTCTGTGTCTCTCTGATGCCTTTCTGAATTCCTTCACTGTTTTTGCTTCCACCACCTCCTTTGGAAGGGAATTCCAGGCATCCATTTATCTTTCCGTGAAAAACTATTTTCTGATGTTGCTTTTAAGTTTACCTCCTTGCAACTTCATTTCATATCCTCTAGTTCTACAGCTTGGCTGTCTTTGAAAAAGGTTTGTTTGTTCATTAGCATCCTTTAAATATTTAAACATCTGTCTTGAAGGACTATGAAAAGGGACTGCTATTTCTGGAGAGAGATCTGCAATTGTAAGTATTTACTTCTGGGAATTTTTCTAAATCTTGGTGAAAAATGAATTCTTTAGATTAAAGCTGATTAATCTGTGAATCCAGTGTATTTGTTAAATCAATCAGGGCCTAGTATCAGGAAAGAGCTTTTAGTTAAATTAAAAACTCAACAGCTAGCATTCAGTTTAAGTTCAAAACCCAGCAGAGAACTTCTAGTTTAAATTTAATACTCAATCAGGGCCTAGCAGCAGCAAAGAGCTTTCAGTTTAAATTTAAAACACAGCAGAGAGCTTTCTGGTTAAATTTAGAGCCCAAGACTCCCTCTATCCCAGAAAGGGCTGGGTGAACCACCCAGGAAATTGGTCACAGATTACCTCAGAAGCACAGGACAGGGTACTGTATAGCAGCCAGCTTTTAATAAGTCTTCTTTCCCTCCCTCCCTTCCCTCCCTGACACCCACCCACCCCTGGGATAATCGCAGCTTTATAGGTGCTTAAACCTCTTAAAGGAAAGGAGGTGCCATATTCACTCTCAGGTACAGCTGTTTATTCTCATCAGGCATACATTAAGGACCTGAGATTAATTAATTAATTAATTTTATTTATTTACATTCTCTTATATACCGCGCTATTCTGCATCAGTGCGGTTTACACTGAACAAACTGAAATTACATTGAACAGGTCATTGTAACTTGGAGATAACTATTTTACAGGGAACATGGGCTATGGAGGGTTAGGTGGCTTGCCCAAGACCACAAGGAGCACCTGTGGGACTAGAAACCCCAGTCCTTCCGGCCCAAGGTTGCTGTCCTCTAGTGGGATTTGAACCCCCGACCTTCCGGTCTGAAGTACCTTGCCCCAACCACTAGGCCACTCCTCTACTCCTAATTACGCTTCATGTGAACAAAGTACATTAAACATATTAGGTATAGTTTTATTAGTATAAGTATCCCCAGCAACCCTTAGTAAGAATTTAAATACCTAAACACAACCTTAAAACTAAGATGAAGACAGCAGTCCAGCAGTGAGATGTGTCTTTTGCATTGAGTGTGACATGTATGATTTTCTCCCAGTTGGTGAGGGGTCTTACGTGTGCACCAGGTGCAAGGAGCTCCTTGCTCTCAGGGAATGAGTTTGATCTTTGGAGGCTAGATTAGCAGACTTGGAGGACATAAGGAAGACAGAGAGGTACATAGATGAGACCTACTGAAGTCCCATCTCCAGTCTGGCAGTATCCCTGTTGCCATGGAGGAGAGAGGTCACATGACAGGAGAGCATCACCCTGGTGTGGCAGAAAGTGATCTTGTAGCTAGGACCTGTCCTCCAGGGTGATGTAAAACCCTCTCGCACCAAGGAGGTTTCTCCAGGGCCACATGCCCATGAGGGAAGGGTTAGGACAGCCGTTATAGTTGGTGATTTGATCATTAGGCATGTATATACCTGGGTGGCTGGTGGACGTGAGGATTGCCTGGTAGCATGCCTGCCTGGTGCGAAGGTAGCGGACCTCACGCGCCACCTAGACAAGGTCTAAGATAGTGCTGGGTAGGAGTCTGTTGACTTGCTACATGTCAGTTCCAATAACATGGGAAAATATGGTAGGGAGATTCTGGAGGCTAAATTTAGGCTTTTAGGTAGGAAGTTGAAATCCAGAACTTCCAGGGTAGCATTCTCTTAAAAGCTTCCCGTTCCACGCGCAGGACCCAAAAGGCAGGCAGAGCTCCGGAGTCTCAATGCATGTATGAGACGATGGTGCAGGGATGAGGGGTTTGGATTTGTTAGGAACTGGGAACATTCTGGGGAAAGGAGGGGCTCTACCCAAGGGATGGGATCAACTTTAACCAGGGCGGAACTAGGCTGCTGGCATTAACCTTTAAAAAGGAAGAGCAGCTTTTAAACTAGATAATAGGAGAAAGCCAACAGCTGCCCAAGAGCGCATGGTTTGGAACAAGTATTCTTAAAGGATACATAAGAACATAAGAACATAAGATATGCCATACTGGGTCAGACCAAGGTCCATCAAGCCCAGTATTCTGTTTCCAACAGTGGCCAATCTAGGTCATACGTACCTAGCAGTTTCCCCAAGGGACACAGGTTCCACAATGCTTGTATTGGTTCAAGCATTGATATCCTGGGTCCCTTCTTAATAATGGTTTATGGACCTTTCCTCCAGGAACTTGTCCAAACCTTTTTTAAACCCAGCTACACTAACAGCCTTTACTACATCCTCCGGTAACAAATTCCAGAGTTTGATTACACGTTGAGTGAAAAAATATTTTCTTTTATTAGTCTTAAATAGTTTACCCTGTAGCTTCATTGCATGTCCCCTAGTCTTTCTATATTCTGATAAGGTAAACAATCGATCTACGTTTACCCGTTCCACTCCGTTCATTAATTTATAGACTTCTATCATATCTCCCCTCAGCCGTCTCTTTTCCAGGTTAAAGAGCCCCAACCTTTTTAGCCTTTCTTCATAGGAGTAGCCTAGCAAAAGACTGAAGTTAGGGCATATCAGCAGAGAGGTTCCAATAAAGACAAAAGTAGCTCAAATGCCATTGAGTACAGGGCAGACAGAGCTTAAAGATTCCAAATCAACCCTGCCTACTGATAGCCAGATTAATATGAATAAAATACAGCCTCTAAAATGCTTGTATGCAAATGGTAGAAGTCTAAAAAGTAGGATGGGAGAATTAGAATATCTAGCACTAAATGAGAGATTAGATATGATTGGTATCTCAGAAACATGGTGGAAGGAGGACAACCAGTGTGACATTATGATACCTGGGTACAAACTATATCACAAGGATAGAGCAGATCAAATTGGTGGAGGGGTTGCCCTTTATGTTAGAGATAGCATTGAGTCACAAAGGATTAAAGTTTTGCAGGAAAAATTCACTGTAGAATCTCTATAGATTGAAATTCCATGTAAAAATGGGAAGGCGATGGCAGTGGGGGTGTACTATTGACTGCCTGGCCAGAATGAACAAAAGGATGATGAAATACTCAAAGAAATCAGGGAAGCTAACAAACGTTACAGCAGAGTAATAATAATGGGTGATTTCAATTACCCTGTTATCGATTGGGTCAGTGTCACAGCAGGACATGCTAGGGAGATCAAGTTTCTAGATGAAATAAATTACTGTTTCTTGAACCAACTAGAAGGGATGCCATTTTGGACCTAGTCCTTAGTGGAACACAAGATATGGTGCAAGAGATAAGGCTGTTGGGTCCACTTGGCAATAATGATCATAGCATGATCATTTTTGATTTAATAAATGGAGGAGGAAGGGTAAGGAAATCCACAGTACTACCTTTTAACTTTCAAAAGGGAGACTATAATAAAATGAGGAAAATAGTTAAGAAAAAACTAAAAGGAGCAGTGGCAAAGGTTAAAAATTTGCATTAAGCTTGGGTGGTGTTTAAAAATACTATCTTGGAAGCCCACACCAGCTGTATTCCATGCTTTAAGAAAAGTGGAAGGAAGTCCAAAAAACTGCCAGCATGGTATAAAGGTGAGGTCAGAGAGGCTGCTGTTGCCAAAAAAGCATCTTTCAGGAAATGGAAAAAGAAGCCAAATGACGAAAACTGGAAACAACAGAAGCACTGGCAAGTTAGATGTAAAGCACTGATAAGGCAGGCAAAGAGAGAATTTGAGAAGAAGCTTGCTGTAGAAACAAATATGCATAATAAAGAGGTTTTCAAGTACAACCTGTGAGAGAGTCAGTTGGACCATTAGATGATAGAGGGGTAAAAGGGGCACTGAGAGGGGGCAAGGCCATAGCGGAGAGACTGAATGAATTCTTTGCTTTGGACTTTACTGAGGAAGATGTAGGGATGTTACCCATGACTGAAATGGTATTTAAAGGTGATGCTGCGGAAGAATTGAAAGAAATATTGATACACCGAGCAGATGTATTACAACTATTTGATAAACTGAAGAGCAGCAAATCACCTGGACCGGATGATATACATCCAAGGGTGTTGAAAGAACTGAAATATGAGCTTGCAGACCTACTATAGTAATGTGTGAACTATCATTAAAATAATCTGTACTACCTAAAGATTGGAGGATGATCAATGCAACGCCAATTTTTAAAAAGGGTTCTAGAGGAGGATGTGGTGAGCTTGGGTGGACGTGGTGAGCTTGGGTGTGATGTGGTGAGCTTGGGTGGATGCGTGTTGCTCGAGCTCTGGGCCCCCCTCCTCCAAACCGCCTGAATTGAGCCCTGAATTGGGGTAGCTTGATATTGATCTTAGCCTTCGAGTGTTGGTAAAGAGCGGGAGGTGTGGAGAGAATGGCGTCAGCCGTGAAGTCAGGGAGACATGAGAAGGAGCAAGCTGCGGGACCGCAGAAAATGGCGGACTCACCTCCAGTACAGATTACCGCGGCCTCTCCGGCCTTTATTGAGGAGATTTCTGTGGTGGTCTCTGGTGCATTGTCAGTGCAGTTTGAAGCACTGCACACTAAGAGGGACACAATACAGAGCTCAATGAGCACATTGGGCACCCGCGTGCAGGAGGCAGAGGCCCACATTGTCCACGCCGAGGAGGAGGTGGAAAAACTAACGCGGGAGCTGGCAACGGTGCAGGTGGAGATGAAGAATCATGAGTTGAAGCTCGATGACTTGGAAAACCGGTCCCGAAGCAATAAGTTGCGTTTTTTGGGTATTGCCGATTCAATTCTGGACAAGGACTTGAAAGCTTATGTGGAAAATTTGTTCGCCTCACTGAGAGAGGGTGAGGATGAAAGCGGCCAAATTGTAGTTGAGAGGGCTCACAGAGTAGGGCCCAAACAGCAATTAAAAGATCGTAAGCACAGGGTGGTCCTGGCTAAATTTTGCAATACTCGCAAAAAGAAGCAGTGTTGAAAGCGGCAAGGCAAAAAGGAGTTGTTGAGCGGGAGAACATGAAAATACGGATAACGCAGGACTACTCCGCGGTGTTTAGCCAGCGCCGCAAAGCATATGCGCCCCTGTGCTAGAAGCTGATTGAGGCGAACATTCGGTTCACAGTACAATATCCAGCCAGACTCCATGTGATGTATAATGGAGCGCACCGGTTATTTGGGTCGGCAGGGGAAACGACCCCGTATGTGGAGCAACTGGTGAATCAAGTCCTATCCGGCTCGGAGGAACGTCGCGGAATCATGTGAGTGCCAGTTGGTTGGGCGCTGAAACAGGCCGCGGAAAGGAGGCATGGACTATTGCACCAAAGTATAACATCGCTGAGACCCGCTCCGGATGGGAAGGGACACTCTCTGTAGAAGAGCCTGGTCTAGGGGCTCTGTTAGTGGACATTGAGATGTTACATGACCGCTGGCAAGCCTCAGTTTGGAAGTCTGACCCAGGAGGGGATAAGAACAGGACATGTATTAATAACTATATATCCTTTGCTGTTTTGTTAGCCTCGGTGGGCTGTGTTACGATGTTCTCCTGTTTTCTTCTTTCTTTCCTTTATAGTTTACTAGGCTTAAAGTGATTTTGAGAGCTGGGGGGGTGGGGGGGGGAGGAAGGATCTGAGGGGACCAGTGGAGGGCCGGGGCTGGGAAAGAGAGGGGGTGGAGGTGGGGGGATCCGATCACATAGTTTGTGACTGATCTAGGGAGGTGGGAGTTAGATTGGGAGTAGGATGCTGGGGTTATTGAAGGGGTGGAGGGCGTGGGGGGAGGTGGAAGTGGGAAGGGGGGGGAGAAGGGCATGGGGAGGGGGTGGGGGAAGGGAGGGTAGCCTCATGGGAAGAGTATTTCAGTTACTGGAGAAGGGGATAGCGCTAAAGGGGGGGGGGCCTCAGGCTGGGGAGGCTCCTCGATGGAATATGTTAAACAACGTTGGTTACAGCATTATTATAGCTACGCCACTCTGAAGATTATCTCCTGGAATGGTGTGTTTGTTTATGTTTATTTATGTTTATTTTTGAATTTGATATACCGCTCAGGCCGAAGCATTAGAGCGGTTTACAATAATATATCATTTGAGGAAATGTGAAAAGAACGCCAATTGTAAGATAGGACAGAGTAGAGGACAGAAACAGTCAAAAGGATAGATAAAGAAAGGGAACAGCAAGTTACCATAACATATGCATATGACAATCCAGATCACATCTCCAATGCTTCCTACAGGACAAACGCCAAGGCCCAACGCCTAAGGGCCACGCCAAAGGGCCCTCTGGCGAGGCCCTCAGGCGCAGGCCCGCAAGGCGCGGGCGCGCCCCTGAAGCAGCGGTTTAAGCCGTTGTTGAAGGCTTCCCATAGGCAGGATAGAGGAGGGAGGAGGGGCTCCTGCTCACAGCTCCGGTAACAAAACTCTGCTTTCCAGCGCGCCCCTAAAGTGTGGGGTGGGTAGCCCAGTAAAGAGAGATAAAGTGTTGCAGGCCTTGAAGAGGCAAAAGTACAACATTGCCATGCTACAAGAAACCAACCAGATGGCGGAGGAGCAACTTAAACTGCAAAGAGATTGGGTGGGCCAGGGGTCCCCTGCGCAGGGGAAGAAAGGGGGAGTGGTTGTCCTGATTCATAGGCGTGTGCGATTTGTAATGGCACAAGTATATGTTGATCCGGTGAGTAGATTTGTGTTGGTTCATGGGATCCTGGAAGGGAGGCCCATAGTGTTGGGGAACGTATATAGCCCAAATGCCTTAGACCGGGAGATGTATGCAAGTTTAGTTTCCAGGATAGAACAAATGCCAGATGTCCCCCTGGTATTGGGGGGGGGGGGACTTTAATGGGGTGTTTGATGTTGACCTGGACACATCATGAGGAGACGGGAGTTGGTCGCGAGCTCAAACTGCGGCGGTTTTGAGGAATCTTCGATCTAGGCTGGATGTGGTAGATCTGTGGCGCCTATTACACCCTTTTGACAAAGATTTTACTCACCAGTCAAGGGGACATGGGTCTAGTGCACGCATTCATTACATACTAGTAACTAAGGGGCTGTTTGCTCATATACTCGATGCACGCATTGGGCCCAGTGAGATATCGGACCATGCGCTGATATGGATAGACTTGGACTGGGGAGCTGGGGACTCCCGGAGTAGACTCTGGAGATTCCCGCTGTATCTTTATTGGGACATTGATTTCCAATACTTTATTAAGCAGAGGTGGCAGGAGTATGGGGTAAATAAAGAGCAGCATCAAGCTGACGCGGAGCTATTCTGGGAATCAGAAAAAGTGGTATTGCGGGGTGATGTTATAGGATATGTGGCGCATAAGAGGAGGTTGTTAGCGGAGCTGATTATCCGTAGGGAAAGACAAACGATTAAAGAGCGCCGCAGATGGGCAAGCTGTCCCACTGCTGCGAACAAAAAGAAGTGGTGGGAAGCTCAAGTGGCTCTTAATGAACTGCTTCACTGGAGAGCTAGGAAATCCCTTATGTATTACCGGTACCAGCTATATCGCTTTGGCGATAGGCCGGGGAAGCTCCTAGCTCATTGGTTGCAGGATAGTAAGGGCACCCGAACAGTGACGGCGTTGAGAGATGTTCAGGGTTGTTTGCATAAAGAGACTCCAAAGATTGCCCAAGAGTTTCGATCTTTTTATCAGAGCCTGTACTCGAGGGTGGAGGGCTCCCCGACTAGAATGGAGGTTTTTTTGAGTGAACTGAAGCTTCCTAGCTTGGGGGTAGACCAGCGGGCCCAGCTTGAAGAACCAATTACAGTCCAGGAGGTGCAAAGGGTCATCCACAGGGCCAGTTGCTTTAAGACGCCAGGCCCGGATGGTTTTGGAGCTGAATTTTATAAGCTGCTGGGAACCTTGGTGTCACCCTCCTTGGTGGCAGTTTTTCATCAACGTGTGGAAAGGGGCCAATTTACGTGGGGGGATAATCATGCGCATATCGTGTTAATCCCTAAGCTGGGGAAAGACCCTCTCCAGGCGGCATCGTACCATACAATCTCGTTGTTAAATTTTGATCTGAAAGTGATGTCTAAGATCTTGGCGGATCGCCTGGCTTTGGTGCTGGAAGATCTGGTGCATGAATCACAGGTGGGTTTTGTGAAGGGTTGGCATGCAGTGCGAAACTTGCGGAAAATCATTGCAACCTTAGAATGGGTGCATAGTCAGAAATTGCAGACCCTCTTGGTTAGCTTTGACACAGAGAAAGCTTTTGACCAGGTTAACTGGCAATATCTGAGGAACTTGCTGCCATGTTATGGTCTGAGACCAGCTTTTTGTAAAATGATAGATGTCTTATATGCAAGTCCTACTGCGGGGGTGATATGTAATGGAGTAATATCAAAGAAATTCTACTTGGAAAGAGGTACGCGTCAGGGATGTCCCCTTTCCCCGCTGTTTGTGCTTTCACTGGATCCGCTGGTGTGGAAGATAGAGGCCTCTGGGGACATACAAGGGATTCAGATCGGAGCGACTGGGTTTAAGATGACTGCCTTTGCCGATGATCTGTTGGTGCATTTATTGGATCCCCACAAGTCATTGCCTAGAGTGTTAGAAGAGTTTATGTGGTTTGGAAGTTTTGCGGGTATGCGTATTAATATGGAGAAATCCGAGGCCTTGGATGTGTCGGGGCATCTTCGAAATAGTTGGGGGGCTACCTTTCCACTTAAATGGGCGGATGAGTATTTTGTCTCTTTGGGTATACTGCTGACCCGCGATCCCAAGGAACTATGCAAAAGGAATCTTGAGCAGATGTCCCTCAAGTTACGTACACAACTCCAAGCGTGGAGTCCTCTTCCCTTTTCTCTGCTTGGGAGAGTGGCAGCATTGGGGATGGTAGTTTTGCCCCGGATACTGTATTGGCTGCAAACCCTTCCGGTGTGGCTGCTTAAAAGGGATCTTATCTCCCTGGAGCGAGAGATTCGATGCTTTCTTTGAAAGGGGGCGAAGGCACGCATTCCGCTGACACATTTACGAGGAGGTTGAAATGGGGGGGGGGGGGTGGATAGGGGTTCCGGACTTGCGGTCCTACATGTTGACCTATCAAGCTCGACACTTGGGGGATTGATTGGGGGACACGGAGTATTACACCCCTAGGGCGATGGAGGAGGCCCTTGTGGTTCCGCATTCATTATTGGCGGTCCTGAATGTAGAGGGCTCAGAGTTACCATCGAGCTTAAAGAGGAGTGTGCTGTTGACTCCGGTGAGACATACCTGGCGGTACTTAAATAGACAGTGGGGTAGCTCTCCTACTGTGTCCAGCTGGCTACCTTTGCAGGGCAATATTAAGTTTGCTCCTGGATTGGACACAGTAGTGTTTCGGGAATGGCAGGCCTTGGGATTAGTAAAATCAGACATGTGGTGGATGAAGCGGGGAAATGCAAACCATTTGGGACCCTCTGTAGGGAATTTGAGATGCGCAAACACCAAATCTTTGCATATGCCCAGCTCTCCCACTACGTGGCTTCTATATCGCAGGGAGAAATGGCAGCGGAGAGATCTGCGACGATCCTAGAGTTCTTTGACTTAGGAGGGAATTCTCCTCTTACTATCGCAGGCTTGAAAGACGTGTGGATAAATATGTGAGTCTGCCCGATTATTCATCGGAGGAGCTCTCGTGGGTGTGGGAGTTGGGTGTGGCGGTGGAGTCGGGAGCGGTTGGTGAAGCCCTAACACGGATTGCGGGGCTTGTAGAGGGGGCCAGATGGAGAGAGATACAGTTTAAGTGTGTGCTTAGGGCACACTTTTCCCCGAGGAGAGCATTGCGCAGTCATCTGACGTCGGCCGGTAACTGCCCAAAGTGTTTGACTCCCTTAGCAGATTTGGGTCATATGTGGTGGGGATGTCAGAGAATTCGGGCTTACTGGAGGCGGATTAGCTATTACATGAGCAGTTTGCTAGGCCAATCGATTAGTTGGACCGGATCTTTGGTCGCCTTGGATCAGCTTGGACCACTCCATCCCAAGGGAAGATGGGAACGCTTATTGGTGAGGAAAGCCTGTCTGGTGGGCAAGGGACCAATTTTGCACACATGGAGAGAGCAGAGGGCCCCTACTTTCTGGGAATGGCATAATAGTTTTCACCAGTTGATGCTTTTTGAGAGAGAAGGCGCTAAGGGTAATGTTAAACATTGGCCTCTTTTTTCTTCTGGTATGGGAACCTTATATTCGCACCTTGGGGCCGAGGGCTCGTAGCGACCTTTTGTATAAGGGGTGAAGGCGTGAGGTGGCTAGTCGGGAATTTTCGTTTGTAGTTAGGCTGGGAGGTGGATAAATAGCAGGAGGATATCTTCCTTGTCTTTTCTCCTTGTTCTGATCTGGATGAGGCTCTTGGGGGGAGGAGGGGAGGGACGGGACAGGGTGGGGGGTGGAAGGGGGGGTGGGTGTGGGTTAATGATGGTATAAACCATGGGTGCGAGATTGCTTGTGGTCAGGTGCTGGATCAGACACAACCACACCTGATGGAGCTATGAAACTTTGCAATGTTGTAACGATATGCACTTGTGGATTTAATAAACAGAGTTTACCAACAAAACAAAAAAAAAAGAGTTCCAGAGGTCATCCGGGAAATTATAGACCGGTGAGCCTGACCTCAGTACCGGGAAAAATGGTAGAAACCATCATAAACAACAAAATTCCTGAATCTGTAGGTAGTCATGGCTGAATTGGAGACAGCCAACATGGTTTTAACCAAGGAAGGTCTTGGCTTACTAATTTGTTATGTTTTTTTGAAGGTGTGAATAAACAGGTAGACAAAGGAGAGTCGGTTGATATAGTGTATCTGGACTTTCAGAAAGCCTTTGACAAGGTCCCTCATGAGGGACTTTTGGTAAAATTAAAATGTCATGGGATAGGAGGCAGTGGACTATTGTGGATCAGGAACTGGTTTAAAGATAGAAAGCAGAGGGTAGGGCTAAATGGCCAATTTTCCCAATGGAGAAAAGTGAATCGTGGAGTATCCCAGGGATCTGTGCTGGGTCTGCTGCTTTTTAACATATTCATAAATGACCTGGAAAAGGGAATAACAGGTGAGGTTATCAAATTTGCAGATGACACAAAACTATTCAAAGTTGTTAAAACCCATGAGGATAGTGGAAAATTGCAAGAGGATCTTGATAAATTGGAAGACTGGGTATCCAAATGGCAGATGAAATTTAATGTGGACCAGTGCAGTGTTATGCACCTAGGAAAGAAAAACCCAAACTGTGGTTACACAATGCAAGGTTCCACATTGGGAACCACCACCCAGGAAAAAGATTTAGGATTCATCATGGATAACATATTAAAACCCTCCGCCCAGTGTGCAGCGGTGGCCAAGAGAGCAAATAGAATGCTACTGTAGGTATCATAAGGAAAGGAATGTAAAATAAAACAAAGGATATTATAATGCCTCTGTAATGTTCCATGGTGCGACCACACCTTGAATATTGTGTGCAATTCTGGTCGCCGTATCTTAAAAAAGATATAGCATTATTAGGAAAGGTACAGAGAAGAGCCACCAAAATAGTAAAGGGGATAGAAGGATACTCCTATGAAGAGAGGCTAAAAAGGTTAGGGCTGTTCAACCTGGAAAAGAGACGGCTGCGGGGAGATATGATAGAGGTCTATAAATTAATGAATGGAGTGGAACGGGTAAACGTAGATCGAATGTTTACGTCATCAGAATATAAAAAGATTAGGGGACATGCAATAAAGCAACAGGGTAGCCTATTTAAGACTAATAGAAAATATTTTTTCACTTAATATGTAATGAAACTCTGCAATTTGTTACAGGAGGATGTAGTAAAAGCTGTTAGTGTAGTTGGGTTTAAAAAAGGTTTGGACAAGTTCCTGGAGGAAAGGTCCATAAACCATTATTAAAAGGGACAAGGGATATCACTGCTTGACCCAATACAAGCATTGAGCAACCTGTTTCTTTTGGGGAAACTGCTATGTACTTTTGACTTAGATTGGCCACTGTTGGAAACAGGATACTGGGCTTGATGGACCTTGGTCTGATCCAGAATGGCATATCTTATGTTCTTATGTGAATGATCAATAACAACCAAGATAAATTATAATTCTAATTTATTGTCCTAAATGTTATTTCATGTTTCTTCATCAGGGGTGTGTCCTCAAATACAAATACATAAAATATAAATCAATACACATATAATTAAAAAAGATATATAATAATCATATATAAATAACAAAAGATCAAAAGAATAGAATCACATAAATAAGTACAAAAACGCAAACAAAAACAAAACTAAACATGTTGATGAAACAGAATATCATATCAATTTAAAATATATATTGTCCAATCAGTATCTTTATTAATCATAATTTGTATATGTATATCTAAGTAATTGCAAAATAATATAAACATTTTCAGTATACTAAAGATACTAGTCCATAAATTGGAGAGGATTCCTTGATCCCAACATAATCTCTAATTAAATCAATTACAATGAAATAATATAGAAACATCATCAATTGCAAGGATTTATTGCATCACTTACTGAGGTGAAGAATTTCAAAAAGGATATCCACATGTGGCTGTATCTGGATTCCAACTGGTATAAAAATAGGTAATCCATTAATCTCTAGAACAGCAACATAAAACACTGAGTTATACTCAATCACAATCTATAGTGGCAATGCAAAAAAGATTTATATTATTCTATTTTGTGAAAACTCATTCTTATAGTGTCTCTTTTAATTGAGTCAATTTAACAGAATGTATATCCATCAAAAGTAACAATTAATTTCATAGCATGAAAACAGCTCAAAGGAGTACAATATGTGCCAGTCTCAAAAAACAAACAAACCTTAACGTAAACGCAAATTTATTAAGGAATTATATTGATAAGGACAGCCTACAACCCTCCCTCAAAATCCTCTTAGAACAAGGGGCAACAGCACCTGGGCAACAACAAGACAACCAATTATAAAAGCATGGAATAAAAATATAAAAGGCAAATCCAAAATATCAATTGGCTATTAATTATTAAAAATGTTGGTTATGTGTTAAAATATTGAGGTGAGACAAACAGTAAAAGTTACCAAATAGCAGTGCCTCTCAAACCTTTTTCGGTGTGACCCTATTTTAAAAGCTGAAAATTCTCATGACTCCAGATAGTAATCAAATAAAATTTTGATGTAAATAACATAAACACATATGAATATGTAAATCTATGCTCTTTAAAGTAATTATCTGATGTATTCAGCACACCTGACACATACAGGCTTGGAAGTTATGACACAACGTCTTGAACTAATGCAGCGTGGGGACTGAACATCTGGGGACAATGTGTGTGTGTGTGTGGGGGGGGGGGGTTATGAATGTCTTGGGGCAGTATGCATGTGTGTTTACACGGAGGTTCAGTGTCTGGGAGCACTGTATTTGCATGATTGTGGGGGCTAAGTGACTGGGGGCAGGGTATATATGTGTCTGAAGCTGAAGAAAGCACAGCCTGATTGTGGGTTTTGAGGTCCCCTCCCAAATTTTTGCCTTGAGCTTGGCCCCAGCCATATCTAACACAGGTCCTAGCAGATGTGCATTTATTTATTTAATTTATTTATTTATTTAACATTTCTTCTATACCGCGCTATTATAATCAGTGCGGTGTACATCGAACAAAAACATACTACAATGCATACAGGCAACATTGAGTTTACAGTGAAACAGGATATTAAACATGGAGAAAACCGGGAAAAACTATTTACAAGCTAACTTATACTATGTACACTTCTCTAACTCATCTAGTTGTTACATGTGCATTTGTGGGTGGACAGTACACGTGTGATGGTTAGCGGTGGGACTTATGTGTAGGCTAACCATTTTCTGTTTGTGTTAGGGTGTTAGGGCGGCTGGGACATGCGGGTAGGTTGCTGATTGAGTGTTTACCTCGGGTTGTTTCCGGGTAGAATTTTGTGAACAGGTGGTGTTTCAATTTTGTGAACAGGTGGTGCATTCTGAAATCTCTAAATAGAAAATAAAATTATTTTTTTTACTTTCTTCTCTGGCCTTTTTATTCTAATCATGTTCGTCCCAGGGTCTGCCTTCTCTTTATTCTTGTTTCCAGTGTCACCCCCTATCTGCCATTTCGTCTCTTTCCTCCTGCCTTCACTTTGTCACCTATATCAATCTGTAATATTGATCTCTTTTTTTCAGTTTTCTTCTTTCTCCTGCTGTTCACTTTATTTTCCCAGTGCTTTCCATCACTTCCCGTCATTCAGATCTCCTATCCCCATCTCTTTCTCCTTCCCAAGCCTCTTATGCCCAGTCTTTTACTAACCCTCCGCTGTCTCTTCTCCCTGTGTCCTGCATCTCCCCTCTCACTCTCCCCATTCAGGGTCTCTTTATCTCTCCCATGTTCAGTATCTGCTGTCTGTCTCCCTCATCCCTCCCACGCATGTCCAGCATCTCTTCTGTCTCCCTCCCTCTCATGTCCAGTATCATTTCTATCTCCCTAGCCTCGCCCCTAATGTTCAGTATTTACTGTCAGTCTCACCAGTACTTGTGCCCCCCTATGTCCAGCAGCTCCTTTCTCTCCCCGTACCCCCCAATATCGAGTATCTCCTGTCTGTCTCCCTCCCATGTCCAGCATCTCTTCTGTCTCTCAATTCCCCCTCCCCCATATCCAGCATCTCCTTTATGTCTGCCCCATATCACCCCCATGTCAGACATCTCTGTGCCATTCAAATGATTCCAACCTCCATCATGTCCAGCTTCCTCCCTATTTCCCCTTCCCCTGGTGGTCTTGCATCCAATGTTTCCTTCCCCTCCTCTGCAGTCCAGCATCGTCCCAAAATCCTGCACTCTTTTAGCCAGGCCGCAGCTGACTGCATCATGCCCCCATGCCCCTCTAAACATGCGACAGCAAGCACTCGGTACTGCCTTTCACTAAACTCCCCCACCCCTGATCCAGCATCAGTCTTTTCCTTCCATCTGTGGCCAACTGAATCGTGCCACTCCTCCCTCTGGTGGAACCTGCATCACCACTCACAGTAACGATACAACATGCGAGGACCTCAAGCTGGAGTCGGTGCATGCGCAGAAGGTTCAGTCTCTGCTGTGTGTCCCTCCCCATAGAAATAGGAGGGGAGGGGGCAGGACATGACTGAGGCTAAGACTTCTGCGCATGCACAGGTTCCGGCTTGAGGTCCCTGCACTTTTTATCTGTAATGTGAGCACTTGCAAATGCAGGTACCAGGGAACGAAGGAGGGGCATGATTCCATTGACCACAGTAGGAAAGGGAAGGCTGAAGCTGGCTCGGGGGCAGGGGAGGTTGGCTGAAGGAAGCAGTGGCAATCTTCTTTTTCTTCTCCCAAAACTCTGCAGGTGGCTATAACCCCAAATTAGAAAGTTGTGAACCCATTTGTGGTCGCGACCCACAGTTTGGGAACTGCTGCCATGTAGTTTACTTGCAACCATGGGAGCAAGGGAACCAAATTGATCTTAAGAATGTTTTTTTATGGGAGAGCTGACCAGATGTGGTGTATCTTGCAATTATATAAAAAAATTAGAAAAGGTTTGCTTGCAATACCTCTGACCATTGCAATTCTACAGGCTAAAGAATGGCTCTATCTTAAACATTCCATTGTTCTTGGGCTAGATATTGTATAATCTAGTCCTTATCACCATGCCATAAACTGCCCGCAAAGCCAAATAAACCAACAATCACACCGTTTCCACACTTCTTAATCAGAAAGCTTTCATTTTCCAGCACATTTGGCTTATCTTATACAGTGAATAGATGAAATGCTGGGACTGCCCTCGCCCCGCCCCGCCCATGGTCTACTCAGGCACTTTCTGACAGTGCCGGCATGGTTAGAGGGGATATTCAGCAACTCTGTCCAGTTGGTGCTTCTGAATATCCCTTTCAGTGGGATGTATCCGGTTAGCCGGACCTGCATAGCGCATAAAACCCTTAGAATTGAGTCATAAATGTCTAGGTGAGCTGCACAAATAGCAGGTGGAGTAAAAAATGTCTGATTTGTACATTCAGCTTATACATGGATATTCAGCAGTGAATATACATATGTGTTCTGATGCTATCTAAGTTAGATGCTTAAATTACGCATTCTTTGTGCAGCGGAATAATTGTGTATGTACATAAACCATTGGCTTTTTTAAAATTAAGCAGATATCACACCGTTTTATAATTGTTTTAATATGCTAAAATTTATGTAGCACAACTAATTGTTCATATGTTTGTAGGCACAGTAATTGGTCAGTAGCTCATATAGTCCTTCATATAACAAATTCTGTATTGATTTCAATAGACACCAGTATTCAAATGCTTTAAGCTCCCTATTTTGTGAATTTGACTCCTAAACTGGCCTCTCTGAAAGTTTACAAGGGCTGAGCGCATTAATTTATGCCCCTAATTTCTCTAGGTTCCTAAATTAAGGAGCCTAAAAAGTGAGCCGTTTTAGGGTAGGGCTAAAAAATTGGGAGTTTAGTAATGATTTTCAGCGCTAGGCAATTAAATTAGGCTCTTAAGTCTAGGCAAATAAATGGGAGGCCTAAATTGAAGAGTATAACTTTTAGGATTCTAAATTTGCATGCATTTTCTGCTTAAAACTCAGCTCCTGTGATTGGCAGTTTCTTAAAATGTTGGCTGTAGCAGCCCCCAAAAAAATCCAGATAGCTCCGGATCCAGATTGTGGCTGGTACTGAATATCTGGATAGAGAAGTGAGCACCACCACTATCTGGGTAGCAGTGATATTCCGCCCACTGTGCAGATAAAGTTAGGACAGCATCCGGATAGCTACTTCCACTAACCAGATACCTACCAGCTCTGCCCTTGTTCCACCCATGGACCACCCTGGCACTATCTGGATAGTGCCAAGGCAGTCGGGATGATTTTCAGCACCATTATCAGGACAGTACCAATCGCTGGATAAACCAGCTAGCAGCATTTATCTGGATAGTAGGTGCTGCTATCTGGATAAGTGCTTCTGAATACTGAATCCTTAGGTTTCTAAGTTTGGCTGAAAATAAGTGACAAATTAAGGACCCTAACTTAGGTGCCTAAATTTAGGAGCTCAGTTTGTTTCTTGAATGTCAGACCTACAGTCTATAGCTGATGGGGACTTAAGATGTCTGTCATTTTAGCAAAATATATGTGCCATGCAACATTTTTTCTCTTCTAGACCCCAATGTCTGGTATTGACGGGTCCTCCTAATTTCCGTCCAGCTCTGGTGGATTTTGTGGGCACTTTCACCAAGAAACTCAGCTTAATGATTTGTGGAAATGTGCTAATAGTAAGTATGTGTTATTGCTAAGAATCTCAGGCTCTGAGTTTGTAATTGCTGATTCCCACATCAATGTCATGAGAGACTGATTGAATCCTGAGATTGCTTGATTGTGTCTATGGGAGGCAACAGCTGTAGGCACACAGATATTCTTCAATTGAGATTTATTATGCGGACCCGACTCGGCCACGTTTTGGTAAACATGCATGCATCAGAGGTCTGGATGTTAAAACTGTGTATACCAGTAACCCAAAGATCGATATAAAAGCCACTGAAAAAGTGGGCCTAAGTCAACTTGATCTGATAACTGATTTCTGCTATCAGAAAAACCACCAAGATATGGAAAGTGCTTATAAGAATGGCAGCTATCAGATCAAGTTGACTTAGGATCTATCTATCTTTGAGTTATTGGTATACACAGTTTTAACATCCAGACCTCTGATGCAGGTGTGCGTGCCGAAACCTGATCTGTTTGTCCTCCGGTCTCCGTTTTTTTTTTACTTTATACTGTAGTTTAGAGGGATTCACATTTTTCCTGTATGTTTTATCTGTTTTACAGCTTACATATACGTATATACACACATTTGTTGCCCCCTCTCCCGCCTGGGATCTCTTGCGGGTTCATATTTATGCTGGGATTTTGTGGACATATGGTTTGATGCTTGACTTGCATTCACATCCGGTCTCAATATCGACTCATTATACATGTTTTCGCCATTCGCATTCCTTTATTGCGGAAAATAACATACTATGCGGCACAATGTGAAATTTTAAGGGAATTTTGTTACAATCATTTCACAAATAAGATTGTGCCATATTTAAGAAGTTATTTTTTTGTTTGTTTTTTTCATGCTATCATGAATATTTATATGACCTTTGACCCTTGTACATTGGTGGGAAGTTCGCCCTTCATTTTAAAGCCGATCTTTACATTGCCGGTTCCTTTCACTTTCAACTTCCATTGGCGAAAACAGAGCAAGTATGGGCTTTTCTTTGAACATATGCACGAATGCTTTAGTAATTACTGATATTATTCTTTCTCTCTTGCATCAGTCTTTAGTGCCCCTTTTATTTTGAAGCCGATCTTTATAGCGCCGGCTCCTTTTATTGTTTGTATATATGGGGTATGTTTGTACTCCTCTTCAGTACACACACACACCTTCAATGAATAATGCATACTTTCTTTGAGTGATAAATATTTCCTGGTGATATGATAGTGTTTATATTTTATTGTATTTTAGTCTGCCCCTCCCACATACCCGTTGCTATACTACCTGCTGTTATTATTTTTTACACATCAGATTTTTTTCTGAGTCTTTTTGAATGGCCTTAACTAGCTGTAAGATTCTTAACCCTCCATTTGGGTATGTTTTAGGAATATATGTCTTAAGGTCCCATTCTCAACCTCACATATGCACTAAAGATTTCCTGATGTATAGCCTTATCTTTACAGGTTTAGTTTCCTAGCACAGTTGTTGAAACGGCTCTTCTTTTGAAGGATAGCAGATCCAACCACTGATATTACTACAGTGTGGCTTTGATTTGGCTTACTCTCAGGTATCTTCCCTGTGGGTTTGTTTCGTAGTACTCCTCTCCCTTTTTAATGTTTTATGTTTATATTTTTTTCTCCCATTTTTTATGCTATATGTTTTCAACTGTGGTTGCCCATTGAATTAATTATTTATTTATATGAACTGGCAGTCTCTCCTTTCATTATTTAATTATTTAGTTATGCTACAAATTGAACCTTTATGTTTTATGGGGACTTTGTTCTCTTTATTATTTATGAACATTTATGTATATATGATGATTTTAATACTGCTTATACTTTGATCTTGTTTGTCATGTATCTTCTCGTTGTTTTTGGTCCTCCTTTCCCTCCTTGTGTTCCATGTTTGCATAGGTGTTTCCTCCCACTGTATACATTATATGGTTTTAATTGTGTTTCTCTTTCATTTAATTATTTATTTATATGGTTTTCCCTACCTATCTATTTATTTATTTGTATGCACTGTTGTGTTGTGTTGGAAGAAAGCGAGAAGTCTCTATAAAAGGTGAAAAAGCAAAAACGGCCAAAATGGATGACGGAAGAAACTCTGAAAATTGCCCAGAAACACAGAGAAGCAAAAGCCAGAGGAGAAAGAAAGACAATCACAGAACTCAACAGAGATTTCTAATATGCAGCAAGACAAGACAAGGAAAAATATTACAACGACACATGCAAGGAAATAGAAGCAGAAACTATTAGAGGAAGAACAAGATAGGCTTTCCTAAAGCTACGAGAGTTAAAGAAAAAATTCCAGCCTCAAAGTGGAATGTTACAAGATGCTCAAGGTTATATGTTGAATGATGCTGAGAAGATCAAGAAAAGGTGGAATGAATATACAGAGTTTTTATATGATAAAGATCAAGTGGACCAACAGCAATTTCAACCTGCACTTTATGATCCGGAACCATTGGCGATGAAAGAAGAAGTTGAAGCAACATTGAAAGCATTATCAAAGAACAAAGCACCAGGCATTGATGGCATTCCCATAGAAGTATTACAGCAATCTGATGCAGCTGTTACCATACTTACAAGGCTCTGCCAAGAAATTTGGAAGACAACATCATGGCCAACTGACTGGAAAAGATCTGTGTTTATACCAATACTAAAGGAAGGTGATCCAACTGACTGTGGAAATTATTGCACAATCGCTCTGATCCCACATGCCAGCAAGATTCTACTGAAGATTATTCAACAGAGACTACAACCATACTTGGAACAAGAACTACCTGAAGTGCAAGCAGGGTTCAGGAAAGTGCGAGGAACGAGAGACATCATCGCGGATGTGAGATGGATCCTTGAAAAGACTAAAGAACACCAAAAGGATATCTATTTGTGCTTTATCGACTATAGCAAGGCTTTTGACTATGTAAACCATGAGAAACTCTGGGCCACATTAAGAAGCATGAGTATACCAGAACACCTGATCGTTCTCTTGCACAATCTGTACATTGATCAAGAAACAACTGTTTAAACAGGACAAGAAGAAACAGAATGGTTTAAAATAAGCAAAGGTGTAAGACAAGGCTGCATACTTTCCCCCTACCTGTTTAATTTATATGCAGAACAAATCATCAGAGAAGCAGGATTGTATGAAGACAACAGAGGTGTAAAGATTGGTGGAAAACTCATCAACAACCTTCACTATGTTGATGATACCACATAACTGGCTGAAAGTGAAGATGATCTGAAACATTTGCTTCTCACGATCAAAGAACATAGTCTCAAAATGGGCCTGCACCTTAATGTAAAGAAGACAAAGATCATGACAAATGGCAAAATCAACAAGTTCATTGTTAAAGGAGAAGAAATTGAAATCGTGGACAACTTTAACCTGCTTGGATCAACTATCAATAAAGAAGCAACAAGCAGTCAAGAAATCTGACGACGCATTGCTCTTGGCAGAATGGCTATGAAAGACCTAGACAAGATTCTCAAGAGCAGAGTTGTCTCTCTCCATTCAAAAATTTGACTTGTTCAAGCCATGGTATTTTCAATAACATCATATGGATGTGAAAGCTGGACAGTGAAAAAGATAGACAGGAAGAAAATTGATGCCTTTGAATTATGGTGCTGGCGGTGAATACTGCATATACCATGGACTGCCCGAAGAACAAACCAGTCAGTACTAGAGGAGATCAAAACTAAGCTTTCTTTAGAAGCTCAGATGACAAGACTTTGACTCATACTTTGGACACATCATGCGAAGAGAGAGATCAATAGAGAAAGACATCATGCTTAGCAAGATAGAAGGTCAATGCAAAAGAGAAAGGCCAGCAATGAGATGGATCGATACAATAGGGGTACCAATCTGTCAACAATGAGCCGCCTGACTGAAGACCGAACAAAATTTAGGACAACTATCTAGAGGGTCGCCATGAGTCGACACCGATTCGACGGCACTTAACAACAACAACATGGACTGTTGGTTTCTATTATTTATTTATTAATTTATGCTGCAGCTTTATGTTTTATAGGAATGCATTTCCTTTAGTCATTTATGAAGTTCTTGTATATGTGTTGTTTCATATTGTTTTTTATTGTTCTTTTCGCACATGATTTCTTTTTATTTTGAGGTTTTGGACTCCCTGAGGAAGGCTCTCGGGCCGAAATGCGTTGGCTCTGTTTTTCACAATAAAGAGCCTGTTTTTCTGTCACACGAATCTGCTTCTTTATTTTGCTTTGTCCTGTTGCTGTCGTAGACATAAAAGAGGAACGGATTGACCTCTGTAATGGGAGACAATTTAATTTATTTTGGGTGAATGTACTGTAAATAGACCATTTATTCTATTGCAAAAATTTGCCACCCAATTCTGAATAAAAGAAAGTCTTTGGGAGCATCACACACTTGTTTGGTGTTTTATTGAACAATCAAGGAATTAAAGTATATTTTTCTCTCACCACTGAAGAAGAGTATTCTCCCTATCCTCCACCCCTTGAACAAGAAAGAAAAAGTGTACTCTTCTCTTGTTCAGGGATGAGCCAGGATTGCAAACTTATTTTTGTCCAGGAGCCAAAGTGGGGTGAATACCAGTGGAGCTAGTTGGAGATCCTTAAAATACTGCTTCACCCTGCCTGACCCAATATTGTTATGTTATGGGCTTGCATGGAGATTTATATTGTGACTGGGGCGGTATAGGTGGATTGGGAGAGGGTTGATGGGTATGGTGGGAAGTTGCATGAAAAATGTTTCTTGACTTCTACATCATTGTGACCTCCTGGAGCAGACATTAATCAAATGATGTTGGATAAATTAATAAATATTTAATAATAAAATTTGGTTGGTTACATTGTAAATTTGATGTCCTAGTTTGCGCCTCTGGAACAATGCTTGCTACATATGGCCCTATGTCGGTTGCAATGTTATCAAGACCATGTGCAGCCAGATAGATTCTGGCTTCTTCCCATAGATACAGAATGTAAGAAACATCTGGCTCATGATGTTTTACCTATCACATGCTTTGATTTTCTGACTTTTGTGCATCTCTGTGCTCTGATCTCTGCTCTGCACTAGAAAGATTTTTCCTAAGTATCTGTGCTATGATTCTTACATGTTTCAAAAAGATTTCATATTATTTTCTGTCAGTACATGTTACATTTTATTTTCCATTTTAATTAATAATAGGGGCCACACAAACAGAAGATGCAAGAACTCGTTTCCAATGGACACACAAAGTGGCTGAATAAAAGAAAGATAAAGTCTTTTTATTCAGGTGTAATAGCCAATGACTTACGTAGTGGAATTCAAATGCTTATGCAGGTAAAGCTCAGTTCTGTCAGACCGTGCAGAAAATAGTTGTGTTATTCCTTAACTTATAATGTTAAAATGAGGCAACATTTGAATGCAGCTCTTTAACAGAAGTCAAAAACCCTTAATGAGGAAGATAATGTATCACTATTGTCGTATATAGGAACAGTATAATCCATGACTGAATAGAACAAAGAGATTTAGCTGTATGGCCTGTGTTTTTGTATGTCGTGGGTCAATGCCAAGTGTCTTACACCTACCAATGGAGCCCGGCAGTACATAACACACACCAGCTGTCATCACTCCTTTAGCACAAATGAATGGACAAATCACTTAGGATATTGAAGTAAATGACTTGCATGCACTTCACACCTGCAACAAAATAGGTGCAAAGTCTGCAGAATAATTTTGTACTTGTGGATTTTACCAAGCCCAAATTTTCAAAGGAAAACTATGGGGCAGATATGCAAAAGCACTTCTCTGGTTAGCGACACCTGCTAACCCGAAAAGTGTTGGCCAGCAAGATATTCAGCGGCATGATCTGCGTAGTGCTGCTGAATATTTGCTCTGACTACTTTGGCACTATCTGGATAGTGCTGGGGCTGTCAGAAGGTGGAGTCTAGGTTGAGCTGGGAATTATTTGGTTAGTGGTGTTATCAGTCCCTAACAGGATAGCTATCTGGATAAAGTTAGGACAGTAAAAAGGCTATCCTAACTTTATGCAGCTAGCTATCTTGATAGCAGACTCACTATTGCTGCTATCAGAACAGTGTCAACTATTATCTGAATATTGGTGCTGAAGATCTGGATTTTTTTTGGCAATGGTGGCCAGAAGTTTTAAAAAATGGCAACCACCAAGACTGAATATCAGCCGATATATGGCATTGTCCCCACCAGATGACATAGAACCACACGTGCATATAGATGGAAGGAAAGGGAGGCCTATAGGTAGAGATAGGCATAGACAGAGGGGTAGAGACACACAGATGGGAAGAAGGAAGGTAGATGCAGACATAGAGGGAGAAGGAGAAACATACAGAAGGAAATAAACAGTGCGTGCACACGTACACATGGAGGAACTAGAGGAGACACACACAGAGGAAGAGAGAGGCATATGCCCAAATAAAAAGGGAGATTGACAAAAACACAGATAAAGCAAAAAGAGAGAGACACACAACTGGAAGAAGAGACAGAACAAGGATGGAAGGGGAAGTAAACACATACAAGATGGGGGACACAAAATGCTGTTAATATAAATGTGAAGAAGAAATTTTTTCCCTCCTTCCTCTCTTGTTTAGTGCTCTCTTCTCCCCTACTGTGCTTTTGAAAAGAACTTCTGAGAACACTCCGTAACTTAATTCTGACCCTCAGAGCTGATCAGGGGGTGGCCCAAGGGTGATGCAGGCCCATGTGCAGAAACTCATTGTGGGCTTTCATATGCATAGCCACTGGATCTCATTTGCATAAATTTAATTTATTTTATTTTAAAATGTATATGTTGCCCATCTAAAATTTTAGGTGGCTTTCAAAGGAGCCCTTCACAAACCTCTTTTTTTGTCCTGGCAATGACTTATGGGCCTGTTTACTAAATATTAATGTGCATTAGGTGCCTGCCACTGCGCCAATAGAAATAAATGTGTGTTGCTGTGTAACCGAGGTAGATCGGACCCGGTGCTGTGGGCCCCTCTCACCATTCACCCGTTTTCCCCCACCCCCCCTCCCCCACACACCTTAAGTTCCCCCCCCCCTTCATTCCCACAAATTCACACATACCACCGTTTTGGGAAACAACCGGTCGCAGCTTTATTCAGTTTATAACATACCGGACATTACAGTCCAAGAATAATCATCATAACACTCCAAAACAGCGGAACAATGCCCCACCAGCCATGCTAATAGCAAGGTGACACCGCCTCCGCTTCTGCCGTGGTCTTGCCAACGGCAATCATCCTAATCCCCTTTCCCTGACCTCGCCATGTAACTAGCAAAAGTCAGCCAGGGGTTATCCGGGTCGGGGGCACCCCGCCCCCGTCCCAAGTTTAGCCAAAGGCTCCGGACCCCGGAAACCTCCGGGATCCCGCCACCGGCACAGAGGACATTAATGTAGGGCCGAGGGCACCCCGCCCCCGACCCAGGCCCGGCCCGGCCCCTGCTCCAGACCCCGGGCCCTCCGGGGTCCTTCCGCCGGTACTGGCGACATTAATGTCCCGAAGCCGCCCCCCCCCCAACATAAAGCTGCGACCAGTGAGCCCACAAGGGAGCCATATATTCCAAGGCCTCCTGCCCTTTGATACTGAGCAAGGTACCCCCATTGGTGGTAAGTGCCCCCACCCCGTATAACGCTGCCCCTATCTCTCGTACAGGATTACTTGTTTGTATAACCACCGCGTGCACCGACCCCACCCCCCCCCCCGCCACCGAGCCGCTGTCAGGCTAGGTTACTGTGGTTTTTTTTGTTTTTTGTTTTGTTTTGTTTTGCTGGTTAGCCGCGAATTAGGGCCCACCCCCAAGCCCCCTCCCTGTAACCTTCTGAAGCACAGCAACAGCTGAAAACCGCGAGGCAGGCCGCTGCCCTCACACCCTTGGTAGCCGATTTATTGGAGAATAGTCAGCCCGTTATCCTCCCTGCCTTACATTCCAGCAAAATGTCAGCCCTCCCCCCCCCGACGCGCCAAGCAATACCGGAACTGCCAGCCCTCCGGCCCAACATTGACCGATCACGAGGACGTTCCGCCCCATAAACATGCCAGCACGTCCCTCGACCAGCCCCGGAGGCCAAACAAAGGAAGGACTCCTGCGACTACCGCCTTCACTGAGACATAAAACCTATGCCGATGCCTAAACCTGACCCCGCGAGCCCCACAGCCCCCCACCGCCACCTCTAAGCAGCCCCACAAGGAAGCAATGACTTCTCAACCCCCGCCCCAGGGGCGGTGGCCCCGTCTGCAGATTAACCCGACACGTCCACTCAAGTGCTTCACACTCACACTCTCCCGCCAGCCTATCCCTCAGTGCGGAGTACGCCCATATCTACCGCTCCCTCAGCCCCTCTGGCCTACCCTGCTGGCAGCCCCAGCCCCGGAAGAGTGAGTTGCGAACTGACTTGTGCCGCGCCCCCCGGCTGCCGCACACGACAAGCGCCCCGCCGCCTCCCATGGGAAGGCCCCCCCCCCCATGCTGGGCATAAACTGCACCTTACCGGCAACGTACCCGCCAGGCCTGACTCGAGCCCAGCAAGCTCCTGCACAACCGCCCCCATCCCGTACCGTGCCGGTACGTCGTCGAGGGGAATAGGCAGACCTGTAACGGCCCCTCCGCTGCCTGCACCGGCTGCCGCTGTAGCCCCCTCCGACCCCAGACCTGCACCAGTTCGCTATGAACCCCCCCCCCCCCACGGGAAAGCACCGCCAACTACCACATAATAGGGATGCCTCCTCCCTCAGCCATGCCCCCCAATATTCTGGCGATACCGCGCCCCCAAATCGCCCAAGCCCCACCGGAAGCATGGTACGGCCGCCCCCAAAACTCCCCCCTATGTAGCTATCCGTTGCAGCTATGAGGTATGTCCCCATCACTCACCCAACAATGCTCATTATCCCCTTTGTTTTTGGGGTTTTTTTTTTTTTTTTTATGTTTGGGCCATGAATCCGTCCCCGTCCACTTCTGGAGCCCCTTCTGCTCCCGTTCCCTAGGTGGAACGTGCCCGAGCTACTGCAAGTCTGTTAGTACCTCCTGGGATAGGCCTTGCCATATCCACCGCCCTCACACGCCAGCGTGCCAGTGCAACTCCCCCTGTAAGGCCGCCCCCGCATACCACGTGGCGACGACTCACCACTAACACTGACCGCTGCTGCCCTATCGCCCCCCATACCAACCATCCGGTACACACTCGACCACCCCACTCTCCAGCCCCTACATGGAGAACCAATCCGGACCACTAACAGCCAGCAGGGCTGGAGTCCCAGCCAGCCCACCCCTAGCCGCCTCTGCAACCGCTCCCCGAACATAGTTCCCTACCTATAGACGGGCTGACTCTGCCTACCCCGTCACCAAAGTCACGTTCGCGACTTCCTACCAACCCCCCTTGATCCATAATTTCATCCCCAACGGCTACAATTCGCGAATGCGGTATACTTAGGAAGTACCCCAGTCGATGCCGCTGAGAGCCGAAGAGCAATCAGAACCCTCGATGTGACGCACGACTAAGCTGCCCCCCACAATCCCAAGCCAGCTCACCCGTCATGAAGAGGGAGCCTTCTCCCCACCCCTGCCCTCGACTCCTCCGCAACAAATGCAGGCATATCCCCGGGCCTCCCGTCCCCGCATTGCCTACCGCACCCCCCGTTCGTGCCCCGCATCCGGATTGCGCCGTTCCATGACAAATCATCCCCTCCTGAACCCCCTTCCTTCTCCCGCCGCCGTGCTACCCGCCGGAAAGTAGAACGGAGTGGACAGTATGAAATAGAACTGCGCGGCCAGCAGGCATGCCGATCCCCAAGAACTGCCGTCAGCTCAGCCCGCGCAACCGCCCAGGTGTCGCGTTTCCAGACCTGCCCTGTGACCCCAGCTTCATACCGCTTCACCGCTCGCTCGACAAGAGCACTGCACCAAACCCTGCCCATGGCTAACCCCCCGCGGAAGACCCCCCCAGCACCAATTCCCCCACCTGAGCCACTACGACCCCTCCACCCTTATGCCATGCCTTGGCCACTACTAGCTCCCCGCGTACCCAACGAACCAATCCTGGAACCCCTTGTACCCTACCAATCTCACCGCTTTGGCCCTGCCACAGCCCAGACCGCAGGCCTCCCACCGCCCTAGTGTATGGGGCAGGCCCCCCCCTTTCCACGGAGGGTGGTCTGGCAGCGAAGCCCAAAGAGCCCCTTCCACCCCCTGACGCTGCTACGTGCACCCCTACCAAGAACTCATGTCCAGAAATGGCAGCCTAAGGACTGGCCCGACCTCCGCTAACTGCCGCCCCGCGGCCCCCGAGCCTGTGCAGCCCCCGCCGCTCCCTCCGCCAAGGCCGCCCCCCGTCTCCCCCCCCCCCCGCTGCATCCCCTGGTCCGCATCAGCCCCCCTCCCCACCACGGAAGCCATGGCCTGTCTGACCCTCCGGCAGTCACCGGGGAATCCGGGGCCCCAATGCCACTAAGAAACCCCCCATCCCTCTCCTTGTTGTGAGTTAATCACTTACTTATGGAGTTATTCGCCTTGGTAGGTCCGTTATGTGGCCCCCCTCCCGCCCGACTGCCGGCCGCGGCTACGCGCCACCGTCTGCCCTGCGGAAGGCGGAAAGAGTCCCCGAACGTAGGGGGATGACTCTGGGTCAGGGCACGGCCTACCCAAATGCCTCCGCCTCCCCACGCCAAACCCCCTGCATCGTCCCACTATCCGCTCGGCCACTCTACGTACACCCGATCGGCCAGCGACCCCCCCCTACTGCCCCCCAACCGTGCGCACCTGCTACACCACTACGAACCGGCGAATGGCCCCACCCCCTGATCCACCACAGCCGCCCCTCCATACAAGTGCTGTTAGCCGATTCGGACAACTCCCGCCTCGGTGCGCTGCCGGTGTCCTCGCTCTCGCATCCCACTGGACCTCCGCCGCAATACTTGGCAGTGTGTTGATTTCGATCGCCACCTGCGAAGACAAAAGAAGAAAACCAGGAGGGGGAAACACACAAGACCCCCCACCAGCAGCCCCCCCCCAACTCTGCCCCCACCGGGGCCCCGGCCCTCCCAGCCCAAACACCGGGACCAATCCCCTGACCCACGCTAAGCAATATTGCGGTTTGATTTATGTATGTAGGATTTAGTAATTTACTTATCCTTTCATTTTATATATATATATTCTCCTTTTTTTTTTTTTCTTTTTTTTTTTTTTTGTTGGAGAACCCCCCCCTATCCCCACACCCCCACCGCCCTCATTGGGTACCGCAGCCAGCCGCTGAGTTCCTACTGGCCAGCCAGAGCCTCCCGGAACTGCCCGCAACCCACGGGACCCTCAGAACGGGCCCGCACCAGATGGGGACCCCCAACTTACCATCTCTGCCCCCTGACTGGCCCCTCTGCTACCGCCCCCCCAACCCATGGCCCGCCACAACCCGCCGGCGGCCCCCCCCCCACCCACCCATCGGCGGGTGTCCACCACTCCTGCCCCAGGGCCCAGGTCCTACTACCGTTGGGGTCGGGTTTTTTTTTTTTTTTTTTTTTTTTTGAAAAAAAATCACAGTAAACTGTGGAACCCTGTAAAGTTCTCACCCCCTGCCTCTTCAGACCACCAACCCCGAGCGATATGAAGCAGGATTATTAGTATTATTTAAGGAATTATTATTATGAGTTTTAAGCCAAGTATGGCTAACTGATGGGCCAGAAGGCACCAAGAAGTGCCAGTGGGAAAGGACGCATGGCAGCGAGTTCCCCAGACAGTGCACCCACCATTAGGCTCCTCCACCTCACCCGGAATATGCAGTGGAGCACCCACCCACCTGCGAACAGCTGCCCCCATGCCGGCAGAGGCCTCCCCACTTCAAGCCCGCCGCAGCCACGAGGGCGCCACTGGCCACGCGGCGCTCGCCCCAAGCAGAAAGAGGCCTCACTCCAGGCGGCCACCCCGCTCAGCCCAAGGCCTGCTCCCTCATCATGCACCCGTCAGCGAGAGCCTCACCTCCACCGCGGCACTGACCACCCGCGAGGGACTCAACAAGTACGGGCCCCTACCCACCCTGGAAATCCCCGCCGAGCGAATCGGCATGTCAGGGCAGGGCAGGGCAGGGCAACAGACCGCCGGCTCACCGCCCCGTCCAACCCCAACTCCGACTGCCCGCGCGACTTCCAACAACCCCCACCCCCCCCCCCCCCGGCAGCCTCCCCAGACCGGAGAAACTCACCAAAACAGCTGCCGTTCTCCAAGGAGGAGCAGGAGTGCCGGCAACCGCTGCCTACTCCTGGCTCCTCCCACCTCAGGCCGCCTCCTCCTCCCAGGCTCCACCGCGCTCCCACACGCCGATGGAGCCCGCCCTCGCCGCCGGCACCCGCCTTCAATGCCGGTGCCTGTCCTCCCCACCGACCAGTCCTCGTGCCTCCGACCCAACACCCCCAGGCCCCAGACAGGGTCCCCGCACCTGGCCGATCACCCGGTTACGGGTGGCCGCCGGGACCCTGCCCCGCGGCCTTACATTTATAGCAAACGCTGTGAAAAGCTCTTATTCAATCACTCACCCACAGAAGGAAAACTCACAGACAGGCTGGAATGCAAACAGGATCTTTAATGTGCACACAGATTCAGACAGAGAGCCAGTAACCTCCACAAAATGTCTGAGCCCCGAGGGGCGTCTTTCAATGCCTTATATACTGTACAATTTTAAACTCATTCTATAATCCCATTTGCCACAGGTATTTCCTGTCCACCAATCAGCAGCCCCTGGGGAAGGTACCTGGGTGACCTGTCCAAACCGGTGTGTTCTGGTCTGTTGGTTTCTGGGCTAGGGGATACTGTGCTCAGACCTGGAGTGGGGGAAGGGTGTCTACTGAAATAGCAGGCTGATTACTTTATGTAAGAGCCTCATGGCTTGGGGGAAGGGTCAGGCTGATCACTTGTGTAAGAGCCTCATGGCTTGGGGGAAGGGTCAGGCTGTGTAAGAGCCTCATGGCTGCCTCAGCTGCACTTAGCGCACATTAACATTTGTGAATGCGCATTAACTTTTAGTAGACATGTCTCAATACCCTTTGCATGGGCAGTGAGGATAAAGAGACTACGAGATTTCTACATTATTATTCTCCACTGTCAACTGCCAGGCACATTAGGAAGTACTGTACACCCTGCTCATTTAGAATCCATAACAAACCCGCTGTATCATAACAGCACTACCAAGACTCACAAAGCACCAAACCCTACCTATCAAAAGGCAACACTGCAAATATTAAACCAATATATCTCAGAAAATATCAATACATTTCCTACTGGGGAAAGAGAACAAGTGGGACTGTCAAATAGAAACTACATAAGCAAAATACCTTAGCTCGGTTACACATGCAGAACATAGTCCATCACCAAACAGAACAAGGAATCACAATTTAGAAATATGAAGACAATAATTAAACTGGGAATCCCAAAAGCCAAACTTGGAATGTACAACAACACTGGAGAAATAAAACTATAAATTAGTTTTCTCTTGTACTAAACAAAATGCAAAACATTAGCGATGCACATTTCCCAGAGCTGACATATTCCAGTTAATAAATTCAAAATAAAATAGTTTTTTTCTATCTTTTGTTGTTCGAGCATTTTATTTTTCAGTTGCAATTGCCCCAGTCGCTTTCTTTTGATTTATTTGTGTCTTCTGCTAACTCTCCATTCTCTGCTGTCCATTTGTCTTTTTTTCTGTCTTCTAGTTTTTCCCTTTCTCTCTACATCTGCCTCTACCATACTGATCTTTCCCCTTTTGCTCTCTCCTCCATTTCTTTCTTTGTTCCTTTTTCTTCTTAAATTTCACCCCTCCAACCTCAGTCCCTACTTACTTTCCCAATACTCAGCCAGTCGTAGATTTTTCTTCCCTCCCATACAAAATATCTGTTCCTCTCTCCATCCTCACTCCCCAGCTTTATTTTTTCTCCTGCCAGTCGCAGTCCCACCCACTTCTGGCCCTCTCCCATCATCAGCTCCCTTCTAGTTCCAGCCCCTCCCAGCATCCACTCTCTTCCAGTCCCATTCGCCCATTACTCCTGCATCACCCCATTTCCAGTCCTAGCCCCCCAGTATCAGTCCTCCTCCAGTCCCTGCTAGCATCCGTTCCCTTCCAGTTTCAGTCCCCCATCCACTAGCATCAGCCCATTTCCAGTCCTAACCCCACAGTATCAGTCCTCCTCCAGTCCCTCCCAGCATCAGTTCCCTTCCCAGTCCCCCAGACCCTATCCCCAGGCCATTTCCAGTCCTAACCCCCCATATAAATCCTCCTTCAGTCCCTCCCATCTTCTGCTCCCTTCCAGCCTCAAATCCCATCCAACAGCATCAGCCCATTTCCAGTCCAAACCCCACAGTGCCAGTCCTCCTCCAGCCCCTCCCAGCATCAGTTCCCTTCCAGTCCCAGTCCCCCATCCCCAGCCCATTTCCTGTCCTAACCTCCCACTATCAGTTGTCTCGCAGTGCCTCCCAGCATCTGCTTCCTTCCAATCCTAGTCCTCCATCCCCCAACATTAGTCCATTTCCAGTCATGGCCTTCCCTCGTTCCTGTTCTAGCCCCTAGTCCCCCCCTCCCTATTCCATTCTAGCCCCCTGTTCCCATTCTAGCCCCAATTTCCCCCATTCCCATTCTAGCCCCCAGTCTCCCCAGCCACACATCAACAGGGGCCCCATGCCTGATCGACTTCAGAGGAAGCCAGGGAGGCCAGAAGCCCTGGCTCACCTCTGAACAGCCGTGGGAGTAAAGAGCGGTGTTTGCCTTCTCTACCGTGTCTGTGATAAAATGGAACCCACCAGCACACTGAGTGCCGGGAGGTTGAACATGGCTCTATCCCATAGCCCAGCATTCCCTCTTCACTTGCCTACCCCCAATAGTTCTGTATCTCCCCTTCCCTACTCCCAAGGTGTTCAGCATCTCCCCCTTCCTAGCCTCTCCTCATATCCAGCATATCCTGTTCCCTTTCCTACCCCCCATGTCCAGCACCTCCCCCCTTCCCTTCCTTATCCCCCTCGTGTCCAGCATCTTATATTCTTATCTTTCCTTGCCTTCCCTCCCCCTTCTCCTCCTTACCACCATGTCCAACATCTGATCTTCCCTTTCCTACCACTTTATGGCCAGCATTTCCCTTTCTCTTCACTACTCCCCTCCCCTGCAAGTTTCTCCCCTCTCTTTCCCTACCCACCCAACCTCCCCATTGTCCAGCATCTCTCCTTCCTCTACCAGGTGGCCTGCATCTTCATTCTCTTACATTTTGACTTAAGTGCCTGCTGCCACTTCTGCACCTCTGCTCAGGTCCACTGCAGAAATTCAGTACAGTGTGGGGCCTTGAGCACAGAGTCGCACTGAAGCTCTGCCAAATCTGGCCCCTCCCAACACAGACTTCCTGTCAGAGGGGGGAGTGAGATGCAGCATGCATCTGTACTGAAAGAGCCGTATCATGCAAACCACAGTATTAAGATCCTGCTAAAAGCCGCACCGCTGCCTCCCAAATTCTTCTGTCTTAGGCCTGATGGCTGCTACATATTTTACTGCAAACTTAGTGTGGCTTGTTATGTTTATAAAATCCAAAAGCCCTACCACACTTAGTCCACTTGAATTTGGGAGAACATTGGCTGTTTTTCTGTCTTAATAAAATAGTTTTTGGGTACAAGGATTGGGCAGAATGTTTTAGACTGGTGAACTGTAAGTGAAATTTTACTGTGAAGAGAACATATTATGTGACTAATCATCTCACTCAAAGTGCGACTTTATAATATTCAATCATTCGTTTGTTTTACATCTTACTCCTAACCTATCTCTGAAAAAGGCATCTGGTCTTGGAAGAATGAAGCCAAACATTCTAGCACTTGGATATAAGAAGAACTGGCAATCCGCTCATCCATGGAATGTGGAGAATTATGTTGGAATATTGCAGTAAGTTATCACATTTTTAAAATGATAAAACTGGGCAAAGAGCAAGCTGATGGAAATTCTTATTGAACCCACATATTTAAAACTCTTCTTTTTTCCTTGTTTATTGAGGCATGAAAGTAAAAATAAAAATATGTTGTCATACATATATCAGTCTCAGTAGCCACACTGAGAAAACCTAATTATCATCATCTTTCCATCTTACAAATGTTGCCCAAATATTTTATTATTCTCCTCCATGTATTTATTTCTCATACTTCATTCATAGCTCCATTCATACTAAAATTGCTTGCTGAATAACCAACTAGTCTGTAGCTATAACATCAAGAAATTACAGTACTTTCTTTTCTCAATGCAGCAAGTCCTTGCTATATTTTTGGCCATCTATGAACCTGCTGGAATTTGTAGTCCACAAAAGGAGGCACAAGTACTCACAAGTCCCACAGAAAACAAACTAAAGAAGCGAGTAACAAACTAAAAACGTTACAAAACCTGATAAGTACAGGTAAACAGTAACAGGAACAAAACCCAACACGGCCTTGATTTGGCATGGACCTTTTCAGGGGCTATGATCTGCTCACAGGCTGACATAAGTCATATGTCTCATGCCTTCCGTCAAGACGTATAGCAGGAACTAATACACCTGGTGTAACTCCTCTCTTCCTTTGTAGCATTTGCAAAACTTGACGGAAGACAATACCTATTTGTGCCAAGAAGCAGGTCTAAATATGGACATATCCACTGGCGGGTTTCATGTGCTCTGACATTGTGAGGTTGGACATGCATGTGGATCTTTCTAAGGCCACCCTGGACATGTCTCTGGCATCTCGCCATGTGATTGGACATGATTGTGGCGGGCATATGTGAATTTGGGCCTTTCTAAAATTGTTGTTGGGAAGTGGATTTGATTTGCATGTGTGAATGGTTATTTTAACTTGCAAATCGCAAATAGGACTCCTAAAATAATCCACTTAATAAATATGCCAGGTAACTTAAAATATACAGAAGAACAGGTTGAAACAAGTATGTTTCTAGCTTTTTCCAAAATTGTAAAAAATCTTTCTCATAACAAATATCCAGTACCGTGCCTAGCCCTGTGCGAGTGGTGTGGCCGCACAGGGCGCAAAGGCTTAGGGGCGCATTTTGGTGACCTGCTGTTGCCCTGCTGCCACCACTTTCTGTTCTCTCAGCAGCAGCAGGGCAACAGCAGGCTGACGAAATGCGCCCCCTAAGCCTTTTCACTTGTCTTTCTGCAGGTCTGATCCTCCCTGCTCTGATGCGATGTCAGAGCAGGGAGGGATCAGGTCTGCTGCTGTAGCCGGCTACTTGCACATCGGGCACGGGCCATCCCCTCATACCTCCGTCCAGCGCTGCCTGCTCTTGCCCTGTTGTTTCCAAAAGTGGCCAATCTAGGTCAGAAGTACGTACCTAGCAGTTTCCCCAAAAGAGACAGGTTCCACAATGCTTGTATTGGGGCAAGCAGTGGATATCCCAGGTCCCCTTTATGGTTTATGGACTTTTCCTCCAAGAACTTGTCCAAACCTTTTTTAAACCTGGCTACACTAACAGCTTTTACTGCATCTTCTGGTAACGTTCCAGAGTTTGATTACATTTTGAGTGAAAAAATATTTTTTCTTATTAGTCTTAAATAGGTTACCCTTAGCTTCATTGCATGTCCACTAGTCTTTCTGTATTTTGACGGCATAGATCTTCCTCATTATTATTCTCTGATAAGTTTACATCTGACCTTCTCAGCATCCAGGGACTGTACACATTGCATAGGACATAATGTATAGGTCCGCTGTGTGGAGCGCAGCTCTCCAGCTGGAAGGGTGTTGCACATGGCATCAATGACTGGGCTTACATTTTCATGTGGGGTCCTAGGAATCCATCACCATTTTGAGGATGTGGGCATCATTAGGGGACCCATGTTATACCCCTTTAGCTCACTCAGTGAATGCCAGCATGGCCAATAAGCGCACTTGTGCTCTTCCTCATACATTTGTGGGGGTGTTTGTTTTTGTTATTGTGATCTCAAATCTCCCTCTCCTCTGCTTTCTGTTCAGGAACACTACATGCTGTGGTTTTCCAGCCTGCAGACACATCAGTGCACAGCATAGGTTGCACATCCAATAAACTAGAAGAAGGGGGTGAGGGACGGGGAAGGTCAAGTTCTGGACGTCACCCCCTGCAAAAGCAGATTAACAGAAACAACCACACTTTTAAACAACACATCAAAAGCAACTGGGAAGAAGTGGGTAGAATAAAATCAATGCAAAATACACACAAGCCAGTTAAATGCTGGAAAGCAATGAGCACAAATGCTCAAAGCTTAGCCAACAAACCTCCGGACCTGGAAGCCCTAATGGCGGAAAAGGACTTGGACATTGTGGCCATTACAGAAACATGGTTTAATGAATCACATGATTGGGATATAGCCATACCTGGCTATAATCTATTCAAAAGAGACAGAGAAAATGGAAAAGGGGGAGGAATAGCCTTGTATGTCAAAAGCAATATCAAAGCTACTGAAATGCAGGGTTCATGGGGAAAGGAAGAAGCGCTCTGGATTGTGCTGGAAAGAGGAGATGGCACTGTCATCCATACTGCTGTAATCTACAGACCTCCGACTCAAATTGAAGAGCTAGATAACGAATTGATTATAGATATTGCAAAGATAGCAACAAAGGGAGAAGTGATCATATTGGGTGACTTTAATATACCCGATGTGGATTGGATTACTCTTTCTGCAAATCTGGAAAGAAGTAAAAAAAATTTGGATGCTATCCAAGATGCGTTACTTAGACAAATGGTGATGGAACCAACCAGGGAAAGCTCAGCGCTGGATTTGATGCTCACCAACAGTGATAGGGTGCCTAATGTCTGGGTGAGTGCCCCTGTGAGCAACAGTGATCATCACACGGTGTGGTTTGAGATAAAAGCCAAGGTGCAATCCAATCATAGCAAGCTGAAAGTCCTAAACTTCAAAAACACTGACTTCAATAAAATGGCCGAGTACCTAAAGGAGGAGCTGACAGGGTGGAAGGGGATAAGGGGAGTGGAATTGCAATGGGCTAAACTAAAAGGGGCAATAAAAGGGGCAACAGATAAATATGTAAGAAAAGTAAATAAAAACAAGAGGAGAAGGAAACCTATTTGGTTTTCCAAAGAAGTGGCTGCTCAAATAAGGGCAAAAACACAGCTTTCACGAAATTGAAAAGCTTGCAAACAGAAGAACACAAAAATGAATACAGGATCAAACTCAAGGAGACAAAAAGAGAAATAAGGATAGCAAAATCAAAGGCAGAGGAAAAGATGGCTAAAGATGTTAAGTGCGGCGACAAAACTTTCTTCAGGTATATTCGGGAAAGGAAGAAGATCAGAGGTGGAATTGCAGGACTCAGAAGTGCTGGAAACGGACTCGTGGAAAATGACATTGATAAAGCGAAACTATTAAACAAATACTTCTGCTCTGTTTTTACTAAGGAAAATCCTGGAGAAGGACCACCTGTGACTCCCAAATATAAAAATGGAAATGAGGTAGATACCACACCATTCAGAGAGGATGAGGTTTTAGAACAACTGTTGCTCTCTTGCTCTGCTTAGCTCCAGGAGGAGCTGAGCCATCTACCCGAGTCGAAGCCTCATCGAAGGGAGCCTGCCCTGCTCCAGAAGATCGGCGGCAAGAAAAGAGCAAGCCAGCTACAAAAGACCTTGCTGCACACAAAAGAGCTCTTCGGGGGAAGCTGCTTTTTGGCTCCACCCCTCCAGCAGCGTGTCTCAGAGCATCTCTACCCAATCGGGGCACAGCTCTCCATTTAAAAGGAGAAGCCACAGGCACAGGATCCTCTCTTGCTCTGCTTAGCTCCAGGAGGAGCTGAGCCATCTACCCGAGTCGAAGCCTCATCGAAGGGAGCCTGCCCTGCTCCAGAAGATCGGCGGCAAGAAAAGAGCAAGCCAGCTACAAAAGACCTTGCTGCACACAAAAGAGCTCTTCGGGGGAGGAAGCTGCTTTTTGGCTCCACCCCTCCAGCAGCGTGTCTCAGAGCATCTCTACCCAATCGGGGCACAGCTCTCCATTTAAAAGGAGAAGCCACAGGCACAGGATCCTCTCTTGCTCTGCTTAGCTCCAGGAGGAGCTGAGCCATCTACCCGAGTCGAAGCCTCATCGAAGGGAGCCTGCCCTGCTCCAGAAGATCGGCGGCAAGAAAAGAGCAAGCCAGCTACAAAAGACCTTGCTGCACACAAAAGAGCTCTTCGGGGGAAGCTGCTTTTTGGCTCCACCCCTCCAGCAGCGTGTCTCAGAGCATCTCTACCCAATCGGGGCACAGCTCTCCATTTAAAAGGAGAAGCCACAGGCACAGGATCCTCTCTTGCTCTGCTTAGCTCCAGGAGGAGCTGAGCCATCTACCCGAGTCGAAGCCTCATCGAAGGGAGCCTGCCCTGCTCCAGAAGATCGGCGGCAAGAAAAGAGCAAGCCAGCTACAAAAGACCTTGCTGCACACAAAAGAGCTCTTCGGGGGAAGCTGCTTTTTGGCTCCACCCCTCCAGCAGCGTGTCTCAGAGCATCTCTACCCAATCGGGGCACAGCTCTCCATTTAAAAGGAGAACGCCACAGGCGCACCCGCGCCTTGCGGGCCGCGCAAGAGGGCCCTTTGGCACGGCCCTTAGGCAAAGGCACCCCAAGATCGTCACAGAAACATAACAGAAAAAACGACGCTGAGACTACACCTCCCTCTTGGTACAGCTGAGCTCCCTCGGGGTCGAGCTCGCGTACAATCAAGGAACTGACAATCCACCAACTCACAGTGGAAACGCAGAATACCAACTCCGAAGACGCCGAACTGCCTAAAGAGCTGAAACTCTGGGGCACGTAAGTCACACTCATTTGAGTGATTTTTAAACTATCAACACTGCTTCATTACTTATATGAATTAACTGCACTCCTAACAATAATTGAATGTATAGTTCTGTTTAAATCATCTGATTGCAGCAGCACCACTCTCTACAGCTAGGATTATCCTCCTGCCTCTCATAAAAATACTAATTTAAAGGGTAGAAATTCATGTTTGGGACTAGAATCCAAGATCAGTGTTGGGCACTCTAGTGACTAGTTCCCTCTGGATACTGTTGTTAGCTTCCAGCGTTTAAAGGCCATATTAGGTATTACCATGTTTGTCCAGATCGATACTGTAAACCCAGGGATATGCCAGTGTTGTTAACTACCATCGTTTATAGGCCATATTTGGTATTACCATGTTTGTCCAGATTGATACCTTAAACCCAGAGATATGCCAGTGCTGATGCTATGTTAGAGCAATGTCATCTTTAGCTAGATAAGAACATAGGGACTTGGGATGTACCATAGTGGGTCAGACCAAGAGTTCATCAACAGATCCAGCTGCACATACACGAAACAGGCTCCCTCCACGGGACAGGCTCCCGCACCGCGACAAACCCAGCTCCACATCCACGGGACAGACCCCCGCAACAGGCCGACCACCACAGATCCGGCTCCACCTCCACGGGACAGGCTCCCTCCACGGGACAGGCTCCCGCACCGCGACAGATCCAGCGTCACATCCACGGGACAGGCCCCCGCACCAAGACGACCACCACAGATCCAGCTCCACATCCACGGGACAGGCTCCCTCCACGGGACAGGCTCCCGCACCGCGACAGACCCAGCTCCACATCCACGGGACAGGCCCCCGCACCAAGGCGACCAACACAGATCCAGCTCCACACACACGGGACAGGCTCCCTCCACGGGACAGGCTCCCGCACCAAGGCGTCCGCCACAGATCCAGCTCCACATCCACGGGACAGGCTCCCTCCACGGGACAGGCTCCCGCACCGCAACAGATACAGCTTCACATCCAAGGGACAGGCTCCCTCCACGGGACAGGCTCCCGCACCGCAACAGATACAACTTCACATCCCCAGGACAAGCCCCTGCAACAAGTACAGCTCTCCTCAAAAAGCAAACAACAGACGAAAACCTAAGGACACAGGCGTCGCCCTATCAGAACATCACAAGCTATCAACATGCACACCACATACTTCCTCCCACTATACCTACTAGTCACACAACTCCTCCCACCAACTACACACCCCCACTACCCCCAAACAAACACACCATGGTACCCACCAACTGCACTGCCATATCTCGGTCCACAACACACACACAAAGAGACACTCGCAACCTCCCAAACAAAGAGACAAAACAGACACAAATCAAACCCCAACACCGGCCCTAAGGAAGCACACGTCGCAACAACCTCTTCCACAAAGAAAACATCAATTGAGCTCATAAACGCCAGATCCATCTGCAACAAGATACACACTCTGGTAGACCACATTGAAGAGCGACAGCCAGACATAATATGCATCACAGAGACATGGCTCAACCCTACCGACAGTGTACTACTCAACCAACTAGTACCGAACAACTACTCAGCATACAACTGCCCACGCATCCACAAGCGTGGAGGAGGGGTCCTAATAATAGCAAAACAGAACTCAAGTTCAAGGACACTGAATCTCACAGATACAAAGCAGTGTAACACAATTAGCATCAAGAACAAGAATATTGCAATCTGCCTAACCTACAGAGCACCCCGTGCTCCACCCGACGAACTAGCCTTCATACTCGAAGAAGCCTGTGCCATAACGTCAAACAACAAACCAGCACTACTAATCGGAGACTTCAACCTCAAGTCCGCCAATACAAAAGATGCAGAGGCCTTCCTTCAGGCAATGTCATCACTTCAATTCACACAGATAGTCAATGCACCAACACACAGACTAGGATCATCCCCAGACCTCATCTTCGCATCAAACTACCTAACTTCAAGAGACCTAATCTCTACACCCACCATCACCCCAGTACCATGGTCTGACCATTACTTAATCGAGACAAATCTGCAATCACAAGAAGACTGGACAAGCGAAAGAGCGAACTTCCCACACACACAAAGACGATTCAAGTCCTTTGACAAGGACGAATTCATCCAGGACACAATACAACACTTGAACATTGACTCAGAGGACCTGGAGGAACAAGTTTCCAACTGGAACAATGTCCTAGCTAACGCCGCCAAACCATCCGTTGACAGGACCAAGAAACAACACCACAACAAGAGACAAAACAAACCATGGTACTCAGCAAAAATACGACAGGAAAAGAGGGAGCTCAGGAAAATTGAACGGAGATGGAGAAAAAACAAAACTACTTCCGACCAACATCTTTACCTAACAAAGCAAAAACAATACAATGAACAATTCAACCAATCAAAGAGAGAATTCCACACAAACCTGATAAATTCTTCCATCAACAAACCCAGAGAACTTTTCGAAATAGTAAAAACCCTGACAAAAGAGCAAGCAGCAGAAAGAGAAATACAAGTGGATCCACAGATATTCGCCGACCACATCAAAGACAAATTTCACTCCACAGAGCGCACAACACCCAGTAGAACCAACAGAACGAACGTCCACCCCAAAAACTGGGGCACATTCCACTCACCCTCAAAAGAGCAGATATCAGACATCATCTCCACAATCAACACAAGCACTGCTCCTACAGACCCTTGCCCAGTGTCATGGGTCAAAGCCACCAAAGCAAGCCTCATACCAAACATTCATAAAATGGTACACAACTCACTCACTCAAGGACTCATGCCACAGCAATTAAAGCTTGCCTCAGTAAGACCAATCACAAAGAAAACTTCTCTCGACAAAAAGGACCCAGCAGCATACCGACCAATCTCCAGCATACCCTTCCTCGCAAAAATAATCGAAAAGACGGTTCAACTACAACTTCAGGAACACATTGACGAACACGGAACTCTCGACGACAACCAACACGGATTTCGTCCCAACCATGGAGTCGAAACTCTCCTGATCTACCTCTTCGACAGCATCATAAGAATAATTGACGACATCAGGAATGGAATTATAATGATCTTCATCGACATCTCCTCAGCGTTCGACACAGTTGATCACAATATACTCCTGGAGAGACTGAAGAACACTGGTATACACGGTACCACTCTAAAATGGTTCCACTCGTACCTAACAGAAAGACAGCTACAGGTCAAGGTGGGACAGGACACCTCCCGGCCCATAAACGTCCAACAAGGAGTACCACAAGGATCCGCACTCTCAGCACTCCTTTTTAACATCTACATCCAACCAATATGCAACATTATGAAAGAGAACAACATCCAATACACAATATACGCAGACGATATAATGGTATACTCCCCGATATCAATCGAAAACCCGGACTTCTCTAAGATAGCAGACTGCCTTACCCAAATGGCGAAGTGGTGCCAAAACAACAATCTAGCTATAAACTACAACATTCTGTTACCAGCGGTAATGCTCATCTGCAGAAATTGGATGTTTGAAGCTAAGTTCAATTTTTACAAACAATATATTTAAATATATAAGATAAAAATACAAAACGAAAAAAAGAAAAAATGAAAAAATGAAAAAATAAGAAAAAATAAGAGAAGAAAACCTTTTTTCGTTTTTAGACTGTGGCTATAAGAAAGTCATTGATGTGTGGTGGGCTAGTTGACCGCAGCTACATGGTCACATTATTGCCCGAATTAATCTGAGACCTGCTAGCCAATTAAGTCTGTACAATTTAGTATTGATGTTATTAAAAGTTGCTGGAACTTTCATGTAATATTGCAGAGTTTGATATTCTAATAACTTTAGCTCTGTATTGAAGACCACAGGGATTGTTATAAACTACAACAAGACTGAAGCTTTAATCATCACTCGAAACCAAAGCTTCACACACCCACCAAACATAAAGATACAAAGCACCACGATACCGATAAGATCGGAGGTGAGATACCTTGGGGTTACTCTGGACAGTAAACTCAACCTCAAACCACACATAGACAAAACAATCCAAAAAGCATATTACAGGATGCGCATCATCAGGAGACTGAAACCACTCCTCGCTCCAGAACACTTCCGTACAGTCTGTCAAGCACTGATAACCCCAATACTGGACTTCTGCAATCCGATATACCTCGGACTACCAAAACAAGCTCTCAAACCACTACAGCTGGCACAAAACACTGCAGCTCGAATCATATCCGGAGCCGCAAGGCAGGAGCACATCACACCTACACTAAAGGACTTACACTGGCTCCCAATCATTGCTCGCATCAGATACAAGACTATCATAAACCTATTTAAGATAAAAGAACACACATCAGCCAACAGCCTCCACCTGCTCATACAACCGGAAACCAGCGCACGTCCCAGAAGAAGTCAAACACGCAACCGAGTCAGCACCCCAAATGAGTACAAGCACACATGCAAGGACACAACAGACAGAGCTCTCTCCATGGCTGCTCCAACAATATGGAACAATCTACCGGACGATCTAAGGGCAACTCCAGACCTCAAAGACTTCAGAAAACAACTGAAAACCATGCTGTTCATAGAGCACTATGGTCACATCACATAACCTAAGAGAATGGATAACAGCACTCCAATCCTCCCAAACAACTGAATATATATAAAATATGATTCTAGCACCACTGTAAATAGCCCACCCTGTATATAGCTCAAACAAATCAAGCACCCAACACATCCCTCACACAACTAAGTTTTATCCTCACTGCATGTAAAACACACACACTTTACCTGATTGCTTGCTGTGATACCACCTTGATTATTAAGATAAGGCGGTTTAGAAATACTGTTAAATAAATAAATAAAAATAAACTTGCAAAACTGAAAGTGGACAAGGCTATGGGACCAGATGGGATACATCCCAGGATACTGAAAGAGCTCAGAGAGGTTCTTGCAGAGCCGTTAAAAGATGTTTTCAACAGATCCTTGGAAACAGGAGAGGTTCCTCAGGACTAGAGAATGGCTGACGTTATACCTCTACACAAAAGTGGTGACAGGGAAGAAGTGACAAACTACAGGCCCATGAGCCTTAACTCAGTGGCGGGAAAAGTTATGGAGATGCTCCTGAAAGAGCGAATAGTGAACTTTCTCAAAACCAGCGGGTTACAGGATCCGAGGCAACATGGTTATCTCTAGGAACAAGCAGGAATAAGTCATCACATATGGGTACGTCGGTACTGACGGAGCCTGCGCGGGAAAGCTCCCCAGCTTTTCAAATGAAAAGCTTTTGGGGCCTCCCACTGCACATGCGCGCTGCCTTCCCGCCTTCCTGACCAGCTCTCCTCAGTTCTTCTTTTTCCGCGGAGCCAGCAGGTCGTGTTCCTGTCACCGCTGAAGAATTTGTTACTTTTATTTGTTTCTTTAGACCGCGTACCTGCCTTCCCCATACCGATACCGGTATCGCCGGTCTTTCTTTCTTTCTATATTAAAAAAAAAAGAAAAAAAAAAAAGACTTTTTTATTTTTCTTCAGCACAGCTTGGTACCCGGTGTTAGGCCTTAAGGCCTACACAATTTCTCCTCATGGAGAAGCCAGTCCCTGGTTTCAAAAAATGTACCAAATGCAGTGCTGTCATTTCTGTCACAGACACCCATGAATGGTGTCTCAAATGTTTGGGACCTGAGCACTCCATACCAGACTGCCCATCCTGCACCCAGATGTCTAAACGCGGTTTGCAGAACCGGGCTAACAAGCTCCATGTGCTGTTTCCTTCAGAAGCATCACAGTCGTCCAGGTCTTCCTCTCCGGATGGATCTCAGGTAACCAAAACTTCTGTGGGCAAATCTTCTAAAAGCAAATCTCTTTCTAAAGATCGAGAGGCTCTCAGTTCTGAGTTCGAGGATTCTGCCCAGGCCAAAAAACCCTGGCGGGAGGTTCCGGCCTCCAAAGCAATCATGGGGTCACAGGTTGACATCGATGGCACGGCCTCGACAGATCACCTGTTGGACTGCTCTGGGGTACCGGCCCATACCGGTACCGACATCCAGGCAGTAGTGGCGTCTATGGGCAGTACTGTCCAGACCATGCAGCAGGCCGTACTGGCCTTCATTAAGGCTGCGACGCCCTCGGTACCGATTTCATCGGTACCGACCCCGTTCCGGTATCTACACCGGAACCGAGACCATCGACTTCTAAACGTCGATTGGTTTCGCATACCGGATTCCGGCTTTCGCCCGGTACCGATCCCATGCCCGATACGCCCGATGTCGATACCGATCGGTATGCGTATCGTACATTGGAAGCACAGAAAGAGTACTCAGATTCTTCTGATGAATTTAATTCCTCTGATGACTCTGTTGAGCTTACTCTTCCTGAGGAGCCCTCTTCTCCCAAGAGGAGGATGTCTCCTCCAGAGGATTTATCCTTTCAGGATTTCATTGTTGATGTAGCTAAAGCACTTTCTATTACTACATCTTCTGAAAGAGAACCCAGATCAAAAAAATTGGACATTTTAGGATACTCAAAAGCTCCTAAAGAGGCAGTCACTCTGCCTGTCCATGAAATCCTTCAAGAACACTTGATGGATTTGTGGGAGACTCCTTTAACACTGTCTCCCCATTCCCGCAGGTTGGACACCATGTATCGGGTCCCTCCTTCGCCTGGGTTCCAAAAAACTCAGCTGCCTCACCACTCCATTGTGGTGAAGTCTGCTATGAAGAAAATAAAGAGTCCTAAGAGGCATTCTTCTACCCCTTCAGGGCGAGAATGTAAGAACCTAGACTCTTTTGGAAGAAAGATGTTCCAGGCTAGTATGCTTATAGCCAGGATCAACTCTTATAGCCTTTATATGGGCATGTATCTTGGGCAACTTGCCCTAAAAATACAGAATTTTGCCCCCTTTATCCCTGATGATCAAAGGGCGGACTTCTTTTCTATGGTGACACAACTTTCAGAGGTCTCCAAGTTCTCCAACAGGGCAGCCTTTGATTCCTTCGAGGTTGCAGGCAGAGCTTCGGGAATTGCTATTGCAGCCCGACGTCTCGCTTGGCTCCAGGCTTCTAACCTAGAACCCTGGATTGTAGAAGGCCTCAGGAATCTGCCCTGTACCGGTGAGAACTTATTTGGGGAAGACTGGCAAATTAAAGCTGCTCAAATGGATGCAGAAAATGCCACTCTAGATAGACTTTCCAAGTCTACTTCTACCCCTACCAAAAAGAAGCCTTTTAAGAGGCCTTACTATAAAAAGACCAGATTTCCCACAAATACTGGCCAGCAATCTGCTCAGCCTCGCCTTGCGGCTAAGCGTCAACAATCTAAGCAGGTAAAGTCAAAGCCTGCAGTGTCTGTTACATCCCAGCAGGCTCAACCCCCTCAGGGGTTTTGACTTCCCTCTAGAGAACTTACCGTTTCTGGCTCTAGCACAGCCAGAGCCCCTCACCATTCCTGGAAGGCTAGCTCACTTTGCTCCCAGATGGGAGCAAATAACATCAGAGCAATGGACCCTCTCTATTATCCGAGAAGGCTACAAACTTCATTTCTCCAGCCTTCCTCCCCATACCATGGTGAGGCAATTCAGTTCTCCCCCATCTCTTCTGACCCTGTTGGGTCAGGAAGTCTCTTCTCTTCTTGCCCAAGGGGCAATAGAGGAGGTTCCTCCTCCACAACAGGGGTTAGGTTTCTACTCCCCTTACTTTCTCATAACAAAGAAGACAGGGGGCTTCAGACCTATCCTAGATCTGAGAGAATTGAACAGGTTTCTGTTCAAGGAGAAATTCAAAATGCTCTCTCTGGGCCTTCTCCTTCCATACCTTCAGAGTCAAGATTGGCTTTGTTCTCTAGATCTCAAGGATGCGTACACTCATATACTCATCCATCCATCCCACAGAAAGTATCTAAGATTTCTGTTCCAGGGAAAACATTTCCAGTACAGAGTACTACCCTTCGGTCTGGCCTCTGCTCCAAGAGTATTCACAAAATGCATGGCAGTCGTTGCCGCATTTCTCAGAGGCATGGGAATCTTTGTCTTCCCATATCTGGACGACTGGCTCATCCGAGCTCCATCTCAATCAGAAGCCCAGATTTCTCTGGACCGCACAAGGCGTATTCTTCAATATCTGGGACTTGTGGTAAACATTCCCAAGTCCCAACTCATCCCTACTCAGTCCCTGGAATTCATAGGGGCCCAATTGGACTCCACCACTGCAATGGCCTACCTCCCTCTGGTCCGAGGCCAAAGGCTAATAAGCTTGGCCTCCCAGGCTCAGTCCAGAAGTCACTTATCAGCCAAAGAAATGCTGCAACTTCTCGGCCACATGGCCTCCACGGTTCATGTGGTACCTTATGCTCGTCTCCATATGAGAGCAGCTCAATGGACTTTGGCCACCCAATGGTCTCAAGCATCGGGACTGCTGTCAGACCAGGTACTCACCTCAAAACGTCTGTTTTGGTCTCTCCAGTGGTGGACATCCTCCAAAAATCTGTTGTTGGGGACCCCCTTCCAACCTTCGTTGCCCCAAGCAACCCTCACAACAGATGCCTCCCAAACAGGGTGGGGAGCTCATCTTCAACATCTCTCCACTCAGGGAATCTGGTCTCCCCAAGAGACCACCCTTCATATCAATCTTCTGGAACTGCGAGCAATCTTCCTTGCCCTCACAGTCTTCCATACCCTCCTTGCCAACCTGACTGTCTTAGTTCAGACAGACAATCAGGTGGCCATGTTTTATATCAACAAACAAGGAGGGACGGGCTCTCTGTCGCTTTGCAACGAAGCTCTCAGATTATGGGCCTTCGCCAGAGAGCACCAAATTCATCTTCTGGCAGTATATCTTCCAGAAGTTCAAAACTCTCGGGCAGACAGACTCAGTCGAGTTCTGCTCCCACACGAATGGTCCCTACATATGGACCAAATACGCAGAATCTTTCAGGAATGGGGGACCCCGGACATAGACCTCTTTGCAAGTCCGTGGAATGCCAAACTTCCCCGGTTCTGTTCCAGGACTCCGTGTCAGGGAGCTCAGGCCAACGATGCCTTTCTCCTGCATTGGGGTCAGGAATTCCTGTACGCTTTTCCACCCATTCCTTTGATTCCCAAGACTCTGTTCAAAATTCAGAGGGATCACGGATCCATGATCCTCATTGCTCCACGCTGGCCACGCCAAGTGTGGTTCCCTCTCCTTCTACAGCTCTCCCAGGGCTCCTCCCTGGACCTGGGAGCTGCACCAGACCTTCTGTCTCAGGAGCAGGGGACTTTGTGGCATCCAAACCCAAAGTCCCTACATCTCCGAGCTTGGTTACTGAAGGCTTAAGCCTTCAAGAGTTTAATCTTTCTCAACCAGTGAAAGATATCCTTTATGCCTCTAGGAAACCCTCTACCAGGCGTTCCTATGCTTTCAAATGGAAACGTTTTTCCATTTGGTGTGCTCAACAGGGTCTTGACCCTCTGGCACTTCCTTTGAATTCTCTACTAGACTATCTCCTGCATCTTTCCAATGCAGGCCTCAAGACGAATTCAGTACGAGTCCATTTAAGTGCTATTACAGCATCCTTAAAACCTATAAATGGACAATCTGTTTCCTCTCATCCTCTTATTGCAAGATTCATGAGAGGCCTAACCCTCACTAAGCCTCCCATCCGGCCTCCTCCGGTAGCATGGGACTTGAATTTAGTTCTGGGTCAACTTATGAAGCCACCTTTGAACCATTGGTATCTACCTCCCTGAAATTTCTTTCTTGGAAGGTCCTTTTCCTTATTGCAGTCACTTCGGCTCGCCGCATCAGTGAACTGCAAGCTTTGGTGGCGAATCCACCTTATACCAGATTTCATCATGATAAGGTGGTCCTTAGGACGAATCCCCACTTTATGCCTAAAGTGGTCTCGCCTTTTCATCTTAATCAAGAGGTATATCTACCTGTCTTTTTTCCGGCTCCTCATGCATCCAGTGCAGAGAGGAACCTTCATACTCTTGACTGTAAAAGAGCTCTCGCCTTTTACCTCAACAGGACTCAGCCACATCGAAAGTCTTCTCAGCTTTTCGTGGCTTTTGATCCTTCTCATTTGGGACTTCCAGTCACCAAACGCACACTTTCCAACTGGATTGCTCAGTGTATTTCCTTTGCTTACCAGAGTAAGAACATTTCTCTGGAAGGCCATGTCACAGCTCACAATGTGAGAGCCATGGCCACTTCTATGGCTCATCTCCACTCTGTATCCATAGATCAGATCTGTCGAGCAGCCACTTGGGCCTCGGTGCATACCTTCACAGCCCATTACTGCTTGGACAAGGACTCCCGCTGGGATGCCTTGTTTGGTCAGGCTGTCCTCAAACACCTGTTCCATACTTAAACAACTCCTGCCCACCTTCCCAGAATGGATGCCTGAGATCCATCCGAAGATGGTTACCCTTGGAGGGGGATCTCCCAGGCATCTCAGCTAAGGAGTCCCCATATGTGATGACTTATTCCTGCTTGTTCCTAGAGATAGCACAGTTACTTACCTGTAACAGGTGATCTCTGGGAACAGCAGGAATTAGTCATCACAACCCACCCACCTCCCCTAGGAGTTGTCTCTCTATTCCTCTATCTTCCTGTCCTCTCTCTCTCTATTGTCTCAGCTTTAAACTCGAACTGAGGAGAGCTGGTCAGGAAGGCGGGAAGGCAGCGCGCATGTGCAGTGGGAGGCCCCAAAAGCTTTTCATTTGAAAAGCTGGGGAGCTTTCCCGCGCAGGCTCCGTCGGTACCGACGTACCCATATGTGATGACTAATTCCTGCTGTTCCCAGAGATCACCTGTTACAGGTAAGTAACTGTGCTTTACCGAGGGACGATCTTGCCAAACAAATCTCATTGAGTTCTTTGACTGGGTGACCAGAGAACTGGATCAAGGACACGCAATGGATGTCATCTACCTGGATTTCAGCAAAGCCTTTGATACTGTCCCTCATAGGAGGCTTATCAATAAACTCAGTAGTTTGGGGATGGGTGGTTGACTGACAGACGACAGAAGGTGATGATAAATGGAGCTCACTCGGATGAAAGGAAGGTGATTAGCGGGGTGCCTCAGGGTTTGGTCCAAGGCCCGGCACTGTTCAATGTTTTTGTGGGTGATATTGCTGAAGGACTGAATGGAAAAGTCTGTCTTTTTGCAGATGACATGAAAATTTGCAACATAGTGGACTCCCCCGAGGGAGTGCGTAACATGAGGAGAGATCTGCAAAAGCTGGAGGAATGGTCTGATGCTTGGCAATTAAGATTTAATGCGAAGAAGTGCAGTGTCATGCACCTGGGTAGCAGAAATCCAAGGGAAATGTACGCGATAGGGGGCGAGAGGTTGGTGTGCACGGAGCAGGAGAAAGACCTCGGTGTGATTATTTCTGTAGATCTCAAGGTGACAAGGCAGTGGCAAAAGCCAGGAGGATGTTGGGCTGCATTCGAAGAGGAATTACCAGCAGAAAGGAAGGGGTACTAGTGCCACTGTATAAGTCTCTGGTGAGGCCTCACTTGGAATATTGTGTTCAGTTTTCGAGACCGTATCTTGCAAAGGATGTAAAAAGAATGGAGGCTGTTCAGAGGAAGGCAACCAAAGTGATTTGGAGCCTACATCAGAAGCCTTATGAGGAGAGACTTGAAGGCCTAAATATGTATACTTTGGAGGAGAGGAGGGATAGGGGAGATATGATTCAGACTTTTAAATACTTAAAGAGAAATAATGAACAAACAAACCTCTTCCAGAGAAGGGGAAGCTGTAAAACTAGAGGGCATGACGTGAAGCTGTAAGGTGGTAAATTGAAAGGGAATGTCAGGAAATACTTTTTTACTGAAAGGGTGGTGGATGCTTGGAATGCCCTCCCGATGGAGGTGGTGGGGGCAAACACAGTGATGGATTTCAAAGTGGCCTGGGACAGACATAGTGGATCACTTTACAGCAACAAGATTAAATCAAAATAAACTGAACCATCTAATTTCTCAACAAATAGGGGTGTCCTACATGGCGCAATGGGGGAAGGAGTGGTGGGTTCACCCCTAAACAAACAAAGAAACAAAGATATGGGGAGGGGTGCACCTTCTCCTGGTGGGTGCACCACTAAGCAAAGACATTGGTAGGGGTGCACCTACTCCCTAAAAGACATGGGAAGGGGTGCACCTACTCCTGCCATATAGCTGGGCAGACTAGATGGACCATACTGGTCTTTATCTGCCATCATTTACTATGTTACTATGTTATCACAATGGGCCACATTGAAGTTCAGGGCAGAAATATTTCTAAGTCCTACCTTTACTCCACCTTTCAGCAGGTATAACCTGGACGTCTGTGGGAACTACACTGGACGTGCATGGGTAACGCCAGAATATGCTTTGTATTTCTCCGTGACTGGCCATGCCCCTGTTATGCCCCTTCCCGCCCACGTTCTGGGATCCCCATTTATGTGTCATGTAATGTGCAGGGCTACGAATGTGCAGGATATGGTTTTAGATGTTTTTGTGAGATATACGTCTATCCTGCATATATCCTGCTTATTCATGGTTCAGAATGACTCCCATAGGGTCCAATTTGGTCTGGGACGTTCAGGTCCTCTGTGCGCCCGGTCGGAACTCAGGGCCTAGCATCAGCAAAGTACTTTCAGTTTAAATTTAAAACACAGAAGAGAGCTTTCTGGTTAAATTTAGAGCCCAGCAGAGAGCTTGTAGTTTAAATTACATAATAAGTTAGAGCCTAGCAGCAGCAGCAGCAGCAAAGAGCCATAATTTAAATCAAATCAGAATATAGCTTAGCACAAAAGACAAAACAGGGTCAGTACTTTTTGAGCAACAAATAAAGTTTTCTAGAGACCTTTACAAAGAGGCCTTCTACCTAGGGGGCAAGAGAGCTGTGAAACCTTTTCAATAGGTGTTAACACCAGGTGACAGGTCAAAAGGCCATTTTGAAAGACTCCTTCTATCCAAGCAAGGACTGTTAATCACCCAGGAAGTTGGTCACAGCTTACCTTAGCAGCACAGGCATAAATAGCTCAACCAGAACTCTGTGATCCTCAGTCTTGAAGGACTAGACAAGGGGACTGTTATTTCTGGAGAGAGATCTGCAATTGTGAGTATATACTTCTGGGAATTTTCTGAAAGGAATTCTTTCTATTAAAGCTAATTAATCTGTGAACCCACTATTTTTTGTTAAATCAGTCAGGGCCTAGTAGCAGCAGTTTAAATTTAAAACACAGAAGAGAGCTTTCTGGTTAAATTTGGAACCCAGCAGAGAGCTTGTAGTTTAAATTTTATAATAAGTTAGAGCCTAGCAGCAGCAAAGAGCTATAATTTAAATCATATCAGAATATAGCTTACCTCAGCAGCACAGGACAGGTTCTGTGTAGCAGCCCTCTTTTAATAAGTGTTATTTCCCTCCCTCCCTCCCCAACAACCACCCACCCCTAGGATAATTGTAGCTTTTTAGGCACTTACACATCTTAAAAGACAGGAGGTGCTCTCAGGTGAAGCTCTTTACCCAAATCAGTCATACACTAAGAACCTGAGATTAATTAAGCTTCAGGTGAACAAGGTATATTAAACGTATTAGGTACAGTTTTATTAGTATAAATATCCATAGCAACCCTTAGTAAGTAAAGAACTTAAAGATCTAAACACAAACTTAAAACTAAGATGCAGACAGCAGTCCAGCAGCGAGATGGGGGCTTTCCAGTCTTTTGCATTGAGTGTCACATGTATGATTTTCTCCCAGTTGGTGAGAGGTCTTACGTGTGCACTAGGTGCAAGGAGCTCTTTGCTCTCAGGGAACGAGTCCGTTCTCTAGAGGCTAGAGTAGCAGACTTGGAAAACATAAGAAAGACAGAGAGGTACATAGACGAGACCTCCAGGGATATAGTCCTGAAGTCCCACCTCCAGTCTGGCAGCATCCCTGTTGCCATGGAGGAAAGAGGCCACGTGACAGGAGAGCATCACCCTGGTGTGGCAGGAAGTGATCCTGTAACTAGGACCTTTCCTCCAGGTGATGTAAAACCCTCTCGCACTGAGAAAGTTTCTCCAGGGCCATGTGCCCATGAGGGAAGGGTTAGGACAGCTGTTATAGTTGGTGATTCGATCATTAGGCACGTAGATAGCTGGGTGGCTGGTGGACGTGAGGATCACCTGGTAACATGCCTGCCTGGTGCGAAGGTAGCGGACCTCACGCTCCACCTAGATAAGGTCTTAGATAGTGCTGGGGAGGAGTCTGCTGTCTTGGTACATGTCGGTACCAATGACATAGGAAAATGTGGTAGGGAGGTTCTGGAGGCTAAATTTAGGCTTTTAGGTAGGAAGTTGAAATCCAGAACTTCCATGGTGGCATTCTCCAAAATGCTTCCCGTTCTACGCGCAGGACCCAAAAGGCATGCAGAGCTCCAGAGTCTCAATGCTTTGATGAGACAATGGTGCAGAGATGAGGGTTTTGGATTTGTTAGGAACTGGGGAACATTCTGGGGAAAGGAGGGGCTCTTCCGAAGGGATGGGCTTCACCTTAACTAGGATGAAACCAGGCTGCTGGCATTAACCTTTAAAAAGGAGATAGAGCAGCTTTTAAACTAGATAATAGGGGAAAGCCGACAGTCGCCCAAGAGCGCATGGTTCAGAAGAATGTATCCTTGAAGGATACTACCAAAAGCAGAGAGGTTCCAATAAAGAGTAAAATAGCCCAAATGCCCTCGAGTATGGAGCAGACAGAGCTTAAAGATCCAAAATTACCCATGTCTACCAATAGCCAAATTAATATGAATAAAATACAGTCTTTAAAATGCTTGTATGCAAATGCTAGAAGTCTAAAAAATAAGATGGGGGAGTTAGAATATATAGCACTAAATGAGAAGCTAGATATGATTGGAATATCAGAGACATGGTGGAAGGAGGACAACCAATGGGACACTGTGATACCTGGGTAGAAACTATATCGTAATGATAGAGCTGATCAAATCGGTGGAGTGGTTGCGCTGTATGTTAGAGAGGGCATTGAGTCAGAAAGGATTAAAGTTTTGCAGGAAACAAAATTTGCTGTAGAATCTCTATGGATTGAAATTCCATGTAAAAAGGTGAAGGCGATGGCAGTGGGGGTGTACTATCGACCGCCTGGCCAGAATGAACAAATGGATGATGAAATGCTCAAAGAAATCAAGGAAGCTAACAAAAGTTACAGCGCAGTAATAATAATGGGTGATTTCAATTACCCCGATATCGACTGGGTCAGTGTCACGGCAGGACATGCTATGGAGATAAGGTTTCTAGATGAAATAAATGATTGCTCTTGGAGCAGCTGGTTCATGAACCGACCATAGGGGAAGCCATATTAGACCTAGTCCTTAGTGGAACACCAGATCTAGTGCAAGAGATAAGAGTGCTGGGGCCACTTGGCAATAGTTATCATAGCATCATCGCCTTTGATTTAATTAGTGGAGGAGGGATAGTAAGGAAATCCACAGTACTACCTTTTAACTTTCGAAAGGGAGACTATGATAAAATGAGGAAAATAGTTAAGAAAAAACTAAAAGGAGCAGTTGCAAAGTTAAAGACTTACATCAAGCTTGGGTGTTGTTGAAAAATACTATCTTGGAAGCCCAGACCAGCTGTATTCCACTCTTTAAGAAAAGTGGAAGGAAGTCCAAAAAACTGCCAGCATGGTTTAAAGGTGAGGTCAGAGAGGCTGTTGTTGCCAAAAAAGCATGTTTCAGGAAATGGAAAAAAGAGCCAAACAACGAAATCTGGAAACAGCACAAGCTCTGGCAAGTCAAATGCAAGGCATTGATAAGGCAGGCAAAAGGGAGAATTTGAGAAGAAGCTTGCTGTGGAAGCAAAAACATGAAATAAAGATTTTTTCAAGTACATTCGTAGCAAAAAACCTGTGAAAGAGTGAGTTGGTCCATTAGATTATAGAGGGGTTAAAGGGGCACTAAGAGGCGACAAGGCGATAGTGGAGAGACTGAATTAATTCTTTGCTTTGGTCTTGATACAGTCTTTACTGAGGAAGATGTAGGGATGTTACCCATGACTGAAGTGGTATTTAAAGGTGCAGAAGAATTGAAGGAAATATCGATACATCGGGAAGATGTCTTACAACTATTAGATAAACTGAAGAGTAGCAAATCACCTGGGCCGGATGGTATACATCCAAGGGTGTTGAAAGAACTGAAATATGAGATTGCAGACCTGCTATTAGTAATCTGTGAACTATCATTAAAATCATCTCTAATACCTGAAGATTGGAGGATCGCCAATGTAACACCAATTTTTAAAAAGGGTTCCAGGGGTGATCCGGGAAACTACAGACTGGTGAGCCTGATGTCAGTGCCGGGAAAAATGGTAGAAATCATCATAAAGAATAAAATTACTCAGCATGTAGATAGTCATGGCCTAATGGGAGACAGCCAACATGGCTTTAGACAAGGAAGATCTTGTCTTACTAATCTGTTATGTTTTTTTGAAGGTGTGAATAAACAGGTGGACAAAGGTGAGTTGGTTGATAATAGTGTATCTGGACTTTCAGAAAGCCTTTGACAAGGTCCCTCATCAGAGGCTTTTGGCAAAACTAAAGAGTCATGGGATGGGAGGCAGTGTACTACTGTGGATCAGGAACTGGTTAAAAGATAGAAAGCAGAGGGTAGGGCTAAATGGCCAATTTTCCCAGTGGAGAAAGGTGAATAGTGGGGTACCCCAGGGATCTGTGCTGGGTCCGCTGCTTTTTGACATATTCATAAATGACCTAGAAAGTGGAATAACAAGTGAGGTTATCAAATTTGCAGATGACACAAAACTATTTAAAGTTGTTAAAACCCAAGAGGATTGTGGAAAATTGCAAGAGGATCTTGATAAACTGGAAGACTGGGCATCAAAATGGCAGACGAAATTTAATGTGGACAAGTGCAAAGTTATGCACCTAGGGAAGAACTACCCAAACTATGGTTACATGATGCAAGGTTCCACATTAGGAACCACCACCCAGGAAAAAGTAGAATAGAATGCTAGGTATCATAAGGAAAGGAATGGAAAATAAAACAAAAGATATTATAATGCCTCTATATCGTTCCATGGTAAGACCGCACCTTGAATATTGTGTGCAATTCTGGTCGCTGTATCTTAAAAAGGATATAGTATTATTAGAAAAGGTTCAGAGAAGAGCCACCAAAATTGGTAAAGGGGATGGAAGGATACTCCTATGAAGAAAGGCTAAAAAGGTTAGGGCTCTTTAATCTGAAAAAGAGACGGCTGAGGGGAGATATGATAGAAGTCTATAAATTAATGAACAGAGTGGAACGGGTAAACGTCGATCAATTATTTACGTTATCAGAATATAGAAAGATTAGGGGACATGCAATGAAGCTACAGGGTAAACTATTTAAGACTAATAAAAGAAAATATTTTTTCACCCAACGTGTAATCAAACTCTGGAATTTGTTACCGGAGGATGTAGTAAAGGCTGTTAGTGTAGCTGGGTTTAAAAAAGGTTTGGACAAGTTCCTTGAGGAAAGGTCCATAAACCATTATTAACAAGAGACCCAGGATATCAATGCTTGACCCAGTACAAGCATCGTGGAACCTGTGTCTTTTGGGGAAACTGCTAGTTACGTATGACCTAGATTGGCCACTGTTGGAAACAGGATACTGAGCTTGATGGACCTTGGTCTGACCCAGTATGGCAAATCTTATATTCTTATGTAACTGGACACACAGAGGGAGTCACGATTCTGATCCTGCAGGGCACATCTAGCCCTGCAGGATCAGAATTGCGAACAGGCCTGTACGTGCAGGCCGGGACTGCGATTCAGTACAGGCCTTCCCAGCTAACACAGTTAGGACTGTTAATCGGAGCCAGGGCGCCATGACATTCAGTTTCCAGGGCACAGTGGCTCAATTTAAAAGCCATGATATCTGGCTGCCGGCTCCCAAAGTGCTTTCCCCACAGCCCGACCCCCGATCTGACCTTCCAGGGTCGGGCTGTGGAGAATGCCCTCTGCACCCTGCCACCCCATCCGCGCCCCGGTCTTCTCATTCCTGCCAAATTGGGGAGGTTATTCCACTTCGGAAGGTGGAATAACTTCCCCATTCAAGTTGCTGGCCCCAGATGTACAGGGCCGACATTGGAATTGGCCCTGTATGTCAGCTGCCGGAGCCCTCCCTAATGCCGCCTTTGATCTGCCCTTTTCCCGCTCCTGTCTAACTTCCCCATACAATACGCAGGGAAGGAGGATGGGGTCAGGAAAGGGCACGTATAGCAGGGATGGACATCCCAAAGAGATGTCCATCCCCGCTATTCGTTGCTCAGAATGACTCCATAGTGTTTAAATATCAGTCTATCTGAATATCAGGCGGAAAAGGGATCTGGGTATTGGCTTAACTATTGGTATTTGTACGACCTGATGAGGTCTGCTGGTGGAGGGGTGGAAACCATCACTTTAGCATTGCTGTGGACCTCATTCACCTATTAGAAGATGGAGATAAGCTTTACTAGCTGCCACAAGCCTCTCTTTTCTTCGAGTCTACTAGGATGAGTTCCACCAGCCACCATTGTCTTCTTTCTATTTTGTCAGCTGGAAGAATTTATATAGATTTATCTTACAGTTTTTTATTGGTAAATGAAGATGAATTACAATCAGGTGCAGTAGGTATTTACTTATCCTCAGAGGGCTTACAATTTAAGGTTTCTCTATGGGAAGAATGCTTAGTAAATATGGCCTTTAGTTATGAATGAGATCAGTCTGCTGCCATGGGCCACCTCCTTTCTCTGGGAACAAGTAGGAAGTCATTCCTCACAAATGGGTGACATTGGCGCCGAAGGAGCCCACGCGGATCCATTCCCCATCTTTCAAAAACTCAAAGCTGCCATCTTGCCTCAGTCTGTCTTTTTCTGCGGAGTCCTGCAGATGTTCATCTGTGCACCTTGGTAAAAAGTAAGATTTTTGACCCTTGTATCGGTAATTTTTTTCCATTTGAGTGCTCGATTCGATAATCTTCGCCTTGGCGTCCAGTTTTCGCTCGGGTATTTTTTCTTTTTTTTTTTCACTTTTAGCGTGCAGGATTTTTTTCTTGCAGCCTAGCTGGTCGAGACATCTGAGTTTGATCTCACGGGCCTCGTTTTCCCAACTATGCCTCAACCAGCGGTTTTAAGCAGTGTGCTAAGTGCAATCGCACCATGTCCCACAGAGACTACCACAACACCTGCATGAAATGCCTCGGGGCAGACCACCAAAGGTCCTCCTATCCACTTATGTGGGAGAATCCGGTGATGGTACTGATTGTGAACCGTTGACTCAATTCCCAGTATTGAGTTGGTATGAGCCCAGGGTTTCAAAAGGCACAGCTCCCACATAATTTCATGGTGGTGGAGTTGGCTATGTGTCGGATTAAGAGCCAGAAGATGTACTCCTCAGTGCCCCCTGGCAGGGAGCCTTGTACCATGGATGCATTTGTTAGAAAGTGCTTCCAGGGCTCCATGCTCACAACCCAGATCTAGGCCTACCAGCTGTACATGAGTATGTACTTGAGAGACCTGGCAAAGGAGTTTGCTAGTTTCTCGGCTGGTTTATCAGGAGAACCCCTTGAATGCTTTTGGACTCCAGTTTCCTCAGTCAAGGAATGCTCCAAATTTCAGACTCGGGCAGCCTTTGACAGCTTTGAGTCAGTGGCTCGTGTGGCTGCAGTGGGCATTAGTGCCCGCCGCCTTGCCTGTCTGCAGTTTTTGTTTGTTTGTTTTTTGCCGTCTTGTACTATGTTAGTATACTGAGGCAAGAAGACAGCTTTGAGTGGGAAGGTGACCATGCATGTGCTTTGTATCTTCCAAAAGCTTTCTTAGAAAGCTGGGGAGTGGATCTGCATGGGCTCCATCGGCGCCGATGTCACTCATATGTGAGGACTGATTCCTGCTGTCCCCGGAGAACATCTGTTACAGGTGAGTAATTACTCTTTCTTCAGCAACTAGCAGCATGAGCTCTGCCACCTGCCCCATCCCTGCAGTGCAAGCATTTTTGAAACTTGTGAGCTTGTAATGATGGATCATTTAATGAAGACAACCCATTTTATTGTCTGTCTATGTCTATTCACTGCTGAGAAAATGGGAACCAGTGCTCCTGAAAAGCTACACAAATTCCACATGAAAAGCCTTCATAAAGAGACCAATGTAATAAACTGTCCACAGTTTCCTAACATGTAAAAAAAATATTTTTACGCCTGATACAGTAAAAAATCCTATGCAGATAATATCTGCAAGCACAGGTGAGTGCATCCATTTGCCATGGAAACATGTACAGTTTAGTATATCAGGCATGTGTTAGCAGCAGATTCAATATTTTGCATAGCGATTGTACCAGGACCTGGAAGAGTGCCGCAGTATATAAATATCAGAATATGCACATTAGATGTGCCTATCTGGAATGCCAAATGCATATGCCTTGCATAGATATTATGGGTTTGCAATGATACAAATTTCTGCAGTTGAGTACATTACCTGTCATTTCACATTTGTGGCACCTCCCTCTTTATCTTACATTCATTAACATGATTATCTCAGATCCTGTCCTTTTGCAGGTTATTTTTCCATTTTATTCATTAGATTGTCTATCCATTACCTTGCACAAAAGAAAAGAAACGGTCATACGTAAAATCCTCAATAACACTAGCTACAGAAGGATGAGCTAAATTTCTACTCCTCTTTAGATCACACGCTAAAGCCTCAGCATTAGAAAACCGTGCGCTCAGCCTTTGAGTCTTTTGGGCACATCTTTACATCTGAGTTTGATAGCTAATACCTTCATTACCATTGGATTTAAGTAAACAGTGCACTAATGTCTACAACATTCTTTGTGCATAGTTTTCTTATGCACGAAACGCCTTTGTGCTTAGGGCCACACCCAGATTTAAGCATAGACAATGGAGGGAATTGCCTCCATTGTCAGCGTATGATAGGTACCATGCCTCAGTCTGGGCCACTGGCAGCACTAATCTCCTTAAATAGACAGGTTCCAGAGCAGTGGCGGCACCAATAGCAACAGTGTACATTGGGCAGGGACGCACAGTTCTGGTGGGACTGAAGGCCTGCGCTCTCGTAGAGCGCAGGCCTTGTTTTGGGCAGAACCCTGTTTAATTCAACCACAGGAGATTTGTAAGGTGGCTACTTGATCATTTCTGCATTCCTTTACTAAGTATTACATATTGGACATTCAAGTGAGGCAAGACGTGGCATTTGGGGTGAGAGGTTTGGAAGGGGCCCACCTCTGTTAATTACTGCTTAGGTACTTCCCACATGTCTGGACTGGTCTGGAGGGACAATGAGGAAAGAGAACTTAATAATTGCTTAATAATTTTCTTTCCTTGAATCCCCCCAGACCAGTCCAGAACCCTCCAATATTGGAGGAGTCCTGCAGAATGTTTGTCTATTTACTGTAGTAGATGTATCCCTAAGGCTGAGAAGTGTTTGGTTTTGCTAGTTTCTGGAGTCTTTTCTAGGAGAGCACTTTTTTTTCTGGTTGGCCAGTCAGGCAGCTGAGATTTTGGTTGTTGGCCTTTTTATTGGTATGGGGTGTTAGTTTGTCACTGTTTTAATATAGAAATACTGGTTGATTTGGGGTTGCACAGGATCCTATATAAGTGACTGCATCAAACTAGTGGTTCCTCTCCAGTCAGTCTCCATCTGCTGGTGCAGGAGCATAAACCCAGACATCTGAACTGATCTGGAAGGACTCAAGGAATGAAAATTAACAGATAAGTCCTAATTTCTCCTTCTGTGCCAGATCTGATCTGTGGACAGGAGAAATATGGGGACCAGAAAATCTTGTTCCAAGAGCCACATTTGGCCAATAAACAATAGTTTGGGTACTCTTAAGCTAGGCAGTCAGGGTAGATGGGACACCCTGACCCCTAGCAGTACACTTCAATGCACCACTAGAGCTAAGATGGAAAATGGCATCAGTTGAACTACTGAGGCAGGAGCTATTGGAGATCATTCCTGTTTCTACTAGAACCCAGGGATGTTCAAGTAACAGTGGGCCCGAGGTCAGGAAAGTGGAAAATAACTGTCAGACTTGGATTTATTTTTTTAATGATTGAAGTTGTTCGGCTGTAAGTGACACCATCATGTTATACTACATTTGATGTGCATATAGCCCAGCTCATTGTATTTTCTGTTTTCAGTGATGCTTTTGACTTCAACTTTGGTTTATGCTTACTGAGGATGAAAGAGGGACTGAATATTTCCAGAGTGATGCAGGCCCACAGTAAGTACCTATTTTAATGTGCACCAGGCAAATCCAGCACTTAAATAAAGGATATACAAAAAAGGACACAGGGTCCCTTAATTTTTCATAGTCAACTTAATTCTTCTCTTTGCATTGCCAATTAGGACTGTGCATGGCCAGAAAAACATTGTTGGTTCATACTTGTTAAAAATTATTTTTTTCCTGATTTGGGGGTATTTTTTTCTTGTTCATTTCACATATTGATTCTTCAGATGTGCTTTATATGTACACTAGAACATTTTAATGCACACAAATTGATTGCATGGGCAATTGATTGCACGGCTCCTTTTTTAAGGGCTTAATTTACTGTTTCCCATTTTCAATGGAAAAAGAAAGCTTAATAAATCAAGCCCTTAATGTGTCATTAGACCTTGCCAACAGAAGGCAGTGACCTTCTCCTCCTGCCACTCCCACCACTTCCAATGAGTTCATTGTCAGCAGCATATTGGTCTTTCTTTATAGCTGCACCTGAGGCAACTTCTTATTTTGCTTCACATAGCACCATGGCCTGGTAATACATGAAGCAAAATAAATCTCCCATAGCTCCCACACCCTGCCTTTACCTAGTCTCTCTCTCTCTCTCTCTCTGTTTCGCATAGCTTGCCCCAGCCATCATCAATTCTCTCTCTCTCCTTTCCCCATAGACCCCCCAGCCACCACCCAGTGTCTATCTCTCCCTTTCTTATAACCTCCCCCAGTCATCACCCAGTGTGTGTGTGTCTCTCTCTCCCATAGCCACTCCCAGTCATCACCCAGTGTCTCTCCCTCTCTCATAGCCCCCCAGCCATCACCCAATGTCTCTCTCTCTCTCTTAGCCCTGCCCAGCCATTACCCAATGTCTCTCTCTCGCTTTCTCCCATAAAGCCAATCAGCCATCACCCAGTCTCTCTCTCTCTCTCTCCTAGCCACCCCAGCCATCACCTTGTGTCTCTCTCATAGCCCCTCCAGCTATCACCAATGTCTCTCTTTCATAGCTCCCCAGTCATCACCCAGTGTGTCTTTCTCTCATTGCTTCCCCAGCCATCACTCCATGCCTCTCTTTCCTCATTATCCACCATCAGCCATCACCCTGTGTCTCTCTTTTTTCATTGACCACTGCAGTCATTACCCTGTGTCTTTCTCACCTCATTTCCCCCACCCCCAGTCATCACCTTAGGTCTCTCTCCATTCATTGCTCCCCTCCCGTAGTTATCACCCCGAGGTTCTCACCATTCCTGCAGTGTAGCACTGAAAACTCTGTCCTTCCTCACTCTACTGCAGTTGGCTCTCTACAAAGAGCTTGAGCCATGAGGTGCAGGAAGTTTGTGTTGCTCTCACTGTTCAAGTCTCACAAAACTTGAAACAGCGAAATCAGTAGGAACTTCCTCCATCATGTGGCTCAAGCTCTTTGTAGAGAGCCAATCACAGTAGAGTGAGGAAGCACCAGGCCTGAACTTTCAGGGCCTTGAAATCTTGAGCACAGGGTGGAAGTTGTAGATGCCATGGCAACCTGGCACCCAGGATTTGTCAAGCCCTGCTCTATGTGCTTGATGTACTAAGAGGGTACCAAATGGAATGCCATAAAAGGTGCTAATTTAATACCTATTTTATAAAGCTGATCATTTTAGAAACTCTCTTCATGTTTTAGGTGTTTGAAATTGGCCATTCAGATGTCCGAATCACATCCATGGCTCAAGAGCCATTTTAGAACACTGCGTGTTCACATGTCTGGCACTCTCATGTCTATGTTGCATGGGGGCATGCCAGAGGTGTGTCTGGGGAGTTCCAAAAAGAATTTTAGATTGCCGCTGCACATTTAAAACCACTGACGGGGTGACTTCCGGTGTCATGGTGGGCTAAGCAGGACGTCTCCTACTTAGCTCCGGAGCCCATACCCTCTCCCCCGGTTAATTAACACCCCAACGAACGTTTATTTCTCACAGGCCGGGGGACCGTACACTTACCATCACAGGGGGTGTCTACCTGCTGCAGCCTTTACTAGCCAGAACCCGCATGGCAATAACAACCCCTCGTCGGGAGCGGACCCGAGGTGGTGCAGGCAAGATGGCGGAAGCCGCTCGCGATGGACTGCAATCGGCGGTCGCACCGTCGTTGGTAGCGGAGGTTTCGCGAGCCGTGGTGGAAGCTCTGGAGGGCCGCTTGGGGGGTCTGGCGTCCCAGATCACTGATGTGGCTCAGGCAGTTGGCGATTTTACCCACAGAGTGGAACAGGTGGAGCAACGTCTAGGAGCCCTGGAAGACACGTGCGGGCAAGACGGGGCTAGAATCGCCAAGCTAGAGGAGGCCCTGGCCCGACATGCCGAGAAACTCGAAGATTTGGAAAATCGAAGCCGCAGAAACAACTTACGTTTTATTGGCATAGCGGAGACGGTGCTTGAGAAGGATCTGAGTGGGTACCTGGAGCGGTGGCTGCCTGAAAATCTGCCCCTGGAGGCGACGATGGGGCCAATAGTGCTGGAGCGGGTGCATCAACTGGGGCCTTTCCGGGCCGGCGACAACAGGCCCCGTGCGGTGATTGCACGTTTCTTGAATGCAGCCCAGAAGGAGGGGGTCTTGCGTGCCTCCCGCCTGCAGCGGCATTCTGGGGAAGAGCCCGGCAGAATCTTGATCTTTCAGGACTATTCGGCCGGCGTATCACAGCGGCGCCGGGCCTTCAAGGATGTCTGCAGCCGCTTGATTGCACGTGGTCTCCGCTTTGTGATGGTGTACCCAGCAACTCTCCGGGTCGACTGTGATGGCGGAAAGCGCACCTTCTCTACGCGGAGGCAGCCCTCGAGTTCTGCAACAGCCTGCGCTGAGTGAGAGGTGGTCCCAGGAGAAGCGTGCTACAGGGGACTTTCTTGTATCCTCCCTCCCGTCTAGAGGCCTGTGGACGCTAGATTCGGGACTTGGTGAGGTTGCTGGAGGGGTCCATTTCTAGCTGTTTTGGTGTATCTTCCCTGCCTTAGGGCCTCTCCTCCCCAGACCTTATTCCAGGGTCCTATTCCATGTGGGGTGGTTGATGGGAAGCCATGATGCCCTGTCAATGCCATGTTGGCTGTTTGACCCGTGTGTCTGCACGGGTGGAAGGGTCCTTTCTGCAGCCTGGCTGAGTGGCTTGCGGGGGGTCTCGGGTCTGCTGGGGCCTCGCTGTTTTTCTCACTGTTCCTTGACCAGTGCCTCGTGTGAGGTGAGAGTTTTTTGTTTTTTTGTTTTTTGAGTTTTTTGTTTTTTGAGTTTTCTGTTTTTTCCTTTATTGTTAGCTATATTGGTATTTATTTTACTTGTTATTTGACCCTTGATGATAAAACCAAATTTTCCTTCCCATTCTCTCCCCATTATATGCTTTCAAGTTCCCCTTTACTTACTGCAATTCTAGGGCCTGGGGACTCCCGCTGGTGGGTGGGCAGTAGTGGAGGGAGGTGGGGGGGGGAGGCGCTCACAGTGGCCAGTGGGGAATGATGGTGGGTCTGCTGAGGCAGCTCCCCCATGGTAGAGCCCGAGGCGGCGCCTGTGGGTGAGCGCTGGTTGCTGCGGAGATTGGGCTAGGTAATGGCAGGAAATGCCTTGACCCGGGGTCCCCGCAGGGGAGGTGGTGGAATTGGGAGCCCGCTGGTAGGCTTCCCACCCTTGGTTGGGCGATCCCTTGGAGGGGGGACGGGGAGAGTAGTTTATGTGCTCTGGAGTCACTGTCACTGTGTCCCTGCGGCCTGCTATGTCTGCATGGTGTTCTTTTGAGGCTAGTGATTACCCGGGCGGCTCCCCTGACAGCCCCCCCGGGGGTCGGGTGGTCGGGGTGGTTGGTACTGATGGGAGGTAGTACGGGCTACGCTGGGATTACTGAGGGGAACTGGGGGGCAGCCAGCCTGGGTCGGGGGGGGGGGGTTCTGCATGCGCCGGAGGTTAGGGTGGGGCCAGCGATTAAGCTGGGCTGGGAGGAGGATCTGACTGGGTTAAGGTGGAGAGGCGGGGGGGGGCGGAGGGGTTGGGGGGGCGGAAGGGGGGGTGGGGGGGGGATGTGGGGACGGCATGTATGGTTTGCAGCGGGTTTGGCAGAGGACGGTGGGCCGATTGGTGACTGGGGGTATGTGTGTGGATGGATGCGGTTGTTGTGTGTGTCTTGGCTATGTGTGATGGGTTGGACCCTAGGCTGGGGGGGTCTTTACTCTCTGGACTTATGGTTACCGACTTTTTGGTGGCCATGTAGGTCTACCAGAAATGAATGCGGGAGTTAGAATAGCCTCCTGGAATGTTTGCGGCCTCGGATCTCCGATTAAGCGCTACAAAGTGCTTCAGCTTTTGAAACGTAAACGGGCGGGGGTGATCCTGTTACAAGAAACCCACCAGTCCTTAGAGGAACAAGGGAAATTATGTAAAGGGCACATCGCTAAGGTGTATGGTTCCCCGGCAGTAGGGAAAAAGAGGGGGGTGGCCATTCTGTTCGCCCGTTCTGTGGCATGGGTGGAGGAACGAGTGGAGACGGACCCTGAGGGCCGGTATGTTTGTGTGTGGGGGGGACATTGTCTGGGCTGAAAGTGGCGCTTTGTTCGGTTTATGCCCCAAATGTTTATGACGCACGCTTTTTTCAGGCTTTCTCTCGGATCCTGACGGGTACAGTGGGATATCAGGTCATACTCGGGGGGGATTTCAATGAAGTGTTGGATGACACGCTGGATCGGTCTGGGCAGGTCCATGGTCGGAGCCAGCGAACCCGGCGACGTTTGTGGGGATTGAGCGACGGCCATCAGCTTTTAGACATATGGCGGACCCTACACCCTGGAGAGCGGGAATATACTCATCAATCTCGGGCACATGGTTCGTGGTCCCGCATAGACTATTTCTTGGTCTCGGCATCGTTATTTAGTCGGGTTCAAGTGGCGGAGATTGGCCCTTCTGTTCTTTCTGATCATGCGATGGTGCTGCTAGAATTGAAGCAAGACGAGTCGGGTTGTGGACGGCTATGGCGCTACCCCCTGGAACTCTGGGGGGACCGGCATTTTGAACAGTTTCTTAGGGATCGGTGGAAGGAATATGTTACCCTCAATGACCAGCCTGGGATTTCTCCCGCTCTTTTATGGGAGGCGGGCAAGGCCGTCCTCCGCGGGGATATCATTAGCTATACTAGTAGGAGACGTAAGCAGCTGAACCAACAGATACTGAGGCTGGAGCGGGACCTGGGGCAGGCACGGCGTCTAGATGCGAGGTGTAGGACCGTCGATAGCCGACGCCGGATGCGGGAGCTTCAGATGGAATTGGAGCTGCTCCTTCATAGGAGAGCGCAAAAGTCTTTGCTGTATTATCGCTTCCGGCTGCACCAACACGGGAATAAAGCTGGACGACTGCTGTCCTCCCTTGTGCGGCCCCCAGGGGGTTCACGCGCCATCGGGGCTGTACGACACCCAGACGGGACACTTAGGCGGGACTGTGCAGATATTGAGGCGGTTTTTACGGATTTTTTTCGACAGCTTTATGCGGGGGAAGGGGCTCCGACGGCGGCGGGCCTGGATTTTCTCAAGGACTGTCGTTTGGCTCAGCTTAGTGAGGAGGGTAGGCAGGCTTTGAGTCAACCTCTAACGGGCCGGGAGGTTCAGGAGGGGATCAAGAACTTAAAGCTGGGCCGGGCTCCTGGGTTGATGGCTTTCGTAGCGAGTTTTATAAGGTGTTGGGAGGCGATGTGGTGGGGCCCCTTGTGGGTTACTTTGAAGATTTAATATGTAGGGGCGGTTTCCCTATGAAGCCAATAAAGCCTTGATCACTATTCTCCCCAAGCCTGGCCGTGATCCCCTCTCGCCTAGCTCATATCGCCCTATCTCGCTCCTTAATGTGGATATTAAGTTACTGGCCAAGATAATGGCGGATCGGCTAGCACAGTTTTTGCCGGATTTGATTCATAAGGACCAGGTCGGATTTGTGCGTGGCCGTCATGCTGCTTTTAGTGTACAGCGTATTCTGCTCTCCATGTGCGCGGAGCAAGTGGCGAATCAGGGATCTATGCTCATCAGTTTCGACGCCGAGAAAGCGTTCGATAGGGTCAACTGGGAGTTTATGCACCAAACGCTGGCTGCAATGGGCATCTCGGGGTTCTTTGTGGATGTGGTCCACCTCCTGTATGCGGAGCCACGAGGGGAGCTCCTGGTAAATGGATTCATGACAGCGGAGTTTGACATACAGAAAGGTACTCGTCAGGGCTGCCTGCTTTCTCCACTTCTCTTTGTCTTGACCCTGGAACCTCTGCTTTACCGAATTAGGGAGGCCGCGGAATTTCAGGGTGTCTCGGTGGGTGCTGCTGAGGTACGTGTTGCGGCATTTGCCGATGATTTATTAGTGCATCTGGGTCGGCCTCGGGAAGGGTTGCCCCATTTACTGCGGCTTATACAGGAATACGGGGTGCCGTCGGGGTTTCGCTTGAATCTCGACAAATCGGAGGCGATGCTGTTAGGCGTGCAGCTCAGCAGGGGTGGTCTGGGGCCTTTCCATTGCGGTGGGCTACTGGCCACTTCAAATATCTTGGCATATATCTGCCGGCGCGTCTCCAAGACTTATACTCTCTTAACATCACTAAACTGATTGCGGCTATCTCGGTGGCGGTGGATAAGTGGCATGATTTGCCCCTGTCCCTGGGCGCCGGGTAGCATTGTACAAAATGTCCTTGTTTCCAAAGATCCTCTATATGCTTCAACTGCTTCCGGTGTTTCTCAAACGTCCAGATCTACTGAAGATACAACAGATGCTTAATCGTTTGCTGTGGCGGGGGGGAGACGGCCGAGGATCCGTTTAGCGGTGCTTCACCAGCCGCGCCCACCGGGGGGGTCGGGCCTTCCTGATATTCGTAAATATAACGTGGCGTGCCTACTGCGAATAGCGAGGGACTGGCTCTGGGACCTCGAGGAGTGCTCTCCTTTGGGGTTGTTTCGGGAGGCGGTGGGGCCTTTTCACCCAAGGTTCCTACTTCATGCCGGAAAGCTGCGGGGCTTTCCGCGGATTCTTCGGGAGGTGTTGGTGGATCCTGTTTGGAAGGCCTGGCGTTTTACCTGCGCTACCCGCGGCGTGTTGGTGCACTATTCTCCGTATCTCCCGCTTCGGGGGAATGCAGATTTCCTGCCTGGATGGGGGAGTTCCATGTTTGATCGGTGGGCTCGGCTGGGGATTGAGAACTTGGAACAGGTGGTCAATCTGGATGGGGAAATGGTAGACTTCTCTCAGCTATGCCGGCAGTTCCCACTGGAGCCGCGGGATGTGTTTCCCTACTTGCAGATTCGCAGTTATATTCGGGGGATCCCTCGGGAGGCTCTGAAGGGGGAGGTCAGTTCTTCTTTGGAGGTGGCCCTTCGGGAGCGGACGTGGGTGTGTGGGTCTCCTACCTCCACCGAATGCTCTGGGAGAGCGCAGAGCCCGAGCCGGTGGATGGGCTCGCCCGGGCCTGGACCGAGGAATTGGGGGAAGAGGTCTCTGGAGAGGGGCTGTTGAGTGCATTGGCTGGCCTTCCACAGTTAAGTGTTAGGGTGCTTCATCGGGATGCCCAGTTTAAAATAATACGTCGCTTATACTTCGCTCCGCTTCGGGCTTGGCGGGCGGGGCTCACTAGCTCTTCTGGCTGCCCCCGGTGTGCTGAGCCCCGAGCTACGCTGGGACATATGTTCTGGACCTGCCCGCAGGTACGGCTGTTCTGGGGGCGGGTGGTCCGGTATCTGACTCAGTGCCTGCAATGTCCCCTATCTCTGTCTGCGGGCAATGTGGTCTTGGATGTGTGGACGGATGTTTGGGGGGCTGGCCTTCGTCCTGGGGCGTGGCACTGGATGCGTTTGGTGCTGCTGCTTGCTCGTTTAACCATATTGCAGAAATGGATGGATGCTTCGGGGCCTGTGTACAGTATCTGGAGAGTGAAGCTCCACGAACTTCTACTTCTGGAGCGTTTGTTTGCGGCCGGGCACCCGGGGCGTTGGCAGAGGTTCTTGAAATGGCTGGGGGCTCCACCTTGCTCTTCTACCGGACCGAATGCGTCATAGGATCCTAGGTGGTGTATGATGGATGGGCCGCATTGGATGGCTGCAGTCACTGTCTACCTGTCTGGATGTAATGTGTAGAATGTTTGTTAGCTGTGCCCCCGGGGGGGGGGGGGGGAGGGCGGGGGGGGGAAAAGGGGGGGGGGAAGGGGAGGGAGGGGGAGGTAGATGCGGGTGGGTTATTGGCTAGGCGTGGGCTTGTGTGCCCCACTGTTGTAGGAGCTGGGGGGCCTAGTGGCTGGGGGGGGGTACGGGCCGGCCTGGGAGAAGAGTACACCCTAGGCTTGTCCACCTCCCTCGGCTGGGATTATCGTACTGGCTTATAAGATGGTGGCGTAAAGCCAGCAGGGGTGTGAGGACAGGGGGGGGAGGGGTCCTTTCCTTTCCTTCCTTTCTTCTTCTTCTCCTCCTTAGCCTGTGTGGGGAGTTCGCCTCCCGGTTAGTTTGGCTGGGTGGGGTGGCTGTTTGTTTCTAAAGGTTCACTGCCCGGTCTGCCTGTATGGTCGCAGAGGGGTACCTAAGTACTACCTATGTATTACCCCTGTATGTATAATTGGCATTCCTGCCTAGGTGGCCTTGTTTCCTTTTCGTTTGTCTATCTAGCTGCCTGCCTGCTGTGTGTTGTTGGTGGAAAATTAATAAAACAAATTTGAACTAAAACCACTGACGGACCTGCCCTTGACTCACTTAATATGGATCTGTATCAGAAAAATTCAATCCCACGTCAGTGTTACTCAACAGTCCCGGTGACCATAGTATCCCAAATTCACAGCAAACTATCTTTATACATTTTTAATATTTGAATTTTTAAATTTTTGTCGGACTTATTGAATGTGAAAGCCGCTGTATATCAGCTGCTACCATTAACCATAGTCCTTTTCTTAAATTATCTCATCCAAACTTTAATAGACCACTTCTGATCCAACTATCTCTCGCCAACATCAATACTTGTATGGACCTGCCCTTGGGCATGAATAGACATTTGAAAAGTACTCATTTTGTCTAGGTAACAACCAGGGCTTAATTTGTAGATAAAAAAGAGGTGGAACCATGGGTGGGCCTGGAAGTCACCTGTGGGAGTGGGGCCAAGGCCGGAAGTGTTTGAATACTTTTGTTTACAGCATTGGTGAATAAACTATCTGCTTAGGCTATGCCTGCTATTTACACAATGAACTTACGTTGCCATTGAGTTTAGCATACAACAGCAGGAAGTAATGAATTTGTAATGTCTCCTGGTAAGGTTGGAGGGTTATATATACTTTCAGTCTATAGTATGCCTGCTATTTGGCAGGCCTAAACTATATGTGTAACTTACCAGAACAGTGGCTAAATATTGCCACTATCTGGATAATTTTCTAGCCTACCTTTGCTCCAACCCTAATAGGGCCCACAAATGTATGGATAATGTCTGGTCATTTAGTCCAATATTATCTATATATTTTTTGAAAATACATAGGCTAATTATGCATTTGCCAGCAAACACATAATTGCCTTTGAATGAGGCATTTTTATTCATTTGTCTGATAGGCAATTCATTCATATGGAACACTTCCAGATTCACCAATAAAACTCTCCCAACAATGGATGCTGAGCAGAATTAGTTTTTCACTTTACAACTCAACATGCAAAAAAAGATTTCATTCAAATCCTGGTCTCAAATCAGCGACAATACCCCCAACTCCCTGTACTGTCAAACATCGTGCGTCATAACACAGAACTCTGCAAACGGACAACCAACAACAGCACCAAATCTAAGATCTCAATCCTACCTATGAAAAATCAGCACTGAAAATATTCTAGAACACCAGTTCCTACAATAGTTAGAAAAAAAGAATACGAGCAGCCAAGCTACTACAGAACCAACATGAATCCCTCACCTCAGTTGCACATGGTAAAAACAGACCATTATCTAGTAAATAATAAGAAACTACAAATTAGAAAAAAAAATGCAAACAAAAATTCAAATGGAAAAACCTCCAAAACAGACATTGGAGAAAGAGAAACAGGAATAAATTTCTTCCTCTATTGAACTCGTAAGACATGTATATTTTCAAAACTGATATATTTCATTCTCTAAAAAACTACTTACTGTATCTATACATCCAAAAAAACCCAGTGCCACAACAAAATTACAATCACAAATTAAAAGTAGGACTCTATTATCATTTCTCATGTATACATCCTCCGTATTGAAAATATCCCTCATTTATATATATTTACCTTCCAAAATAATAAAAACACTTTTATATATCATTACACCTCTTTCTGCATATGAGTATAAATCCATATATTTATTCTTTATCTATTGTACTTTATACATTATCAGCATATTTATTATTTATATATTGCACATCACTTCTGACATAAATTAAAATTTACACATTTGTCTTACACACATGTATCATACATTTAACATACAATAATCATTTCAACAATAATGACGACAATAATAATTCAATGCCCAACTACTGCTAACCAATGAAATTTATAATCACTAGTAAAAACTGTGAATTCCAGGATTGTCATTCATTAGTTTAACTAAAGTAATTCCTCTCTTCGATCGGCACCACTTGATGACTTCCCTTATTGCAGCAGGGTAAGAGAGGGCTCCAGAAGCCAAGAGGAGGGAATGGGATCAAGCGGGCAGGTTGTTTTATCTGAAGAGGTAATGGTCTTAGTGAGTTTGGTGGCCGTGACAGGCCAGAAAGAATGCCAGGTATGTGGAAAAACTGGGGAGAGGGGGGAGAGAGGGAAAGGGGCAAGGGGGATCATGAGGAAAGGGGAGGAGGACATGAGGAGAAGGTGGCACGTAGAGACTATGGTTTTTAAGAGAAAAAAAGCAGCCAAAAGGGCTGGGTCTAGGGCGTGGGAGAGAGAAGCAGGGGGTGAAATGGAAGTTCTGGTCACTGAGAGGGAGCGGAGAACCTGATAAAGTTGGCAGGAGGAGTTGGACAAAGTGGTGATTAACTCGAAGTAGTATGATTGCTTAGCAGCATGAATCATGGAGTGGTATTGATGCTGACAAAGATGGAATGAAACAAGAGAGTCTGAGGTGGGATGCTTATGCCAAACCTGCTCGGCGCGATGGAAAAGGGTTTGGCGTAAGTCTGGGGTGGTGGGTAGATGGTCGGGAGGAGGGAATGTAACGAAAAGGGTCTATTTGATCTACAGTAGCAGACAGTGTAGAAATCCAGGTGTCCACCTGTTTGTTCACCGAGAGGGAGGGGGAAGTTGGAGGGGAGGAGAGTGTCAGCGGAGGGGAACTGCTAGAGTGTATGTGGAGTGATGTGACGCTTAGATCTGGTGAGAGAGGTGGGGGCAGCAGTGGTTAAGGGCAGCTCAGAGGGGAAAGGAAAGGTGAAGGATAGGCAGAAGTGATCCGACCAGGGAAATGGGATGGTCGAGATGCCAGATGGTATAAATGGAGAGCCGGCCATTGTAAGAATGAGATCCAATGTATGACTTGCAGCGTGAGTGGGGCAAGAAACATGCTGATGCAGAGACAAATCTTCCAAAAGGATTAGGAGGGCTTTATCCCTGGGCCTAGAAGATGAATCAGGATGTGCATTGAAATCACCTAAGTTCACCAAATGGGGGGAGATAAGAGATACTTCAGAGAGCGAGAGTAAGAGTGCTTTGCAGAGATCTGGGCGAAGAGAAGACGGAGCATAGAGAAGAAGAAAATGGATAGGTGGGGAGGTGCCCAGGCGAAGCAGTAGGGATCTAGGGTAACATGGAGGAAGGTTAACCTCTAAAAGGGGAAGGGAGAAATGGTGAAAAACTGCCACGCCCCCTCCACTCTGACCTGGGCGAGACGTATGAAAAGCAGAGAACCTGGGGGGAAGACAGCGATGCAGGAGGGCTTCTTCCTCCTCCTGGAGCCAGGTTTCCATGAGGAACAATGCGTCTAAGGAATGTTGAGCTATTAGGTCCTGAATAAGATGCGTTTTGAAGTGAAGCAATGACAGTTTAAAAGAGCTAAGGAGAGGAGAACCAGAGATGTCACTGGGTGCTGTTTGGGGGGAGAGGACCGGGCAGGCGAACAAGGTAAAAGGTTGGCCATATTGCGACTGACATGGCCAGGTAGAAATGGCTGATATGAGGCAGGGCGCCAGCCCCATAGGACGGGAATGGTGGCCATTACAAACATGATCAGGCTGAGAGAAACCAAAAGTGATGTCTGACGTGACCGAGAGGGACAGATGGGGTATAGACCTGAGGCATTACAACAGTGTAATGATGGTAAGGGGAACTGTGCGGGTGCTAGTTGTTCAACCCTGTTGCCCCCGTCGTTGCCCCCATCGTTGCCCCATGGAGCTTGCCCAAGGAGCACGTCCTGCTCCTTGGGCACGCATGGGACACAGTAATCGCTGGACTTTTAAATGCTGAGGGTACCTGACTGGAACGTGACCACGTTTCAGGAGGTCACGTCATTTCTTGTAGGTGGGAACAGACTGGTATGAGCACAGGGGGATGCAGAGAGACCTTGGGGAGACAGAAACACACAGATTACAGCAAATACAGTGATAGTCTTCAAAGCAGCAGGCACAGAATAGCAGAGAATGCAGCAGCATATATTTTATAATGTACATGTGTACCTAGTAGCTAAGACCCAGCTTTGGCCAAACACCACTCCCAGGCCTGCACGGACCATATAAAAGTAGACACATGTATACCTTTTTTGCATGCAAATCTTAGTTTAGTTTAGTTTATTTCTTGATAAACCACTGTTTCAAGCTTTTTACAGCCTAGCAAAGTGGTTTACAATTTTAATATTAAATATAAAAACATAAAAGAGTGGGATTTACAAAAGGCAATTATAGCTTTGGAATGGAAGGTAAAGTAAAAGAAAGGGAGGCAGGAGAGGGAGCTACCCTGTATTTTTAAATGCAGCCCATAAATACTTCTGAAAATAGAAATCTTTTATGATTTTTCTTAAAGCGGGCTTGGTTTGTTTCTCCCCTTAAGTTGGATGGTAGTATATTCCACACATTGGGGCTAAAGTAAGAGAAGGTGGAGCATTTTATTGTTTCTATGGGGCATGTCTTCTAAAGGCTACCGCAGGGCTAATGCAGATTTATCACCTGGCATTAGCAGCTAACGCACAAGAAAAGCAGATATCACAGGCTCTTTCCTGCAATATTTGCCTTTCGTGTACTCAAGGGGTGGTGGGGTAGGATCAGGATGGGGAATAGGTGTGCTGATTGTTGGCAGCCATCGTGTGAAACCTTTTTGTGCAGTGATTGCCAAAATTGGGCCCCATCAAAGAGATAAATCCACCTCAAGAGGTATTGCTATCTGTGGATCGATTGGCTTAGGCACTGGATTTACTGCGAAGTCCTGCGATACCTGTCTTGGCAGGCGCTGTGGGACTTCCTGTGCTACCTGCTGATGCAGGTATCATAGGTTTCTGTTGCAAATCTAAATCCTCCATGGTATCTGCAGGGGGAAAGCTGGGAATGCCCCCTGCAGATACCGCAGAGGTTTTTGACTTACCACAGGCCTTTTGCAGCTATTGCACTGCGATAGCTGCAAAAGGCTACCGTGGTTTAGAAGACATGCCCCTAAGTGTGGGTTGAAAGGAAATGCAAGCCAATTTGCATACTGGCTATGAGGTCCTTGAGAAAATGAGTATGGAATTAAGAAGTCAGATAAATAGGTAGTCCATAGTAGAATACCTTGTAGATGAGGGAGAGAATTTTATAGCTGATTTTGAAAGTAACTGACAGCCAGTGCAAACATTTTAGAGTTGTTGTGATATGGTTGAACTTTTTTATTCCTGTAATATGCCTTGCAGCGGCATTCTGGAGGAGTTGATATATGGTAAAGTTAGTGAATGCAAAGTAGAGAGAGTTGTAGTAATCAAGTCGACTTAAGATCAGTACATATGCAAGGATCATAAGATGCTGCTGATCGCGTCATGATTTAATAGCTTAATATCAGTCAGAGAGTGAAGTAAGAAGATTTAACTACCGAGGCAATTTCAAGTTGAAAGTAAGGAATGAATCTATCTTGTATCCTACAGCTTTATATGTGGGAAATTCTCTATAAAATTACCCCAATAGGCATCTTGAAGACCTGGTATAAGAAAGTTAACTGATGGGATGCTGTGATACAAAGGTACAATTGATAGCAAAATTATAGGGCAAATCAAATTACTATACATTAAAGATGGCATAGAGTCAAACAGGATAAAAGTTCTGCAGGAAGGAAAATGCACTTTGGGATATTTATGGGCAGAAATTTCATATGTGATGGGGGAGACTATAGTAGTGGGGATATACTGACATCCACTTGGCCAAGATAAGAAAGCAGATAGTGAAATACTAACAGAAATTTGAAAAGCTGACAAAATTGGCAACACAATAATAATGGGAGATTTCAGCTATCCTGATTTTGATTAGGTAAATATCTCATTGGGACATGCTATGGATGTAAAGTTTGAGATGCCATAAATAAGTGCTTCATGGAGAAACTAGTCCTAGAACCAATGGGGAAACATTGGTGCGAAGGGTAACAATGGTGGGACTGCTTGGCAATAGTGATCATAACACAATCAAGTTAGACATAATTATTGGAGGGACTATAGAAAATGAGAAAAATTAGAAAGAAACTAAAAGAAGGAGTTGCAAAGGTGAACAATTTGCATGCAGTGTGAAGACTGTTTAAAAATACCATTTTAGAAGCCCAGATGAAATGTATTCCATGCATTAGAAAAAGTTGACAGAAAACCAAAACACTGCCAGTATGGTTAAATGGTGAGGTAAAAGAGCTATTACAGTCAAAAAGACATTTGTCAAAAAATAGAAAGTGGATCCAAACAAAGAAAATAGGAAAGAGAATAAAGATGAACAAGTTAAAAGTAAATCTTTAGAAAAGTAGGCCAAAAGAGATTGTGCCATCAACACACATAACTCACATATGTTCAATGACATGCACATTAATACTTTAGCTACTTGCTAGTCTATAAATATGCACTTAAGACCAATGGCACCTACTTTCACTGTAGATGAGCACATAGGCGGAGTGAAAATTTACATGTGTAGATTATAAAATACTATAATTTATGCATGTTCTTAAAAAATCTAAGTGTGGGCATTTAAACGTCCATAGGGCTGGTGTAAGTGCTCATGCTTTTTCAAATACTTACATCCTTGTTTTATAAAGTCAAGTACATGTGTACTTGACTTTATAAAATAGGTGTGATTGATGTGCATAAAAATGTGTATTAACCTGGGTGCACCTTACAAAAATTACCCTTTGCATGACTGAGGGCTAAAAAGGGCTCCCAGAGAGACAAGGCCATAGCAGAAAAACTATTGAATTACTATTGAATTTTTTGCTTCACCTTTTGCTGAAGAGGATTTATTTTATATACCATTTATATATTTATCGAGATACCTGATACCTTTAAGTGAATATAAATTTTTTTTTATTGATTTTCAATACAAAACCAGCCACTGTTGTTACATTTAGTGCCTCCCAAAGTCAGTATAGAAAAAGCTCCCAATAACCTAAGTAAATCATACAGTGCTTAGGAACCCTATACCGTAAACCTGAAACAGAAAATTTCCCTCCCTCTTCTGCTAAACATAATGGGGATCATTCTAATGTTGGAATAGCGGGGAATGTATGCCCAGTTCGGACGTACAGTCCCCGCTATTCACAGGGCTGATTCCATGCCCAAGGCTCTCCACATGTACAGAGAAGATGTGCGGGGAGCTCTAGGTGGGAGCGGGTGAGGGAGGGCCAGAGGACAGCATGGGCAAGGCTGAGGTAGGACCCTGACCCCAGATATACAAGGCTGATTCTGGTTGCAACCCTGTATGTCCAGAGTGGAGGAGATAGTCAGGGGACTTATTCCTCAGTTAAAACATGCATCCCCGAAGCTGCTCCTCACACTGACATTGTGGTGCCCATGCCAATTTGAAATGGCGGATGATTTAAGAGTGTATGATTGGTTTTGTGACCTATCCCTTTTTTCTGATTGGTTTAAGAATGGCATTTGAGGTGCCTGTTGATGTCAGATGCCACAGCTAGAGTTTTCCCTTCTTTAAGGTTTTGAAATCAGCCCCCAATGAAGCAGTTTCTATGAAACAGAGATCTTTGTAGGGCTCACTTTGCTGAAAGGAAATCCCTGGGATATACCATCTATTTGGTTGAAATTTAAGTAGTGTACTACTACTTTATTGAATGAATTGAGATGTCTGCTATAGGTTTGCTGTCTGTTTTCTATTATAGGGATGGTGGAGTAAGTACTGTACTGTGCTGTGCTGCTGAAAGCTTCAGTCGATAGTGTGAAGGCATTAGTCAGATCGTCTATTGAGTGAATGAATGAATTAAATTAACTTTACTAGAATTTTTCAGAAGTTAAAAATAACTATTTATTAAGGTATAACATTATTCCTAAATGAATTCATTTTTGGAACGTTGAAGGGTATATTAAAATTATAATAAAATTTAATTTGGTGGGATGGAGGAGTTTTTAGACCTGTGATGGACTATTGATGGCATTTTCCCCTTTAGGCAAGTGATATATTGCCACGTAGTGGGATACCATGTGTTGCTGAGGTCTTTACTCCCCTTTTTAAATATTTTTCAGTCTGTTTGATGGGTGAAATTTTGCATATGGCATTTCTTTGGGTTACCTTTTAGGTTTGAAGTTGGATGAATTTATATTACTGACTAGCGATATAAATTAAAGGATTTTTATAAAGATTTATATAATTTGAGCTAATAGGATTAGTAATTTATTGGTGCAAGAGTTTTTTCTTTATTTTTGATTTTATACTCTTGGTGCGTTTTTTTGTTGTGTGGCCCATTTCAACTAGCTATGAAAAAGGATGATAGAGGTGTTCTAATGCAAAACAGACCATATAAGCTAGTCCTTTGCATGACCAGCACATTGCAAGGTGATCTCTGTGCACTCAGAGAATGTACAACAGTAAGTAGAAAGTGATATGAGTGTCCTGACATACCTTGCAGCACAACATACATGGCAGCAGGTGAACATTTGGACCAGAAGAAATCAGAAATTGTCCTCTACAGCTAAATGTCAGAGCATATCCCTGACATTAAATAGGGACCTCAGATTGAGTGCATGCATCAGTGCAAACAGCACCACTAGATGCCCAAGGGCATGTCTGTGAGACCACTGATGGTGTTGTGTGCCCTATTATATGCATCATTCTGAGGGTTCCTTATTGTTGACAGGGATATGCCTTGACATTTAGCCATAGAGAGCCCATTCTGCTGTATCCTGGCCAATCACACTGACACCTGGTTATGCTGTGGTCAGCCCTACAAATCAGGTACTGGCAAGGCACTTATGTCCCCCCAAAATTGCAGTTGCACATACTAGGTCCTTCAAGGCATCCCTCTAACCACACACACACTCTCACTTGCAGTCACACAAAACATACATCTGCAGTACAGATGCCCTGCACCTCTAGAAAACAGCTGGTATAATATGATGGCATGGGGTCCCAGGACTACTAATCTGATCTGTATTTCTCACCCACACATGCATCCGTCTTATACTCACCCACATACAATTCCTACATCAATAGTCCTACTTCTTGGATGACAGCAAATGTTAGGGTGCCCTAGATCACCTCCTCTTGCTCTAGCATAGCCAGAATAAACACCATTGCACCTCTGAATATTTCTGTAGGGGTGTTTAGTAATGTGTCTTAACCATACTACCTTCCCCTATCTCTGCATTCTGTTCTTTATAAATGCATCTTTTGGTCTTCCAGACTTCAGACACATTGGTTCACAACATCTTTGTCACAGCCATTCATCTCTATAGAATGCATTGCAGAGCAGAACAGTGCAGAAAGGTTTCTAAGTCCTGGCCGTATTCCACGTTTCCACTGATTTAACGTGGATGTCCGTGGGGAAACATGCAGAACATGCATGGGCCTTTCCTGAATACGCATTGCACATCTCTGCTGCTGACTGTGCCCCCATTCTGCTCCCTCCTGCCCACGTTCTGAGACCCCCGTGCTAGCGCCATGTGTGTGAAGGGCCATGAGTATATCAGAATATGGTCGTAGATGTTTTCGCTAGAAAAACATTTATGCCACACATCCAAGGGCTTATTCCTCTTCCAGAATGCCCCCCAATGTGAACCCCACTCTACCATATTTATGTATCTATTTTACTTAACTGAAGTATGAGTGGAAGCACCAGCAATTAATATCTAACGGTGGCCATCATTTCATTCTATTTTTGAGCTTCTTCAGGGGTACAACCTTGGGTGGATCAGCCTTCTTTCCAATCATGGTGAATGTAACCATCTTCCAATTATGGAAGATGTAACGGAGCAAACTGACAACCTAAGAGAAACAAATTTCCAGGACCAGATGGTATATACCCCACTCTAGAGATCTGAAAGAATTCAATTTTAGTTCTGTTATAGTAATCTGTAAATCTATAATTAAAATCAACTATGGTACTTACTACTACTATTGATCATTTATAAATTGCTACATGGCATACGCAGCGCTGTACATACTTATATAGAAGACAGTCTCTGCTCATAGAGCATACAATCTAATCAAGACTGATAGTACAGAACAAGAGAAACAAGGGGTTCAATAGGGAAAGAAGGCACAAGGAGAATGAGGGATTAGGATCCAAAAGCAGCTACAAAGAGATAAGCATTTAGCATGGACTTAAAGAGGGGCAGGGAAGAGACTTGACGTAGAAATACAGGGAGTTTGTTCCAGGCATTAGGGGCAGCAAGGTGAAAAGACCAAAGTCTGGAGTTGGCAGTGGAAAAAAAGGCATAGAGAAAAGAAAACCAAAGTAGGAATGGAGTTCACGAGGAGGGGTGTAAGCAGAGAGGAGAGAGAAAAGGTAATGAAGGGCAGAAGAGTGAATGCATTTATATGTTAGAAGGAGTTTGAATTGGATGCGGAAAGGGAAGGGAAGACAGTGAAGTGACTTTAGAAGAGGGGTAATATGAATGTGAAAGCTTGTTCAAACTCAGTCCTGAAGAACTATAAAAAGACAGATTTTTAGGATATCCCTTCTGAATATGCTTGAGAGAAATGTGCATGCCCACTACTTTCATTGTATGTAAATCTCTTTCATGCATATTTATAAGGGATATCCTGAAAACCGGACCTGCTTATATAATGGCTTATATAAATGAAAATCTTTAGGAAGGTTTCCAGGAGTGATCTTGGAAACTACAGACTTGCAAGCTTGACATCAGTGCAGAACAACATGGTAGAAGCTATGCTGAAAAACAATATTACTGGCTATATTGAGTGACATGTCTTTATGGGGTAGAGCCAACAACATGGATTTAGCAAAGTCTTGCTTTACCAATCTGTTAGACTTTTTTTGAAGGCATTTATACTGTACATGTTGGTAAAGGTGAGCCTGATGATATAAAGGCTAATTTTAGATAGAACATGGAGAGGGGAATTAAGATGTCCAGGTCAGAACATGGAAAATTCCCACTGTATTTTGCAAAGGTTCTATCAGATAAAGAGCCTCTTGTAAAATATGTGTAAGGACATGCAGGAATACATGTTGATGTTTCCACATGCCCAGCAGGAGAGGCGATTTTCAAAAGCTGCCTGTGGGGGCAAAAAAGATCGTAGCTTTACCTCAAATGTGCGTAGGAGCAGGTTTGTAAAATTGCTGCTCCTGATATCCACGTACACCCTGCCAGCAGCAGAAGTCCTTCATACCCCCCTCCAACATCGATTATCCCGGCACCTCCACATCATCTGGTTCCTCTTCTTGACAACCCCCAGCATCCAATTCTCCCTCTCATTTACCCCCTTCCAACATCAATTACCCCAACCTACACCCCCCCAGTATCCAACCTCTCCCTCAAAGTGAACCCCCTGGCAGAAGACCCATCCACTTAGCATCACAATTCTATCCCTGGCTCTTAACGGGGTCCTTGGTGTCTAGTGGGAGCAGAGGCAATCCCCAGTCGCTCCTGCCTGCGGTGGCCTGATTCCAAAATGGCATCCGTATTTTATCACTAGGGATCAGACTACCAAATAAGGTCATTTTGGGAAGGGGAATCTGTGTTATTAGTTATGAGTTCATGGGAAATAGAATTGTTTTGTTGTATGCTTTTGGATTTTATGTATTCATATGCTTTGGCCATCACATATCTTAAAAATATACTTCCCTCAACGTTTGGTCTGATGGGCGTTTCTGTTCATGTGACAAATACATATTAGGTTGAAGAATGTGGGGTGGGGGGAGGAAGTGGTGACCAGGGGTGACAAACATGTTGCCTATTCATGTGGTAATTTATTCTTCCCAGTAATACTAGGACTAATGGGAACTCCGTTACTTTAACTAGTAGCAGGTCTAAAATGAATTCAGAAGTATTTTTAAGTTAATGTGTAAAGAATAGAATTTTCTGGGAGAAGATGTGGTCACAGCAAGTAGTTTAGCTGAGTTTAGAAAACGTTTTGGACAAGTTTCTAGAGGACAGGTCCATTAACTGTTCTTTGGCTAGATAGCCTTAGGTGTTTTCATCTTCAGCTTCTGGAATGAGCAAAATGGAATGGACTTTCCTATTTGGGATATAGCAAGTGCTTCCAAGTGTACCAGACTGGCACTACTGGAGACAGGATGCTAGGCTTAATGAATCATTGTTCTAACCCAGCTTAGCGCTTCTTTTATTCTTAAATGTTTTTATCTTCATTTTTTCAGTTAATCCAGTGTTCCAGCAAGCAGAAGATCCTACAGTGAAAGAAAGTGAAGCTAATGGAATAGCTCCTACCATAAATAGCACATGTAAGTTACCAGTTTCTGCGCAAGAGCCAGTCTAGGAACTTATGCTTTCCTTTAACATGTGATGTTAAAATACTAGGGATATTAGTAGCTCAATGATCAAGGGACACAGTTGAATATTTGGTAATTCAGCAATCTAGTCAATCATTCTCAGATGAAAACTTCCCTCCCCTCCAACCAGTCTTACATTACTATATCTATTATAATTCCATCCTTCATTATTATTGGTTTGTTCTTCTGATTACAAATGGGTTGTTTGGGATTTTGTATGTGGACCCGATAACAGAACATCATCTAAATTTCTCTTGCAAAATGGTCACCTTCAAAAAAGGACTGGTTCCTTTGTGTTTATGGCCAGAATTCTTGATAATCTATCCAGACATGTGTTCTGAATCTTGATGAGGTTATGAATTCTACTGGATGATTAAATTGAATAAAAAAAGAATCCGTTGTTGCTATACTGACTTGGGGGCTTCTGAATGTGACTTCTGAATTTTTGGATTGCAACTAAGCCTGCTTAGACCAGAGCTTTTTATACTTCCTCAGTAGACTATACTCAAGACACGACTTATTTATTCTATATATTGATTATTAATCATCTTTATGAAGTGATCCACCAAGGCAATGTACAACAAGTGTTTCTTCACAGTGACAACACAACATTGAAGTAACAGCATAACATTAGTGAAATGAACAAATGCCAGTATCCAAAAAGCATATATATTTCATGATCTCTTTTTTTCAGTGTTGTTGTGGTCTCTCTCAGGCCCATTTTGGGAATGTAATTGAATATATATCATTATATGGTTCCACTGGTATCTCTTCCTACATTATAGTTCCCAGCCTCTTTGATTTTTCGACATCATCTTCTTGGTCGCAAAGTGATATGGATGCACTCTTATCCTTGGAGACATTATTCTTCTGTGGCCCATGCCAATGATGCACCTTTTCAATTTTTATCTCTGTCTGCTCTACCCTTCTCTAGTACTTCTCAAAGCCTATAGTGGTTAACCAGGCCTTCTAATTTGTCAACCAGCATTTTGCTTTCAGTTTTGAGCTTCTCTGTTATAATATGCACCAGAGCCAGAGATTCTGCTTGCTCATCCACCAGTTACTCAACCTCCTGCACTCTCAGTCTTAAATCATACATATTAGTTGCTGACCACCAACAGCACTATCCATTTAGTTCAAGCCTAAACTAATATATATCTTATCCATACGGTGGTTGGAAATTGTTGCTATTAGGATAATGCTGCCACTCTGCCTTCCTTCTATCCCTTCACTATATTTATTTATTTATTTTATTTTATTTATTTATATTTCTTATATACCGCACTATTTGCAATCAGCGCGGTTCACATGGAACAGAAACATCCGACAACTTAATTATGTCTGGTCATTACATTAAACAGGAAATGCTACTTGGAAAAAGGGTACACTATATACTTATGAGGTGTACTGAGAAAGGATAATGTTTGGTGTTTACATTGTAGGGGACGCCTGTTGCGAGGGCTTGCCTAGTTGACTACTATTATTGTTGAGGTGCTCGTTATTCGAGTGGGACTGAGGATCGGAGATGTCAGTGAGATATTTGGTGAAGAGGAAATGTTTAAGGGCCTTTCTAAATTGGCTCAAGTTGGGGATTGCTCTGATATGTGCTGGTAAGGTATTCCATAGACTTGGGGCACAGAGTTGGAAGGCTCTGTTAGCTGTTGTTTTGGTGCATTTAGTTGCTTCTTTTGGAATTACTAGCATGTTGGACTCTGCAGATCTTCTTGGTCTGTTAGGTGCAAATGGTTGGATGAGGTCAGATAGAGAGGAGGAGGAGAGCTCATTGCCAGCTTTGAAAGTCATCAGCAAGGTCTTAAAACAAATCCTGGCTTGAATGGGGAGCCAGTGTAACTGCTTCAGGAGTGGTGTCCACTGTTCCCTCTAAGCTGTGCGCGTGTGCGCGCGCACACACCTTGCCGAGCGAGCGCACATACTTTACAACAGAGCGCACAAAAATTACGGTTCTGATTCTGATAGAAAACAACACAGACGTCTTAAAATTTAAAAGTTGTTGAGTATTTACGGTTTTCACAAGTTCTACAATATTTTCTAGTGCTATCAATGTGGTGTACATACTGTATTCTGACGTGTAGTCAAATTTTAAAGTATATAACTCCAAGTGTCGTTATGTTGCGCACAAAAATTTAACTTCCTTCAAAAGCTGCACAGCTGATATTTTATGCGCACACAGCCTACAGAAAATTAGAGGGAACATTGGTGGTGTCACATGGTCTCTCCTGGATGCGCCAAAGAGTACTCGCGCTGCACTGTTCATAGCAAGTTGAAGGGGATTCAGGGTGGACCGGGGGAGCCCTTGTAGTATGGAGTTTGAATAATCGAAATGGGGAATAATCAGGGCTTGGTAAATGGTGCGGAAATCATCTGGTTCGAGTAACGGGCTTAGGTGTCTGAGGGATCTGATTTTAAAGTAGATCGCCCTTACGGTATTGGCTACATGTTTCTTCATGTCGAGATTTTGGTCTAGCGTCACTCCGAGGTAACGTATAGCAGGTTTAACTTGTAGTTCAGCATCATTTACCTTAACGCAGCTGGGTGGTATGAAATTTGGGTTCCTTGAGATGAAAAGAACCTCCGTCTTTTTGTGTTGGATTCGCAGGTTCGTGATGGGACAGTTAGATGAATTCTCACCCCAATATTATTTGAATAGCCTTTTAAAATCTACATATAGTGGATATATATGTTTACTGGCTGCTGATAAATGTGTAATGCCATTTGAAAATTGACCCCAGAGTTGTTACTCTTTTGCACTTCATCCACTCTCCTGATCAGAGGCTTCTGAGTTGGAATTCGAAGAGGCCACATGCAAGATGCAGACCATATCATGAGGCTCCAGCACAGTCTTTCTCACCAGGCCAAAGACATAGTTTTGTACTGCTTGTTTTTATTTGGGTTGTCATTATTTCTTGAATTCAGGCCCAGCCTAACAGTTTCTGATGCCCCAGGTAAACCTTCAGCCATGGGCCCTCCCCTCTAGGGAAGCTCAAGGCCCTGTCACCCCTTGGGGCAGATTTGCCTATATCTTTCTCCCAGGGTGGATGAAGGACCTACACTTCCCCCCCTCAGGGTGGCTGAAGACCTACATCCCCCATCAGAGTAGTCCAAGGCCTTATGCTGCCCACTAGGGTGGCTCAATGCCTTATGCACCCCACTAGGGTGGCTCAATGCCTTATGCACCCTGTCACCACCAGGGGGCAGTTTGCTGCTGATGGTGAAGAAATAGTTGTGCAGACTCGAATGGTAAAGCAAAATGTGGATTTATTCCCCTCCCGGGGTGGATTAATAAACAAGTGAACAGAACACAAGCAGAAACAAAAGTATTCCAATCTTTTGGCAAAAACACAAAGGACATACAGCAATAACTTCTTGCTTCAAGGTAGGAACTTAAACTGTAGCACACAGGCTTTTGCTCTGTCTAGCGCAGAGATATTCTTTCAGATGAGACTAATGTACAGTCCATTAGGTCAGATACAGATGAGGATTCACTGAGAGAGTCCACTAACATGGGTTCCTCCTCACGTTCCAAACCCTCTTGGTTGAAATATGTTTGGACATTTCCCCTTGACAAGCCCTCACGGTAAGTTTCTCTGTTGCTATCTTCTGTTTGGGATAGAGGAACTCTCTGTCCCCTCTTGCTAACAGACTTTAGCTTGTAAGGCTTCTTTTGGGGTTTAAAGCTTACTGCCAGCTCCTCTTCTGACATATACACGTCTTCTGGCCAGTCTCTAAGCTTTTCTGACGGCTGTGAATGCTCTCTATTCAGGCAGTTAGGTTGGGAGTAGCTGCCCTGCCCCCACCTCTGGCTTCCTGTGTAAGGTTGCTCTGCATTCACTCTACAAACACTTTTATTCCTTTTAACTTTCAATGGCTCACATTCATTCCCCAAGTCCCAGCTTCTTGTTACATACTTTTTAGCTACTGGCTTGCAGTTCCTCTGGTTAGGACGTAGGTTCCATGCTGCCGTGTCTCTGCAATCAGCAGGAGCTGCCCAGCTGGCCTCGGCTCTAGCAGCTGCTTCCTCCTAGTGGATTCTGGGTATCTCTGAGGTTGAACGCTTCCTGGTTCAGACTCTGAGTCACTTCCTATACTGAAGTGAGAGACTCTTCCTGGTTCCTCTCTGATAACGGCTGTAGGTAAGACAGGCTGTCTTCTCTTCCTACAGTGCTCACCTTGTCCCAGGTTTCTCCCTCTCAGGGTTTGTTCCAAATCTGAGCTCTCTGACAATTCCTCTCCTCCTGGCAACTCTTTGGAGGTGTCGTCCTTGTAATGCTTCCCTCTTGTGTTCCCTGCACTATCCTTATAAGGGCTGTGCATACTCCTCCCTACCAGGTGTGTGCTATTGGGATTTAGGGCGTTTCTTCTTACTACACGTTTCTCCAGACCTCGTGGCTGCCTTTGTTGTCGTTGCCACTGACAACAGCTATCCACCTGGTCTGTTCTCCTGTCAGCTTTTGCACTGACATGCTGCATGTTTTGTATTTTAACAGTGGAAATTGGGGCTTCTTCATCACAACCCTTAGGTGGCTCAAAGCATCGCGGCTACTGTGGGTGTTAGTGGCCCCAGCTTAATCATGCTTGGCACTGGTAGTGCAGTTAGCTCAAAGCCCTGCACTGGTAACATGGCTCATATATGTTTTGAAGGCCCCAGGACTTACTAAACATGTCCCTTAATGAACTTCATTACAGGACTGTACCGATCGTGAAATGCGCCCTGTGCGACTTGCACATCAGGTACGACCCCCCCCCGCACCTCCATCTAGCAACTTTATGGGGACGGGAGAGAAGAGGCGTGCCTGATGTGCAAGCCGCCGGCATGCTAAGCAGGACCAGACCTGCTTAGCGTGCTGCGAGAAGGCTTAAGGGGCGCATTTTGGCTGTCTGCCGTTGCCTGCGCCGCCACTGAGAGAAGAAAAAGTGGCAGTGGCAGGCAACAGTAGACAGCCGAAATGCGCCCCTTAAGCCTTTGCGCCCTGTGCGGCCACACCACTCGCACAGGGCTAGGTACGGTCCTGCTTCATGAGGTATACCGGCCCAGTCCTGTTTTATGGTAGCTATGCAGCAATGGGCATTTTTCAAGAGAGAATACTCTTGCAGCTGAGCATGGTGCATTAAATTTATGTTTATAGCATCTGCATTATCTTCTAAAGGAGCTAGTCACATTGGGCCCGATATTGTAATGGGCATACTATGCGCCACTACAGCACATAGCCCTGCCCACTGACCTTTAACACTGGATATTCAATGTTGCACATATCCTGGAGCCCCCAAGGCTAACTGGGTAGCAGCGATATTGCACCGTTACACGGTTAGCATCCGTGGCTAAAACTAGGCGAGCCAAAAACTGGCCTAGTTTTAGCCACAGATCGCTAACTGGGTAGTGATGCAATATCATCGTTAACTGGTTAGCATCAGTCTCCGTCTCCACTCTGCCCCGGAACACCCCCAACATGCCCCAGTGCTAACTGCAGAGCATTGGAGCATGTAGAGGGCTTTGAAGGGGATACTCAATGGCACTAACCATGTAATTTCCCTTTGAATATCGAGCCCATTATCTCTACCTTAGGAGTTATCCTAGGCAAAGATCTGTCCTTTATTCCTCATATTTCTTCTATGACAAATCTTTTTTTGCCTTCAGGATAATAGATCAATTAAACCATATCTGAATGCAAAAGCCCTAAAAACACTAATCCATGCATTTATACCGTTAATACTGGACCGTCTAGACTACTGTAATTCATTTCACGTTGGTGTTCCACAATATATTATAAAGCAACTTCAACTGATCCAAAATACTGCAGTTGAACTGCCAATGCTCAGACCATCTTACATTACTGACTTGAACAGCATTGGTTTCCTGTGTGAAGGAAAATCAAATTCAAAATTCTTATACTGACTCACTGTACATTTTATACTTGTTATCCACTTTCATCTCTACCCCCTTATTCTGTACTGTCTCCAATGGCAACTGGCCATGAATGCCGCAGCTAGGGTCCTCTACGGTGCATCCAGAAACGACCACGTGACTCCTATTCTCAAACAACTGCACTGGCTACCAATTCACGGGAGAATCACCTTCAAATCCCTTTTATTAGCATTTAAGGCAATCAAAGGCACCTCATCCCTCTCACTCATGAATCTAATCCACATGGTCCCCCCCAACAGATCAAGAAGAACATCAGCTGTAAACTTGCTAGCTATACCAAAGGCTTCGACAAAGTCCAACACGAACACCACAAACAGGGCATTCAGTTTTTATGTCCCAAAATGCTGGAACACCCTACCCCCCGACATTAGAGCCATTACCAATCTATATCAGTTCAGGAAGGCTCTCAAAACATACCTTTTCTGCCAATACTTCCCAGACAGCAACTGAACTAGATATCCCCTCCAAGAAATGACCCAATCTAGAAATGCCCTCACACTGCAGTGTAGATAGATTATGTATATAGTTAACCCAGTTATCCAAGTTTGTACTCCTGTTCAATGTAAAACCTGACAGTTTGTCGTTATGGTCGTTGTTGTTATGATGTAAACCGCACTGATTCTAAATAGCGCGGTATATAAGAAACTGTAATAAAATAAATAAATAAATAAAATAAATAAATAAATAAACTGAGGTCCGGACGCACAGAGGTAGATGCGATTCTAATCCCATGGGTCACGTCTAGCCCCTACGGGATCAGAATCGTGTCTAAGCCTGTATGTGCAGGCCGAGACCTGATTCTGATCAGCCTGCATGTACAGACTCATTCTCAGCTAACTCAGTCAGGCTCCTGAATGGAGCTGTGGTGCCATGGCATCCAGTTGCCATGGCACCGCTTCTCCATTCAGGAGCTGCGATCCCTGGCCGTTGCCAACTTTCTTTATTCTCCACAGCCCGACCCCCGATCTGGCCTCCCAAGGCCAGGGGAATCTCCATTACCCCCTCCACCATTTGCCGCTGCCTGGGACTCCCATCCCCCGATGTCTAAGGGGACTTATCCTACCTCCGGGGTGGAATAAGTCCCCCGTCTAGTCTGCCAGCCCCGGACGTACAGGATCGACTTCAGAATCAGCCCTGTATGTCTGGGGCCGCAGACCGCCCACTACCTGCCCTAACTCTGCCTCCACCTCACCCCCTCCTCAATCTCATCTAGCCTCCCCATACTATCACCTTGTTCATATGGGGAGGCTTTGGACGTGGACGGCAGAGGGGGCGAATAGCAGGGATGGACATCCCCATGATTCAGAATAGACCCCATACCTGTAGTTATTCCTTCTATTCATCAATTCAGATTGGATTGGACAAGTAGCTCTTCTTGCTCCTATCAGGCCCTCTGCCCTATGGCACTCCCTCCCAATAGTTATCTGCACAGAGAATTCATATAAAAACATTAAGACAATGTGAAAACATGTTTTTTAATGCTCCTATAGTGATTACGTATGATTCCAAGAATGTTTTGAACTAGAATATCTTCCCTCTTCTTCTTTTTTACCCTCCTTATGTGTATTGATGGTATAATTTGTTTAAAAGGTTGAGTTTGTTGTCCTATGAACCCCCTCTCCCTCACCCATATTAGCCTCCATTGTTTATTTATATTGTTTTAATTTTATTGATTTATTTTATGTCTGTTTCATAAACCTTTGGCTTTGATAGATTTTGTAAGCTGCCATGGAGTTAATCAATTTGTTCAGGAATAAATAAATAAAAATAAAATTTTCTAGGTAATGTCACCTAACGAAGAGATGATGATTTGGTTTTCCTGTCTTATCTCCACAGTGGACCCTGATACTCTCATAGCTGAACACCAAGCAGTTACTATTTTCCAAACAGACCAGGGCAAAAAGACAGTTGATGTTTACTGGCTCTTTGATGATGGAGGTATAAACAAACTTTGGCTGGTGACAGTTTGTACTGAACTGAACCTTCAATTAGATTGAGTTCTCTGTCCTCCAGGGTCATTTTAAAGAATTTAATAACTTGTAGTCTGAATTGTCTTTTCAGTAAGGGATAAAGTTTATGGAAAATAATTTAAACAAAGAAGGCAGATTATTTTAGGGACACATAATATAGATAATATTTAAGTTCTTTTTCTTATTTCTTTCAGAGCCTTCTTGACTAAAACATTTGTTTATATATAGCACCTGTTTACATATAGCACCTCCTTTGGGTAATCTTGAGCAACTGGTGACAAGAAGAGGGTGACACACCAAAAGAAATAATTTGGCATTATCCTATCACTGAACCTAGGAGAGGAATAGTGTTTACAGATTCATATGTCTGGATTTGCCTGGATTTGTTACACCTATCCCCACCCTGCAGAACCTTGTATACTCATAGCACAGCAGCCTCCCAACAAATCCAGAGTGTTCAGAAAATTAACCACACAGCAGTAACATTTAAAGTCTTCATTCAAAAGGTATTATAACATAGACACACGAAATTACACAAAAAATAAGCAAAAAGAATTTCCACATAACTTACTAATACCATATAGTAACATAATATGTGGCTAGAATGGTTGTACCCGCTGGTCTATGCAGGTCCCCCCCCCCCCATCTCTTTATTGAAGTATAAGAAATTTTTTAGTTTTGCTTTGCTTTCATCCTCTGGCTATAAAGGGATCCACTGTGTCTGTCGCATGCCATTTTGAATTCTGTCACTCTATTTGCCCCTACCATCACCCTTTCAGTGAAAAAGTAGTTCCTGATATTGCTTTTATGTTTACTGCCTTACAGCTTCATCGTATGCCCTCTAGTTTTACAGCTTCCCCTTCTTTGAAAAAGGTTTGTTCTTCGAACTACTGTAGGTAAAAGGGCAACATCTGGAAAGCGGTGTGCATAAATGCCCATAACATGGGAAATAAGATCCCAGATGGTGAGGCTTTAATGGCTTGGATGGCTTGGATTTAGTAGCGGTTAGGGAGACATGGTTCACAGACAACCATGACTGGGATGCAATTATACCGGGCTATAATTTATTCAGGAATAACAGGGTAGGAAGAAGGGGAGGAGTGGCACTATATGTAAAAGCTATAGAATTAAATGGTCTGATGTCATAGTGGGAGATCATCTCACATCCAGTGAGCACCAGATGGTGTGGTTCAGTATTAGAACTAGGGCTGATAAAAATCCATCAAAAGTGAGGGTCTTAGACTTTAGGAAAACTATCTTTGTCAAGATGGACAGTACCTCAAGGAGTTATTAGTGGGATGGGAACAGCTATGGGATGTTGAAAAGCAAGGGGCAAAACTGAAAGGGGATATTTTAAGGGCAACAAACGTTTTTGTTAGAAAGGTAAATAAATGTGAAAGAAAAAGGAGGCCACTATGGTACTCAAAAGAGGTAGTTGAAATGTGAAGAAAAAGAGGATGGTCTTCATAAAATACAAGCAATCACAGAAAGAGGAAGACAAACATCAATATTTGGAAAAACTTAGAGAAGTTAGGAAAGTAATCAGGAAATCAAAGATACAAAAAAGAAGAAGAAATAGCCAATGCAATAAAATGGGGGCATAAGACCTTTTTCAGATATGTTACTGAGAGGAGGAAGTGCAAAAGTGGTATTGTCAGATTCAAGGGTGAAGGGGAGGACTATGTAGAAGCTGATGAGGATGAAGCGGGATTGCTTAACAAATATTTTTGTTCTATGTTCACAGATGAAGGGCCAAAAGCAGGACAAAAAACACCTATAAATAGGAATAGACGTGAAGGGGATTTTCAGAATGTGTTCGTGAGTTACTAGCTAAACTAAAAGAAGACAAAGTGATGGGAAAAGATGGGATACATCCAAGAATATTGAAGGAACTTGGGGACATTATAGTGGCTCCACTGACTGACCTTTTCAATGCTTCTTTAGAGTTGGGAGTGGTCCCAGAGGAATGGAGAAAGGCACATGTGGTCCCTTTACAAAAAGCGGAAGTAAGAATGAGATTGAGAACTACAGGCCAGTTAGTCTAACCTCTGTGATAAGTAAATTATTGGAAGCATTGCTAAAAGGGAAGATAGTGAGGTTTCTGGAGTCCAATGGATTGCAGGATCTGAGGCAGCATGGGTTTACCAGAGGCAAGTCTTGTCAGACAAATTTGATTGATTTCTTTGACTGGGTGGCCAGGGAGTTGGACCAAGGGAGAACCTTAGATGTGGTGTATTAAGATTTCAGTAAAGCCTTTGACACCTTTCCACATGTTTAAATACCTCCATGGCATAAATACACAAGAGAAGAGCCTCTTTCAATTGAAAAAAAGCTCTGCTATGGGGGGACATAGGATGAGGGTGAAAGGAGATAGACTGAGGAGAAATATGCAGAAATATTTCTTTACAGAAAGAGTGGTAGATGCGTGAAATAGTCTCCCAGTAGAGGTAGTAGAGATGAGGACAGTATCTGAATTCAAGAAAGCATGGGACAAACACATAAAATCTAAAGGATAAAAGAGAACTATTGTAGTTGATTGATATGGAAGGGCAGATTAGATAGGCCATGTGGTCTTTTTCTGCCATCATGTTTCTATGTTTCTATCAATACCCTTTAAGTCTGAACTTTAAATATAGGAAAATTTTCACATGTAACCAATAGGAAAACAAAGGGGCAGTTCAAAAAAATTAGGATAATGCAAAAGAAAGGAAAACCCATGTTCATATTCAGCCCAAAGGTTGGATTCCTGCTAAAGGATAGTTAAACCCATGGGTGTGCTTTGGAGGAGAGGGGCATGGGGTCCAATGATCCTCACAAATGCTTCAGGCATATACTGGGGGAAACAAAAACATCACTGAGCTGACTACAAGAATAATAAGGGACCCCAAGATTTGGAACATGCACAATGCTCTCAGTTCATGCAGCCCCAACTCCCTTCATTGTGTGCGTCCTGTTACAAAACAGAAGCACATGTTGAAGGATGTGAGAGACTGTGAGATCATCAATACATTGGTCCATGCTGTTGGGTACAAAGAATGGGGAAGAGTACAAAGAATGGAGAAGAATCAAGGTAACAGAGGGAGAAGAAACAAGTAGGCGATTAATGATGGGGAGGAATTTGATGGGGGCAAGAGTGATGGAGGTCGTGGGGTTGTGGGTTTGGGATAAAGAGGGAGGAGGAAGATGAGGAATGGGGAAATGAAAGAGGAGAGGGAGGAGGAAGAAAAGAGATGGGGAAGGGGAGATGGCATGAGCAGAAGGAGGATAAAGAAGAAGGAAGGAGGCGAAAGGAGATGTGGGGGAAAGGATGGAAGGGGGAGGTGAGAGGACATGGAGAGTGAAAGGAGAGAGATGAGGGGTGGTGTGAAGGGGAGCTTGGAGAGAGAATGGAGGTATAATAAGAGGATGGGGTCATCTGGAGAGGGAAGAAAGAGGGACGGATGGTGGTATGGTGGATAGGAATAAGGAAAGAATGATGGAGGAAAAGATGAAGGAAGGAGGTAAGCGAGGTGTGATAGCAGAGCAGTATGTGACATGTGAGGACGAATGAGTGTATGGGGAGGAGGGTATAGATGTGCGGAGGGAAGGAGCAAGAAGTGTATTTGAGAGAGCAGGAGGGGAGGGAGAAGAGAATGGAAGAATATAGATAGGATAAAGTGAAACACAAAGAAAAAGGTAAAAGAAATGAAATGGAAGCTTGGAATAACATAAGTTAAAGTAAGGTATCGATGGAAAAATCTACAGAAAATGCTGAAAGGATAAAATGAGGCAGTAGAAAAAGGAATCTGAGAGACTGATATTCAGCAGGGCTTATCCAATTAGCAGCTAATTGTGATATTCAGCAGCACAATTTGGATAGTGCCACTGAATAACATCTCAGACCACTTTGGCAGTACCCAGATTGTGCAGGAGCAGCCCAGAGATGGAGCGGGAACTTATCTGGATAGCAGCAACCTTCACTGCCACTATCTGGATAACTATCTACATAACTTAGGACAGCCGATAAGCTGCCTTAAGTGTTTATGCAGTTAGCTATCCAGATAGCCACTGAAAATCACCACTATGGGGGTAATTTTATAAGAATTCACACAAATGTGCCATGTACATTTATAAATCATTTATAAATCATGGTATTTTAGAGGTTTAGGTGCATATATGGTCACTTACTTGCGTACTTTAGGTGGCCACTATTCTGAAAATATGTGCTACAGGCCAATTACACATACTTTCACCGTGGGCATGCACAGGGGTGAAATTTGGGTGGACTGCATAAAAAATATTCTAATTTATGCATGTTCTTGAAAACACTAGGCATGACATTTACACAAGCTATAGGACTGATATAAGTGTGTGTGCCTGAAATTTGCAAATGTTTCCACCAGGCAATAGCTTTTCTGCCTTGACATTGATATGATCAGTTTGCACGTTTTTAGTCATTAATGAACTATGCACTCTTTTTTCAGTCTTTTTCATCTTAAATTGTCTAGTTTATTTTAATACATTATACCAAGTTGCAAGGGTTTCCTTTTTCAGACGTTTACAGATAATCCAGAACATGGCTGTTAAACTGTTATAGAGGGCCAAAATGTCTGACCCCTCTACACCACTCTTAGAGAAGCAGCACTGGTTTCCTATTGCTATTGTTCCCTGTGCCCAGGTTTGACCCTCCTGATTCCATATCTGCTCAGTCGCAAGAAGAGATGGAGCAAGTGTAAAATCCGTGTGTTTGTTGGGGGACAGATCAATCGCATGGATGAAGAAAGGAAAGCGTAAGTAGACTGTAAAGAATAAAATTGATCCCTCTCAGGAAAGAAATACAGTATGCATAAAATCAAGTTACCAGCTGTTTGACTTCCCCACAGGGCTTTCCCTAATCTTTCATTCCCCTTCCCCCCCCCACTAATTTTTATTTATTTAGCTGTATTTATATCCTGCTTTTCACCAGGTCAAAGCAGTCAATTGGGGGATACATTTAACACTAGAGGATATGACACACATATGCTAATACTTACAGGGAACATGGGCAATGGAGGATTAAGTGGCTTGCCCAAGACCACAAGGAGTACCTATAGGACTAGAAATCCCAGTCCCTCTGGCCTGAGATTGCTGTCCCCAGGTGGGACTTGAACCCCCAGCCCTCTGGCCTGAAGTACCTTGTCCTAACCACTAGACCACTCCTCCACACACACAATTTTCTCCCATTTTTAAACTTACCATCCACAAACACAATACCCAAGCCACTCAAATTGCCTCAGTGACCAAGAGATGGAAAGGAACTGTCCTCTGAGACTGAACCCCTCCTAATAGGAGTTGCCTGGGTAGTGCCAGTCTGCTAAACTCCCCAGTGGTCAAGTGAATCATTTCCATGTTATATCACTAGAGACTTCAATGATGCAGCTCATTGAACAATGACCGAGCCAAAGGACTAGCTTGAAAGCATTACCTTTTACCTTTGCTGATCCTTTCCTCATAGGGGTATCCTTCCATCCCCTTTACCATTTTGGTAGCTCTTCTATGTACCTTTTCTGATTCTGCTCTATCCTTTTTAAGATACGGTGACCAGAATTGCACACAATATTCAAGGCACGGTCGAACTATGAAATGATACAGAGGCATTATAATATCCTTGGTTTTATTTTCCATTCCTTTCCTTATGATTCCTAGCATTCTATTAACTTTCTTGGCCACCACTGCACACTGGGCGGAGGGTTTCAACGTATTATCCATGATGACGCCTAAATCTTTTTTTCTGGTGGTGGTTTCTAAGGTGCATGTAACCAAAGTTTGGGTTGTTCTTTCCTAGGTGCATAAGTTTGCATTTGTACACATTAAATTTCATCTGCCATTTGGACGCCCAGTTTTCCAATTTTTCAAGGTCCTCTTGCAATTTTTCACAATGCTCTCGGGTTTTAACAACTTCAAATAATTTTGTGTCATCTGCAAATTTGATCACCTCACTTGTTATTCCCATTTCCAGGTCATTCCCATTTCCAGGTCAAAAAGCAGCATGCCCAGCACAGATCCCTGGAGTACGCCACTATTTACTTTTCTCTATTGAGCCCTATTCTCTGTCTTCTATCATTTAACCAGTTTCTGATCTACAATACTATACTGCCTCCAATCCCATGACTTTTTAATTTAGCCAAGAATCTCTCATGATGGACCTTGTCAAAGTTTTTCTGAAAATCCAGATACTGTACCCTATATCAACCAGCTCACCTTTGTCTACCTGTTAATTCACACCTTCAAAAAAATATAACAGATTAGTAAGACTTTCCTTGGCTTTCTCCCATTAAACCATGGCTATATACATGATCAGCAATTTTATTCTTTATAATGGTTTCTACCATTTTGTCCGGTACTGATGTCAGACTCACAGCTCTGTAGTTTCCCAGATCACCCCTGGAACCCTTTTTAAATATTGTCGTTACATTGACCATTCCACTCTTCAGGTACTACCGTTGATTTTAATGATAGTTCACAAATTACTAATAGTAGGTCTGCAATCTCATATTTCAATTATTTCAATACCCTTGGATGTATACCATCCAGTCCAGGTGATTTGGTACTCTTCAGTTTATCAAATAGTTGCAATACATCTTCCCGGTTTATCGATATCTCTTTCAATTGTTCCGATACGTCACCTTTATATACCATTTCAGGCATGGGTAAATTCCCTACATCATCTTCAGTAAAGAACAAAGCAAAGAATTCATTCAGTCTCTCCCCTATGCCCTTGTCTTCAATTAGTGCCCCTTTTACTCCTCTATCATCCAATGGTCCAACTGACTGTCTCACAGTTTTTTGATGCATTTTTGCTTCCACATCAAGCTTTTTTCAAATTCTCTCTTTGCCTGCCTTTCAATGCCTTGCATCTAACTTGGCAATGCTTATGTTGCTTCCCGTTTTTGTCATTTAGCTCCTTATTCCATTTCCTGAAAGATTCTTTTTTGGCTGCAACAGCCTCTCTGACCTCACCCTTAAACCATGCTGGCAGTTTTTTGGCCTTCCTTCTATTTTTCTTAAACTATTAAATACCTCTCTTCTGGGCTTCCAAGATAGAATTTTTAAACAGTGCCCAAGCTCTATGCAAATCTTTAGCCTTTGCAGCTGCTCCTTTTAGTCTTTTGTTAACTATTTTCCTCATTTTATCATAGTCTCTTTTTGAAAGTTAAATGGGAATACTGTGGATTTCCCTGCCATTCTTCTTTCATTTATTAAATCAGATATGATCATGCTATAATCACTATTGCTAAGTGGCCCCAACACCCTTATCTCTTGCACCAGATCCTGCATGCCACTAAGGACTAGGTCCAAAATAACTTCCCCCCTTGTCAGTTCATGAACCAGCTGCTCCAAGAAGCAGTCATTTATTTCATCTAGAAACCTTATCCTCCCTAGCATGTCCTGCTGTGACACTGATGCAGTCAGTAGATCCAGGAGTGGAGGAGTAGCCTAATGGTTAAGAACACTGGCTGGTGAACCCAGACACCAGGGTTCAATTCCCACTAGCACTCCTTATGGCCTTGGGCAAGTCACTTAACCCTCCATTGTCTCAGAAAAATCCAAGTTATCAATGTCCCCATTTAATGTACATTACAAAGTTTAAGTTTCAATGTAAACCACTTTGATTGAAATGATAAAGCAGTATATAAAACCTGTTAAATAAATATCTGGGTAATTGAAATCACCCATTATTATTGTGTTGTAGCTTTTGTTAGCATCTCTGATTTCTTTCAGCATTTCATTATCCATTTATTCATTCTGGCCAGGCGGTTGGTAGTACACACCCACTGGCATTGCCTTCCCCTTTTTACATGGAATTTTCAATCCATAGAGATTCTACAGTGAATTTTGTTTCCTGTAAAACTTTAATCCTTTGTGATTTAATGCCCTCTCTAACATAGAGGGCAACCCCTCCACCAATTTGATCAGCTCTATCATTACGATATAGTTTGTACCCAGGTATCTCAGTGTGCCATTGGTTGTCCTCCTTCCACTGGATTTCTGAGATTCCAATCATATCTATCCTCTCATTTAGTGCTTTATATTCTAATTCTCCCATCTTATTTTCTAGACTTCTAGCATTTGCATACAAGCATTTTAGAGGATGTATTTCAATCATATTAATCTGGTTATCAGTTGTTGGGGGGGGGGTAATTTGGAATCTTTAAGCTCTGTACTTAAAGGACATCTGGTAACTTTTATCTTTTATTTTGAGGGAGGGGTGGCCTAGTGGTTGGGGCAAGGTACTACAGGCCAGAAGGTCAGTGGTTCAAATCCCACTAGAGGACAGCAACCTTGGGCCAGAAGGACTGGGGTTTCTAGTCCCACAGGTGCTCCTTGTGGTCTTGGGCAAGCCACTTAACCCTCCATTGCCCATGTTCCCTGTAAGTATTAGTGTATGTGTCTCATATCCCTTCATGTTAAATGTATCCCCAACCACCTTGACCCAGTGAAAAGCAGGATATAAATGCAGCTAAATAAATCTTTATTAGAACCTCTCTTTTTGGATGTCCTTTTAGTATCCTTCAAGGATACATTCTTCCGAACCGTGGGCTCTTGGGCGACTGTCGACTTTCCCCTATTATCAAATTTAAAAACTGCTCTATCTCCTTTTTAAATGTTCATCCTCATTCAAGTCTATGGGGCAACCCATTTTATAATGTACCTGTGGAGCTTTATTTAGCTACATCTCATATTCTGCCATTCAAAAACATATTATAGTGGTTCACAATACATCTGGGTGATTTGTACAGTTGTACAGTTGATAGCTACAATAGAATATTAGTATATGTAAGAAGATGTATATAATCCAAGGTTTAAAACCAAGGTGAAGAAGTTATGTATTAGCTGCTGTACTATTTTTTCCCTTTTTCCCCTTCTTTTTTGCTGTTTTGCAAGCTTTCTCCTAAATTTTGATGTAAGCCACCTTGATGCATTGCAAAAGGTGGTATAGAAAGTACGCTGTGATGGGGTATGCTATCCCTCCTTTTCCAAAGGGATTATCAACAATCCCCTTTAAGAGTCTGCAGCCCAGAGTTCAGGGCTAGGAGGGCATGACTCACAGGGAGAGGTTAAGAACCCAGCAGGCTGCGGGAAGGAGAGAGGTCCATGGAGCCAGAAGTCTTCCAAAGCAAGCTGTGCAAAGGAGTTCTGAGGTAGGAACTTTAACCGGGGCTGGAGTAAGGGCTGAGAGAACCAGTTTGTGGAGGTTTAACAAGCTGGGACAGAATAAAGGCTGATTTGGTTTTCCCTGAACTGCTCTCTGTTCTGTGTTTTAAAGAAAACCTCTTCGCACATCAGACAACGCTACCGCATATGCAAATAAACATAAACATAAAGAAAAATTCCTCTTGCAGCAACAGAGAGGGCAAAAAATTATCAGAGATAAAAATAAGAACAGGACCTCAGAAGTTTCTTGAATGTGGAATAATTGCTCCCAATGCAAATATTCAGGGATAGTGAATTCCAGAAAACAGGAACAATGACACAGAAAGCTGACTTGTCATATATTCTCAATTCTAATGCAGGATGGAAGGGAAAACAGTTAAAAGATGTTGATGAGAGGAATTAAATGCACAGGCATAAGATCATAAGATATGCCATACTGGGTCAGACCAAGGGTCCATCAAGCCCAGTATCCTGTTTCCAACAGTGGTCATTCCAGGTCTCAGGTACTTGTCGGGTTCCCAAAGGTATATATATTCCATGCTACTTGTCCCAGGGTTAAGCAATGGAGTTCCCCAGTCCTCTTTAATAATGGTTTATGGACTTTTCCTCCAGGAACTCATTCAAACCTGTTGTCAACCCAGTTATACTAACAGTTTGATTACTTGCTGAGAGAAAAATATTTTCTCTGATTAGTCTTAAATGTGCCATATTGTAGCTTCATTGTGTGTTCCCTAATCTTTCTACCTTTTGAAGGAGTAAACACTGATCTATGTTTACCCGTTCCACTTCATTCATTATTTTATAGACCTCTAACATATCTCCCCTCAGCCGTCTCTTTTCCAAGTTGAAGAGACCTAACCTTTTAAGCCTTTCCTCATAGGGATATCCTTTCATCCCATTTTGGTGTCTCTTCTCTGAATCTTTTCCAATTCTGCTATATTCTTTTTAAGATTTGGTAACTAGAATTGCACACAGTATTCAAGATGTGGTCACAAAATGGAGTGGTACAGAGGCATTATAATATCCTTGGTTTTATTTTCTATTCCTTTCCTTATGATTCCTAGCATTCTATTTGCTTTCTTGGTTGTGACGGCACACTGGGCAGGGAGTTTCAATGTACTATCCACAATGGTGCCCAGATCCTTTTACTGAGTGGTGATTCCTAATGTGGGACCTTGCATCATGTAATTGTAATTTGGGTTGTTCTTCTCTAAGTGCATAACTTTGCACTTGTCCACATTATATTTCATCTGCGATATGGATGCCCAGTCTCCTAGTGTTCAAGGTCTTCGTTCAACTTTTCAGACAATAGGGGATCAGGAGAGAGTTTGTAGAGAGTGGCAAACCAGTGTAGAATGCACGATAGACTAATAAGAAGACTTTAAATCAGATTCTGGCCAAAATAACTAGCCCGTATTGCTTATAAAAGAGGGATGTAGCATGATCCCATTTTTTTGCACTGTACGCTAGCTTGATAGTCATGTTTTGGACAAGTCAAAGGCACTTGAGAAAAGAAAGTGGAGGACTGCCCCGGCTAACTCACTCAGGGCTTTTAAATGGAGCCGTGACGTCATGTTGACATGGCACCGTGGCTCCATTTAAAAGCTGCGATGCTGGCCGCCTGAAAAATGGGTTTATTCCCCCCAGGCCCCCGATCTGGCCTCCTAAGGCCATGGTCAGGCTGCGGGGAATAAACCCTGGCCTCCCTGGCTCATCTGCACCCCAGGCAATTAAAAAAAACACGTCCAGGGAAGTTATTCCACCTCAGAGGTGGAATAACTACCCCAGACATTTTTCCAGCTCTGGACGTACAGGGCCAACATTACGTCCAGAGCCGGCGACCGCCCACTGCCTGCCCATACTCCACCCCCTTGCTGCCTCTTCCCCACCCCCATCTATTGGTGGGGAAGTTATTCAGGGGCAGGAGAAGCCACGAATAGCGGGGATGGACATCCTGTTGGGACCTCCACCCTGCTATTCGTGGCTCAGAATAACCCCCAAAGTGAATAAAAGTGAGGAGAACATTTTTGGTTCAGATAATGTTTTAAGGCACAAATTTTCTGTGATGCACAGTATGATTTCTTAGCTACTTCTGAAAAATGGGCTTTAAAAGTCAACTTATCATCGAGAATAACTCCTAGAACTTTAACAGAGGAGTTAGTTGAAATAGGAAAATCTGTAATAATTGGGGACAAAGAAACATCAGAAAGTGAAAAGAGAACCAAATGGCCTCAGCTTTGTAGTAAGCCAGTGGCATCCAGACAGTTGTTGAAATTGGAGACATGATGAGGAAATACTGTCAAAAGAAGAGACCTTGAATGTCATCCGCCATGCATAAATATCCTTAATATATATGAAATCAGTGTTGCTAGTAGGACCAGGAAAACATTAAAAAGAAGGGGAGAAAATATGAAACCTTGAGGCTAAAGGAACAGAACCAGAAAGGTTGTCATGAAACTGAACCTGCACAGAATGGTTAAAGAGAAAAGAGTGAAGCCAGATAACAGCAGCCCCAGAACTACCAATCTCAGAAAGTGTTTCTAACAAAAGAGAATGAACGCCAATATCCTTGTGGCACACATCTCAAGAAGAGGGTGTTTATGTTCACTTTGAGATTGCTTAGGACGAAAGACATTGTTTTTTTTTCTAGATAGGAATGAAATGCATCAAACACAATCTTTTTCAGTAATTTTTGAAATAAACAGAATATTAGAGATTAATTATATTGGGACTAAGAGGGCTGAGTCAAGGTTTCTTTAAGTGTGGTTTAACATAAGCAACTTTCTGAGAATCTGGCACAGTGCTTTGAGAAAAAATTAATCATGTCATAAATAAGATGTATAAGATTTAAAATAGGATCCCTAATCCAGTGGGGGTGGGGAGGGGGGACAGATGGGGGAGGGGGGAGACAAATTGGCACAACCAAAAGAAACATTCAAGAGGAAAGGCATTTTTCCAAACCTGTCACTGTAACAGAAGAAAGGGAAATTGGACAACTTTATTTATTTATATTCTGCATCAGTGTGGTTTACATTGAACAGGGCATTATAACTTGGAGATAACTATTTTACAGGGAACATGGGCTATGGAGGGTTACGTTTTATTTATTTATCTGCATTTATATCCCGCTTTTCACCAGGTCAAAGCGGTTGGGGGATACATTTAACACGAGGGGATATGAGACACATACACTAATACTTACAGGGAACATGGGCAATGGAGGATTAAGTGGCTTGCCCAAGACCACAAGGAGCACCTGTGGGACTAGAAACCCCAGTCCTTCTGGCCCAAGATTGCTGTCCTCTAGTGGGATTTGAACCCCTGACCTTCCAGCCTGAAGTACCTTGCCCCAAACACTAGGCCACTCCTCCACGCCTTTATTGAGGTAATCTCCCTGAGGGGACATTTGGAAAATAGACAGAAGGAAGAGGATTGACAGCATTAACAGAGGGCATGGTGGGCGACAAGATAGGATAGCTGCAATTTTTTTAAAGGAAAAAAAGAAGTAGCAGCTTCTGCTGTAAGACCTAATGGAGAGAACTTTTGAACTAGGTGATTAAAACTGAGAAACTATTTTAGAAAGATTACTCATGGGATTGCGTAATTTTTGGCAATAGTGGGAGATATAGTTTGTTTTTGCCTCCTAAATTAGCTGCTTATATTCCTGCTAATGAAACATAGCGGGATGTTTACTAAGCTGCGCTACCTGCTAATGTGGCAGATAGTGCACACTTTTGACCCACGGTAACAAATAGTGCAGCGATTTTCTGTGCTGTCTCCATTTCCTGCGGTATCTGCATGAGTGGGCGGGGAATGGGCATGTCTGCAATGCATGGATACCGTGGGCATCGACAGCATGCAGTCCCCATCCACGCTGCAGACAGTGTGGGTGCAACTACCAACACTTCAAGGGGTGGCATTAGCTGCATCCACAATGCTGCTATACTGTGCTCTCTTCATTTTCTTTGCTGTGCATGTCCCCAGCAGATAGTACACAGCTTTTGCAGCTAACATCACGCTGTTTGCACTAAAATGCCATGTTAGCTGCAAAAGCTTAATGCTGCTTAGTAAGCAGACCCCATATAGATAGTTTTATTAGAGAGAGAAATATGTTTATGCCACTGGTAGATAATTTAGTCTTGTTTGTTCGCACAATGACTTAGAATACCAGGGACAGTTTGAATTTAGAGCAAAAAACATATTCTTTTAAAGGGACAAGTTTATCCAGAGCCGTCAAAATCAAGAGATCAGACTATGAAACAGAAGAATAACTGATGGAGAAATTTGCAACACTTAAATAAAAGACAAACTGTGACCAACAGAATGAGAAGCCAGATGCAGAAGATGTAAACATGAGTCTGACATAAAAGAAAAAAAAAAATCCTGAGCCACAGCGGAATAAGAAGAGTCAAAATGAATACTGAAGTCCTCTAACATGATAACAGGACCTGTGAGAAGACAAGATTCAGAGATGATTAGTCAGTTCTTCAAGAGAAGCCACTTTTTTTTGGGGGGGGGGGGGAGATATTAAAAAAAGAGTTTCCAGAGAGATCACGTGATGTGGTGAGTTGGGGAAGACATGACTCACCTAAGCTCCGGGCCCCACTCCTCTAACCGTTGGAATAAAACCGTGTATTGAAACGGATTTTGGCTGATCGGAGCCCCGGAGTGACGGTAAGGGGGCAGATCACCATATTCTGTGCACGAAATTTTGAATGGCGGCGTCAGCGAAATTGGGGAGGCGAGAGAAGGATCAGACTACGGGGCCGCCGAAAATGGCGGAGTCCCCCTCGAAATCGAGTACCGCGACCTCACCCACTATGATCGAGGAGATTTCTGCTGCGGTCACAAATGCACTCTCACTGCAATTTGAAACTTTGCATACGAAGATGGATACCATCCAGAACTCGCTGACTACACTGGGCACACGCATGCAAGAAGCAGAACCCGTATTACACAGACTGAGGAGGAGGTGGAGAAATTAAAGCGGGAGCTGATTGCAGTACAGAGGGAGTCTAAAGCCCATGAAATGAAGATTGACGAGCTGGAGAACAGATCCCGACGTAATAATTTGCATTTTCTGGGCATTGCAGAATCAATCCTGGATAAAGACCTGAGAGAGTATGTGGAGAATCTATCTGCCTCTCTGAGGGATGGTGAAGATGAGAGTGGCCCAATTGTCGTGGACAGAGCCCACAGAATAGGGCCAAAGCAACAAATAAAGGATCGCAGACCCAGAGTGGTTTTAGCAAAATTTCTCTATTACACACAGAAGGAAGCAGTGTTAAAGGCAGCAAGGCAGAAGGGAGTTATTGAATGAGGGAATATGAAGCTCAGAATTACGCAAGATTACTCCGCTGTGCTCAGTCACCGCCGCAAAGCCTATGCCTCACTGTGCCAGAGGTTGATTGAGGCGAACGTCCGATTCCACGTTCAATACCCAGCTAGACTGCACGTGCTGCACCAGGGAGCACATCGAGTCTTTGATTCGGCAGTGGAAGTGAGTCCATATGTGGAGCAGCTGCTGACGCAAGTGTCATCGAGCCCGGGGGAGCATTGCGATTCACCATGATTGCAGTATGGCGTTCTGTTCCTAGAGGGCCTGCCTGCTTTGGGGAGAGGAGCGGTGCGTATTGCCAGGTAGGGATGCTGGCTCCAATGAAGAGTTGGATTTAACAAAACGGATTCCAGAGGGCTGCTGGTGGACTGGGGATACCCCTCGAGCAGGCTAAGAAAAAATTAAAAGGCTTTCACCGGGTACGGGTATGTACCTTAATGTGCCTGTCAGGCAGAATAACCTACCAAGAAATAACAGTCCACTGGAAGGAAGCCTGTTTGTTTGTTGGCCCCTCCACTTCTGTTTTTGTTATTGATGCTGGTTTTTTTTTTTTTTTTGGCATGTTAAAGAGGTTCTGGAGGTATGGAACCCTGAGCTCTGCAATGCCTTGGCATTATTTGAACGGCTAGGCACCTCTGTTGAAGGAAGGGTGCATTACCATGGCTATGGAGGGGAAGATCAAAGCCCACCAGGGCCACAATGTGTCAATGCAGGAACTGTACCGGGAGATAGACGGCTACAATGTTTCCCTCGGCACTATTGAATGGACACAGCTCAACCTGCCTGGTTTAGATATGCTGGAATTGGAGAGCAGTTTTGGACTATCACTGGAGTTCTGTAATTAATGACATACTGTAGAGTTAAGAGGTGTGCATGGGGTAGGGGAGAGATGGCCAGATGTCATAATCCGGAGCTGTACCGGGAGGGGCGGAGGGGGAAGGAGGAAAGGGGGGAGGGGAAAGTATAATCCGGGAGACAGGGAGTTGGTTTGATTGCCTATAGTGAGGGGTGAGGGCCCCGCCAGTGTGGGTGCTAAGGGGAGCGGGTAGTAAGGAACAGGGACAGTGGAAGGGAGGTGGGTAGGGGGCCAAAGGGAGTTAAAATTAAGAGAGAGGCTAGGTGTTCAGGGGTGGGAGGGAAGAGGCGATGGCAGAGCAGATCAATGAGAGAGGGGGGGTCCTACACACATCTCTAAGTGATCTCTATGGATGTGGGGTGGAGATCAGGGAAGGAGAGTAGGAAGGGGGGGACAGGGGAATGGGAGGGGGGAGGAGAAGGGGGGAGGGAGGGGGAGGGGAGGGCAAAGAAAGAAGGGAGGGAGGGAGGGATCGCAGCCCTTTGGGATACTATAGGACTGGGAGAGGGAACCATCTTGATGAGAGGAGGGGGGGGGGGGACCTCAGGCTGGGGAGGTTCTTCCCATGTACTGTGTATGTGATGAGATAAACATATGCTATTATAGTTTGCAGACGTGAAGATCCTTTCTTGGAATGTATGTGGCATAGGCAATCCTATCAAGCGATATAAAGTGTTGCAGGCCTTGGCTAGACAAAAATGCGACATTGCTATGTTACAGGAGACTCACCAGAGCTCCGAGGAGCATGCCAAACTTAAGAGAGATTGGGTGGGACAAGAATGGGGGGCTCCAGCGAAGGGTAGGAAGGGTGGAGTGGTCATTTTGATACATAAAAGAGTCCGGTTCATCAAGGAGGAGGTGTATGTAGACCCAGACGGTAGATATGTGTTGTTATATGGGATGCTCGAGGGGAAGCCTGTGGTGCTGGGCAACCTATATAGCCCAAATGTGTTAGATCGTGCACTGTACGCGCGCTTGGGCTCTCGGGTGGAACAAATGCCGGATGCCCCGCTGATCTTGGCCGGGGATTTTAATGGCGTGCTAGATCTAGAGCTGGACACGTCTAGGGAAGGCGATGGCGGGACACGTAGGCAGGGCACTAGGGCCCTGCAGCACCTGCGGCAGAGATTGAAGATGGTGGACCCGTGGTGACTTTTGCATCCCAGAGAGCGAGATTTTACGCACCAGTCTAGAGCGCATGGTACGAGTGCCAGAATTGATTATGTGCTGGTTTCAGAGAGACTTTTTACTTATGTAACCGACGCACAGATTGGCCCCTTGGAAATCTCTAACCATACCTTAATCTGGGTGGAGTTGGAGTGGCGTGATGCTGCCCCACAGGCAAGAATTTGGCGCTTTCCAGTGGAGACACGGATTTTTCCATGTTCATAAAACAGAAGTGGCAGGAATTTGCAGTTCATAATGAACGACATCGAGATGACCCAGAACTGTTTTGGGAGATGGCTAAGGTGGTCCTGAGAGGAGACATTATAGGATATGTGGCCCGTAAGCGGAAGCTAATCGCAAAGCAAATTGTCCGCCTGGAAAAGCAAGTGAGTAGAGCTAGACGTAGGCAGGCTAGTGCCCCATTGGAGGCAAACAGGAAGATGCTGTGGGAGACCCAAACAGCCCTTAACGAACTGCTCCACCAGAGGGCTAAGAAGTCTTTTATGTACTATAAATATCAACTCTATCGATTTGGGGATAAACCGGGGAAGCTTTTGGCTAGATGCCTTCAGGGAGGTAGGGGGGCTCGAGCGGTGGCGGCCTTGTGGGACGAGCAGGGAAAGTTGCAAAAGGAGAACCGAGAGATTGCTCGGATTTTTCAGTTGTTCTATCAGAACCTGTATTCGAGAGGGGCTGACTCCGCCACAGATATGGAGGCTTACTTGAGGGATGTGCAACTGCCCCGTATAGAGGCAATGCAGCAGGCGCTGCTGGATGCGCCGATTACAGTGGAGGAAGTCTCACTGGTGGTTCAACAGGCGATTTGCTGTCGAGCTCCGGGCCCAGATTGACTGGGGGCCAAATTTTATAAGTTGCTGGGCGATTTGGTACCATCGGCATTGGTAGCGGTGTTCCACCGCCGGATTGCACAAGGGGCGTTCACTTGGGGCAGAAATCACGCACACATTATTCTACTCCCTAAACCAGGTAAGGACCATACGCAGGCAGGGTCCTACCGACCTATTTCTTTACTTAATTTTGACCTGAAGATATTAGCTAAGGTCCTGGCAGTGCGTCTAGCCACGGTTCTTGGGGACTTGGTGCATGAGTCCCAGGTGGGATTTGTGAAAGGCCGTCATGCTGTGCGGAATTTGTGGAAGATTTTAGCGTCCCTAGAGTGGGTCCACCGCCATGGCTTGCAATCACTTCTGGTCAGCTTTGATGCCGAGAAAGCATTTGATCGGGTGGGCTGGCTGTACCTGAACTCTCTCCTACCGAAATATGGGCTCGGGGCGCCTTTTTGTAGCATGGTGGAGCTTCTTTATGCAAAGCCCACGGCGAGTGTGCTCTGTAACGGGGTGTTATCAGATGATTTCTGTCTGGAGAGAGGTACTAGACAGGGGTGTTCGCTCTCCCCTATGCTTTTTGTGTTGTCTCTGGACCCTTTGGTATGGAAGATTGAGGCATTAAAAGAAGTAAAAGGGGTGCGTATAGGGCAATCCGGGTTTAAGGTAGCTGCCTTCGCTGATGACATATTGGTGCATTTATTGTCCCCACAAACCTTCTTACCAAGGTTGTTGGAGGAGTTTTCTCGCTTTGGGAGCTTTGCGGGGCTGCGAATTAATAGGGACAAATCAGAGGCGTTAGATATGGGGGGAACACTTCGAGCGGCTTGGGGCGATACCTTCCCCCTCCAGTGGGCAGAGGAATCTTTTGTATATCTTGGCATATCCCTGACCAAAGACCCCAAGCAATTATACCGGAAAAACTTGGACCGGATTTTGCTCAAAACTCGTACACAGTTACAAGCGTGGGTCCCCCTTCCCCTGTCTATGTTGGGTAGGGTGGCGGCACTGGGAATGGTAATCCTGCCGCGAATTTTATATTGGCTGCAGATGCTCCCGGTGTGGCTGAAGAAATGAGATTTACATTGGTTAGAAGGTGAATTTAGGAGATTTTTGTGGAAAGGGGCGAGGGCTCGTATCCCACTGTATCGTCTGCAGAGAAGATGGAGGGATGGGGGGATTGGGATCCCTGACTTACGGTTATATGCCTTGGCCTGTCAGGCGCGACATGTTAGTGATTGGCTGGGAGGAACGGAGGTCTTCACTCCACGGGCGTTGGAGGAGGCCTTTGTGGCTCCGCAGGCGTTGGCGGCGGTGTTGCACCTGGCAGGCTCGAATCTGCCAGTTTGGGTGACCCGGAGTGTGTTAGTACGGCCGGCGTGATGCTCATGGTAACAACTAAATAGATGGTGGGGGGGTCCCCGGAAGTCTCAAGCTGGTTGCCCCTGCAAGTGAATATACGATTTACCCCAGGAACAGATACGCCTATGTTTCGGTTCTGGGAACAGCGGGGGATACGGAACTTAGGGCATGTGGTCGACCAAGAAGGGAAGTGTAAATCCTTTGTGGCTTTATGTGCGGAATATGAGCTTAATGCTTGACACTATTTTGCTTATGTGCAGGTATCCCATTATATTGCTTCGCTCTCGAGGGGTGGGCTTGTGGTGGAGCATGCAGCGCGGATATTAGAGTTTTTTGCATTAGGGGCGGATTCTCCGCCGTCAATTGCCGGGTTGAAGAGACATACTGAAACGTGGGTGCCTCCGATAGACTACTCTGGGGAGGAGATTTCATGGGCTAGAGAGCTGGGGCAGGAAGTGATGCCGGGCTCAGTTCACGGAGCCCTGCGTAGGATCATGGAGCTGGTAGAGGGGGCTAGGTGGAGGGAGATACAGTTCAAATGTATTGTCCGAACCCACTTCTCCCCGAGACGAGCTTTACGAAGCCATCTTATGTCAGACGGGAGATGTCCGAAGTGCTGTTCTCCTCTGGCAGATTTGGGTCATATGTGGTGGGGATGTCAGAAAGTCCGTCAGTACTGGATGCAGATCCGGAAATATATGAGCGGAGTTTTGCAACAGCGGATTGGTTGGACCGGGACTTTTGTGGTGTTAGATCAACTTGGACTACTCCACCCGAAGGGAAGATGGGAGCGCCTTTTAGTTAGGAAAGCATGTTTGGTGGGTAAGGGCCCGCTGCTCCGTAGATGGAGGGAGCACACTCCTCCCTCCTTCTGGGAATGGCGCAACAGTTTCCATCAGCTGATGCTTTTAGAGAAGAGGGGGGCTAGAGGAAAGGCTAGGCGCTGGACCTCCTTTTTGATGACCTGGGAGCCCTATATTCATACCTTGCAGCCTGGTACTCGTAATGAAGTATTACAGGCGAGCTACTAGATAGGATCTAGGAATGGAACGGGTCTATGTGCTTAGTATGTTTGAGGAGGGGTTGAGATGGTTCCGGAAGGATGGTTTAGGGGATCGGGCTGCGGGGGGAGGGGGGGAAGGGGAGGGTTAAGGGATGCGGGGGGAGGGAGGGTGGTGGTTGGGAAATATGGTAAACAGTTATGCTGGTTGAATTGCAACACCTCTTGATTGATATACCTGGGCGGTGGACAAGACACAGCCCTGCCCGGGTGATTGTTTATTCTGCGTTTGAAATGGTTGCTACTGTAAATATGATGCCTTGTTTTAATAAAGACAGTTTAAAAAAAAAAAGAGTTTCCAGAGAAGAGGGACTACTTAAATGGACAAGGGGGCTTTTGACTGTGGTAAAGGGTTTGGTTGAAATTTCAAGACATTGGAGATTGGCATGAACAAAAAAGGCTACTCCATCTCCACATCAGTAGCCACAGTTGGCATAGTAAAAAATTAGTCTGGAGAGCAGACTTGCCTGAGAAGGAGAGGCATGCCAATGTATTTCAACTATGTCTTGGTGAGGCAGAGAATTGAAATTTATGCTTATTGGGAAAATCACAAATCAAAGATGTTTTCTTTGTAAGCAACTGTGAATGTTAAATTAGATCAAGTTTAATGGGAGTGGGTGGGGGTTAAAGGATGAAAATCTGGAAGAGCAAGGGATGGCCTTAAGACAATGAAGGTGCAGGGTTTTAGTGACAGAGTTGCTTGTAGCTAAGACAGGAGGTCTGTGACCCCAATGAACTGGAACATGCAGGAATACATAATGAGAAAACAGGGCAAAGTCCAGAAGCGGAGAACTTACAGATAAAGGGCTGTGCTGTCAGTCTGACACAAGTCAAAGGTTAAAATAAAAAAGTAATGCACTTTGATCATGCACAAAGGAATGCATAACGGGTCATACTTACTCCATATATGTGCTCCTTTGGCACGTGCCAGCAGTGTGGTGCTGCAGATAGCTTTACTCTTGAATATAGTAGAGAGGCATGTCACCGGGGGGGGGGGGGGGGGGGGGGGGGGGGCAGAGAAAGGGCGGAGCCAAGAACAGAGCCTAATGGAGCAGGAGGGCAGAGTAAGAACAGGAATTCTTGGGAGCTGCAAGAGGAAAAAAAATAAGCCATCAAGGTCAGGGTGGGTGCAAAATTATCAGATGCCCTAGGCCAGCGATGGCGAACCTATGGCACGCGTGCCAGCTGTGGCACGCGAAGGCCTTGCAGCTGGCACGCGTGAAGGTCCGCAAAAAAAGAAAAAGCGGGCTCTGGCTGCTGCCGCGGACGCGGCAGCATGCAGTGTCCCGCAGGGCCCCCTCCGCCCGCTAAGCCCCTCTGCAAGGGCTTTCAGATTCGCGAGGGAGACAGCGTCTCCCTCGCGTCTCTGTTAAGCCCGCAGGGGTTAATGGGAAATTTCCCATCAGCCCCTTTAGACGCGAGGGACTGATGGGAAATTTCCCATTAGCCCCTGCGGGCTTAACAGAGACGCGAGGGAGACGCTGTCTCCCTCGCGAATCTGAAAGCCCTTGCAGAGGGGCTTAAACGGGCGGAGGGGGCCCCGGGGGACACTGCATGCTGCCGCGTTCGCGGCAGCAGCCAGAGCCCGCTTTTTCTGTTTTTAAATTTGCCGGGGGGGGGGGGGGTTAGGACTGCTAATGGGCTAGGGGGGGTTAGGACTGCTAATGGGCTAGGGAGGGGGGGGGTTAGGACTGCTAATGGGCTAGGGGGGGTTAGGACTGCTAATGGGCTGGGGGCTGATGGGGGCAGACTGGAAATGGGGAGATGGGGGGTTAGGACTGCTAATGGGCAGGGGGGGGGTTAGGACTGCTAATGGGCTGGGGGGGGGGTTTGGACTGCTAATGGGCTGGGGGGGGTTAGGACTGCTAATGGGCTAGGAGGGGGGGTTTAGGACTGCTAATGGGCTAGGGGGGTTAGGACTGCTAATGGGCTGTGGGCTGATGGGGGCTGTCTGGAAATGGGGTGATGGGGGGTTAGGACTGGTAATGGGCTATGGGGGGGGGTTAGGACTGCTAATGGGCTAGAGAGGGGGGGTTAGGACTGCTAATGGGCTAGGGGGGGGTTAGGGACTGCTAATGGGCTGGGGGGGTTAGGACTGCTAATGGGCTAGGGGGGGGGTTAGGACTGCTAATGGGCTAGGAGGGGGGGGGGGGTTAGGACTGCTAATGGGCTAGGAGGGGGGGTTAGGACTGCTAATGGGCTGGGGGGGGTTAGGACTGCTAATGGGCTAGGAGGGGGGGGGTTAGGACTGCTAATGGGCTAGGGGGGGTTAGGACTGTAATGGGCTAGGAGGGGGGGTTAGGACTGCTAATGGGCTAGGGGGGGGGGTTAGGACTGCTAATGGGCTGGAGGGGGTTAGGACTGCTAATGGGCTAGGAGGGGGGGGGGTTAGGACTGCTAATGGGCTAGGGGGGGTTAGGACTGCTAATGGGCTGTGGGCTGATGGGGGCTGTCTGGAAATGGGGTGATGGGGGGTTAGGACTGCTAATGGGCAGGGGGGGTAGGAATGCTAATGGGCTGGGGGGGTTTGGACTGCTAATGGGCTGGGGGGGGTTAGGACTGCTAATGGGCTAGGAGGGGGGGTTAGGACTGCTAATGGGCTAGGGGGGTTAGGACTGCTAATGGGCTGTGGGCTGATGGGGGCTGTCTGGAAATGGGGTGATGGGGGGTTAGGACTGGTAATGGGCTATGGGGGGGGGGGTTAGGACTGCTAATGGGCTAGAGAGGGGGGGGTTAGGACTGCTAATGGGCTAGGGGGGGGTTTAGGACTGCTAATGGGCTGGGGGGGTTAGGACGGCTAATGGGCTAGGGGGGGGTTAGGACTGCTAATGGGCTAGGAGGGGGGGGGTTAGGACTGCAAATGGGCTAGGAGGGGGGGTTAGGACTGCTAATGGGCTGGGGGGGGGTAAGGAATGCTAATGGGCTGGGGGGGGTTAGGACTGCTAATGGGCTAGGAGGGGGGGGGGGTTAGGACTGCTATTGGGCTAGGGGGGGTTAGTACTGCTAAAGGGCTAGGAGGGGGGGTTATCACTGATAATGGGCTATGGGGGGTTAGGACTGCTAATGGGCTGTGGGCTGATGGGGGCTGTCTGGAAATGGGGTGATGGGGGTTAGGACTGGTAATGGGCTATGGGGGGGGTTAGGACTGCTAATGGGCTAGAGAGGGGGGTTAGGACTGCTAATGGGCTGGGGGGGGGGGGTTAGGACTGCTAATGGGCTGATGGGGAGGGGTTAGGACTTGAGGTGGGCTGTTGGGTGGGGTTAGGACTGGAAATGGGCTGATGGGGGGTTAACACTGGAGGTGGTCTGATGGGGTTAGGACTGGTAATGGGCTATGGGGGGGTTTAGGAATGATAATGGGCTATGGGGGGGCTGGGACAAGAAATGGGCTGATGGGGAGGGGTTAGGACTTGAGGTGGGCTGATGGGGTTAGGACTGGTAATGGACTGTGGGCTGAAGGGGGGTTTAGGACTGGCAATGGGCTATGGCGGGCTGACTGGAAGTGGGGGGTTAGGACTGGTAATGGGTTATAGGGGGGGGGCTTAAACTGAAAATGGGGTGATGGGGGGTTAGGACTGGAAGTGGGTTGATGAGGGGGGGATAGGACTGGTATTGGGTTGAGGGGCTGCTAGGACTGGAAATGGGCTGATGCAGGGACTAGAAGGGAATGGATGCTGGGTGAGGCTGGAACTAGAAGGGAGCTGGTGTTGGGGGAGGATTAGAATGGGATGGGGCTGGGAGAGTAAAATGGAGAGGGGAAAAATATTTTGTGTGGGAGGGATAAAAAATCTACAATTGGCCGGGTATTGGGAGAGTAAGTGGGGATTGAGGATGGAGGGGTAAATTTTGAGTAGATGAAATAGGAATGAGGAAAGAGCCAAAGGAGAAAGATTAGTATGTTAAAGCAGATGTAGAGAGAGAATGGAAAAAATAAAAAAACAAGAAGGACAGAAGAAAGGACAAATGGACAGCAGATGGAGAGTTAGCAGAAGACACGAAGAAGAAAGAAACCAGAAGAAAGTGGCTGGAACAATTGCAACTGAAAAAAAATGCACAAAAGGTAGAAAAATATATCTTTATTTTGAATTTATTAACTGGAATATGTCAGCTCTGGGAAATGTGCATCATTAATTTTTGCGCTTTGTTTAGTACAAGAGGAAATTAATATATAGTTTTATTTCTACAGTGTTGTTGTATATTCCAAGTTTGGCTTTTGGGGTTCCCAGTTTAATTATTGTCTTCCTGTTTCTAAATTGTGATTCCTTGTTTGGTGATGGTCTGTTCTGCATGTGTAACTGAGCTGAGGTATTCTGTTTATATAATTCCTATTTGACATTGCCACTTGTTCTTTCACCAGTAGGTCATGTATTGTTGTTCTCTGAGATGTATTGGTTTAATATTTGCAGTGTTGCCTTTTGATAGGTAGAGTATGGTGCTTTGTGAGTCCTGGTAGTGCTGTTAGGATACGGCGGGTTTGCTATGGGTTCTAAATGGGCAGCGTTTGTAGTAGTTCCTAATGTGCCTGGCGGTTGGTACTGGATTATAGTAATGTAGAAACCTTTTAGTCTTTCTTTATCCATATACTCATTAAGAGGCATGTTTACTAAAAGTTAGTGTATGGTAACATTATGCAAATATTTATGCAAATGAAGCACCTTATGCAAATGGGGCTTTAATTGACGTGCTGGCACTTTGAGGAAATTCTTTGGTTTTGTGCGGCAGTTTGGGCACTCGGGCTCAAAAAGGTTAGCCATCACTGCCCTAGGCAAACCTTCAGCCTTGCACTCCCTCACATTTAGCAAACTTTCACCCCAAGATTTTGATAATTAAACTCGGTTATAAATATCTCAATACCATCCCTCCCAGAAAATCATATTACAAGGCATATTTCTACATCATACTTCCAAATATTAAACTTTGCTTATAAATATATGCATAACAAGGGAAACTTCCAAAAACCACTTAGAAGGGTAAATTAACTAATTGCATATTGCCCATTCTTCCTGCGGGTAAAAGTAAGCAATGATGAGTCTTTGAGTTCATGTGGCTGTCAGCACCCATTGTTTTGCTTTGACTTTAGTGACTCTTTGCTGCCCCCTCTCCCCCAGAAGCTGCTGCCCTAGGTAACTGCCTAATTTCCCTGGTGGCTGAGCCAGCCTGGATCAAGTTGTGCAGCAAGGAAACCACACATAACAGATACAATTTACATTGTTTGAACTAGGTGCCGCAGTTAGATTGACTTTTGAATGCAGTAGAGATGCATGTCACTTCAGACATCAGAGGGGGCAGTAGAGCCATGAACAAAGTCTACCAGGCATGAGGGTAGAGCAGACAGAAGCACTCTCAGAAGCTCAAATGTCAGAAGGAGGTAGAGTAGAGCCATAGAGCCTAATGGAGCCTAAAAGAGGCAGAAATTTGCTTGAAACTTGCTGGCAGCCATCTGTAACAGAAGCACTGTAAGCCACCAAGTGTCACAAACACCCTGTGGCATCACAAGAGGGACAAACAGCATTAACAAGCCACCATCATAAGGGCAAAGCGGCACAAAGAGCAAAATGAATACTCCCAAGGCAGTGAAAGAGGAAAAAGCAACACCAGAATTAGTAGAAGAACACCAAAGGACTTTGAGAGGAGTAAAATGGTACCATTATTGATAGGAAGTCTCCAAGGCATTGGCTTAGCAGTAAAGCAGCAACAACTCTGTCCGGATGACTCCAAGGCAGTGTGAATGGGTGAAGGCAGCAATAACATTGGCTGGAATGCACTGGAGCCCTGGAAGAGGGTCAATATGCCACCCAGATTGGCTGGAAGGCTGTAGAACATTGGAGAAGACCCAATGCAGCAACAGAGCCCAAGTCAGAGGTCAGCCATGCTGTATGCCAGACCACAACACTATCACCTTTAACCTCCCACTGCTCAACTACAGCTCCTCAAAACATTCTCAAGCACAAACATTTTGAAGGTTCAAGGAATTCAACAAACAGGAACTTCTAGATCTCATCATACCAAAACTAGACTCGGATACAACTGACCTCACCTCACTTGTTGACAGGTGGAACACCACCTTGCACCATACACAACTGCCCCACAGAGAATAAAACCCATTAGATGTGTTTTGGCTCCCTGATACTCCAGTGAAATAAAAAAGGCCAAACACGAACTACAACAGATTGAACGCTGCTGCAGGAATACAAAAAAACCATTTCACCAGATTGAATAATCATCAAAACAAGACAAACTCGTACAGTAAGCTAATTCACAAACATAAAAGGGACTACCACTCAAACTTGATCCTCAAATCATTGAACAAACCCAGAGAATTGTTCACAATAGTAAAATCCTTCACATGTGCACCATCAACTCAACCTCAAACTGGAATGCAACCAGAAGACTTTGCAGTATACCTCCAAAACAAGCTAACCCCCACAAATACCATGGCATTGAGAACTAGCCCACCACCCTTCACCAATCTCAGAACACAATGCTGGACTACATTCTCCACTGTCTCCCCAAAGCTGCTTGATCAGATAATCACAATGCTCAATACCACAACATCAGCACTTGACCCTTGCCCCCTCTCGTGAATAAAGATAACCAGAAAAAACCTCACATCACCCCTTCTCAAAATACTAAACCTCTCATTCTCCCAAGGAACTTTGCCAATGAAACTGAAGAGAGCATCTATAAGACCTATTCTAAAAAGCTCCAATACATATATTAATCTACCCACCTCATACAGACCCACATCCAGCATCCTCTTCCTTGCAAATCAAAAAAGCAGTTCAATTAGAGTTACAGGATTTCATAGACTCCTCTGCCCCACTGGACATACAATAGCAGGTTTTAGAACCAACCATGGGGCGGAAACATTATTCATATCATTACTCAACACTCTACTCCACAACTTGAACACATCAAGCAAGGCTTCATCATAATATTTTTAGACATAGCTTCTGCCTTTGATTCAATAGATCATGATAAATTATTGCTAAAGCAGGAGTCAATAGGTGTAAGTGGTACCCCTCTAGCATGGTTCCAGTCTTACCTAACAGACCACCACCAGCAAGTAAATAGGAAATAAGGTCTCTAAACCATTCAAACAACTCCAAGGCATTCCCTGGGAATCAGCACTCTCAGCCTTACTCTTCAATCTATACATCCAACCAATCTGCCATATCATACAAACACATAAAATACACTACCACATTTATGCTGACAATTTAATGATATACGCCCCATTCAATACTACTAACCCAGACTACATTGCTATACAACCATGCTTAGCAAAGCCACTAAATGGCTGGAAGACCAGAAGCTATCTATCAACTACAGCAAGTCAGAAGAACTTCATAATATCCAGGGATCCATCCTACAATCCACCAGAACAAAAAAAACCTCAATGGCATGCTGCTACCTGTAAGATCGGAAATTAAATATTTAGAATTTATTTTTATTTATTTTTTATTTAGCTGTGCTTATATACTGCTTTTTCACTGGGTCAAAGCGGTTTACAGATATATGCTAACAGGCACTTTTTTTTTTATTCCCTTGTCCCCAATGGCTCACAATCTAAGTGTACCTGAGGCAATGGAGGGTTAAGTGGCTTGCCGAAGGCCACAAGGAATCTCCCTAGATCACAAGCTGACCTTCCAGACCCATATAAAAAGAATAACAAATTCTATTTATCAGAAGATCAGGATATTGCACAACCTTCGACCACTACTAGATTCTCAGCGTTACCGTACAATATGCCCAGCTCTAATCACCCCATGCCTGGGATATTGTAATTCAATCCTCCATGGACTTTCAAACTTAGCCCTTAAACTTCTTCACACAGCACAGAATACAGCAGCTCGCATCATCAGCAAAACCCCTCAATATAGCCACATGACACCACTACTTCAAGACCTACACTGGCTCCCAGTGGGAACAAGAATAAAATATAAAACCATAATGTTCACTTTCAAAACTATGCACAACCTCTCAGCAGCCTGCCTCATTCAAAGGAGCTTGAACATAAGATTATGTTGACGACAACACCAAAACCTGCTCTCCATCCCAGCTCTAAAAACAAAAAACTCTTCTTTTCAGCTCTTTTTGGAGGATGAGGCAGAGGAGCAAAATGTGGATGATCTGGAGCTGACTCCGTTTTTAGTCATCTCTGGAGAAGGTCCACCAAAGGGCAACTCTTGTAGTCACTTTTAGGACAGAAGCAGATACGTCAGCCATATTGAAATTGTATTTTCCTAAGAAGGCTGTCCATCTTTCTGATGTCCTTTAAATATTTTTCCTGATGTGGCTCTATCTACTCAGCTTCATAGGAAAGCTTTTTTGCAATTAAAACCTAAAGTTCTGACCATTGGAGGGACTTTCTTTTTGAAGTTTCCTTGTAAATGTGTTATATTTTATTCTGGTTTGAAATATGTGTTTACAGATGTATCTCATTTAGTCTTTTCTTCTAGATAAGTGTTAGGTAGTGAATTGGGATAGTTAAAAGGGGCCTCTGATGTTCTCCTTGATATGGACTTTAGCATTCTAGCAGGTTTAATTTCTAGTGGAGGGGGGTTTGGATGAGTTTCCTATTCTTTTGATTTCCTGTAAGATGCTGTTCCTTTCTTTTTTCTTGTATATGTATACAAGTAAATGCATAATTAAAAAAAAAAAGCTCACAATTGCTCTGTCAAAGAGCTTTCTCTTTCTATGTTCCTACAAATTGGAATTCATTGCCACCTTCTCTAAGATCCATCCAAGACTTAAATGATTTCTGAAAAAAAGCTAAAAACACATCTCTTCATAAGAACATAAGATATGCCATACTGGGTCACACCAAGGTCCATCAAGCCCAGTATCAGAGAAGCCTTCGTAAATATCACATAGACTATCCACAGCAACCTACCACCTATAGTCAGATACCCATATATTGCTCAAAACATATTCCTACCAGTCTGTAAATTACATACCCAAACTTCCTCTTAAACTCATAGTAACTATCATTCACATTCCACATAGGCTAACCCTGTCTATATAGTTATCCCTGTTAATTTATTTATTTAACATTTTTTATATACCGCTTTTCAATTTATCAAAGCGTTTTACAGTGAACGGAACAGGTCATACAAGGAATAGTATAAGAACTATTTACATTTAACTGTTTATAACACCATAACTATATACAATATGTACAGATATTAAGATTAGTGTCATCATGTTATGAGGGTGGTTGTGTAGTGTGATGGCGAAGCAGGTTTAGAGTGTAAAGAAAAGGGGAAAAAACAGTCCTTTTTCCCTGAGCCCAAGAGAACTGCAGGCACAGCAGGGGTTAAAACTCTAAACAAAGAAAAAAACTCCCTACACAGAAGTGTAGAACTGGAGACACACCCAATCTCCAAAGAAACCAAGGGAGGTGACGGGAGAGGTTTGGGGGCGGAGTCTAGAGCTATAGGACAGCCCCAAACATTTAAGCAGAGAGAAGCTATAGCAAGGGGGAGTGGAAGTGAGGAGAGTAAAGGGAGGAGCGAGGAAACTGATTGGAGGAGCTCTAGTTCCAAAGAGAAGGAAAGTTCCAGGAAGAGGCCTAAGAGAAGGTCCCAGCCAGAGTCCCGGCAAAGCACTCAGCAGAGACCCGGAGAGAGATCCAGGAAGAGGTCTGAGATAAGGCCGGAAGAAAGGTCAGAGGCAAGCCCTGGAGAGGAATCTTCTGAAGAGGAGATATTCTCTAGGAGGTGGTGGACTGGCCAAGAGACTCCTGACAGTACTAGAAGTAAGGAGACTCAAAGGACAGGGCTGAGGGACAAATATCTCACTGGAAGCCTCAAGGGGGAATCCTATTGCAAGCAGTACAGAGACAGCTCGAGCCCAGAACACAGTTCAGCTGGCAGTAAGTCTGCAGCTAAGATGGAGCCCTGGAGAGCCTGTTCTAAGCAAGGTACTGTTGAGAAGCAGGAGAGAGGAATATCCCTGGAAGGACCAGAAAGCAAGCTAACACCTGTGGCAGGGTCTGAAAGGAGACACGTTGCTGCTAGAAAGGTGAGCCCATTGCAAGCTGTTAAAAAGTTATTGAACAAGAAAGCTTTGTCATGCCCTTCCCCTATAGCAGTGATGGCTAACCTTTTTGAGCCCGAGTGCCCAAACTGCCGCACAAAACCAAAGAATTTCCTCAAAGTGCCAGCACGTCCAATTTGCATAAATATTTGCATAATGCTAACATACACTAACTTTTAGTAAACATGTCTCTTAATGAGTGTATGGATAAAGACAGACTAAAAGATTTCTACATTACTATAATCCAGTGCCAACCGCCAGGCACATTAGGAACTACTACAAACACTGCCCATTTAGAACCAATAGCAAACCCGCCGTATCCTAACAGCACTACCAGGAGTCACAAAGCACCATACCATACCTATCAAAAGGCAACACTGCAAATATTAAACCAATACATTTCAGAGAACAACAATACATGACCTACTGGGGAAAGAGAACAAGTGGCAATGTCAAAAAGGAATTACATAAACAGAATACCTCAGCTCAGTTACACAGTTGCAATTGCTCCAGCCACTTTCTTCTGGTTTCTTCATGTTTTCTGCTAACTCTCCATCATCTGCTGTCCATTTGTCCTTTCTTCTCTCTTCTAGTTTTTTTTTCCATTCTCTCTCTCTACATCCGCTTTAACATACTAATCTTTCTCCTTTTGCTCTTTCCTCATTCCTATTTCATCCACTCAAATTTTACCCCTCCATCCTCAATCCCCACTTACTCTCCCAATACCCGGCCAATTGTACATTTTTCTTCCCTCACACACAAAATATTTTTCCCCTCTCCATTTCATTCTCCCAGCCCCATCCCCTTCTAATCTCCCCCAACATCAGCTCCCTTTTAGTTCCAGCCCCACCCAGTATCCGCTCCCTTCTAGTCCCCTCATCAGTCCATTTCCAGTCCTAGCTCCCCCATCCATTTCCAGTCCTATCCGAGTCCCTTCATCAGCTCATTTCCAATACCAGCCTCCCATCAGCCCATTTCTAGTCCTTTCCTAGCCCCACCATCAGCCCATGTTAAATCCTAGCTCCCCTCCACTCAGCCCATTTCTAATCCAAGCCCCCCATGAGCCTACCTCCAGTTCTAGCCCCTCCATGAGTCCATTTCAATCCAAGCCCCCACCACAGCCCATTTCCAATCTTAGCTCCCCCAACACCCAATTCTCAGTTCTATCCTAGCCCATCCATCAGCCCAGTTCCTGTCCTAGCTCCCTCCCCTAAGAGCCCATTCCAAGCCCCCCTTCCCATCAGTTATTTGCAGTTCAAGCCCCCTTCCACTCAGCCCATTTCCATTCCAAGTCCCCCTCCCCATTAGCTATTTGCAGTTCAAGCCCCCCACTTCCCCTCAGCCCATTTCCATTCCAAGCCCCGTCCCCATCAGCTATTTGCAGTTCAAGCCCCCCACTTCCCCTCAGCCCATTTCCATTCCAAGCCCCATCCCCAACAGCTATTTGCAGTTCAAGCCCCCTTCCACTCAGCCCATTTCCAGTCCTAGCAACCCCAACCCATTACCAGTCCTAGCCCCCCATAGCCCACTCCCAGTCCTAATCCCACCAGCCCATTTCCAGTCCTAATCCCCCATCACCCAATTTTCAGTTTAAGCCCCCCCATAGCCCATTACCAGTCCTAACCTCCCCATCAGCCCACTCCCAGTCCTAATCCCCCATCACCCAATTTTCAGTTTAAGCCCCCCCCATAGCCCATTACCAGTCCTAACCCCCCATCAACCCACTTCCAGTCCTAATCCCACCAGCCCATTTCCAGTCCTAATCCCCCATCACCCAATTTTCAGTTTAAGCCCCCCCATAGCCCATTACCAGTCCTAACCCCCCATCAACCCACTTCCAGTCCTAATCCCACCAGCCCATTTCCAGTCCTAATCCCCCATCACCCAATTTTTAGTTTAAGCCCCCCCAGCGCCCATCACCACTCCTAACCCCCCAGCCCAGCGCCCATCACCACTCCTAACCCCCCCAGCCAGCCCAGTGCCCATCACCACTCCTAACCCCCCCCAGCCAGCCCAGTGTCCATCACCACTCCTACCCCCCCCCAGCCCAGTGCCCATCACCACTCCTAAATCCCCCAGCCCAGCACTACTCCTAACACTCCCCCCAGCCCAGCCCATCACTACTCCTAACCCCCCAGCCCAGCCCATCACCACTCCTAACCCCCCCAGCCCAGCCCATCACCACTCCTAACCCCCCCCAGCCCAGCCCAGCCCAGCCCATCCCATCACCACTCCTAACCCCCCAGCCCAGCCCATCACCACTCCTAACCCCCCCCAGCCCAGCCCAGCCCAGCCCATCACATCACCACTCCTAACCCCCCCCCAGCCCAGCCCAGCCCATCCCATCACATCACCACTCCTACCCCCCCCAGCCCAGTGAAAATTAAAAAAAATGAAAACCTGTCTGTTGCCGCTGTCGGGGCCGCCGCGGCAGAATCGAGCGTGCCGCGGGGCCCCCCTGTATCCGGCAGAGCCTGCCCTCCCCGTAGCAGCTCTCTCTTTGGAGCTGCAGTCAGACGCGCCGGCTTGCAGAGCGCGAGGGAAGAGTTTCTCCCTCGCTGCTCTGTTAAACCCGCGGGGGCTGATGGGAAGTTCCCATCAGCCCCCGCGGGCTTAACAGAGTCGCGAAAGGGAAACTCTTCCCTTCGCGCTCTGCAAGCTGGCGCGTCTGACTGCAGTTCCAAAGAGAGAGCTGCTACGGGGAGGGCAGGCTCTGCCGGGTACAGGGGGGCCCCGCGGCACGCTCGATTTTGCCGCGGCGGCCCCGACAGCGGCAGCAGACAAGTAAAATTGAAAAAAAAAAAAAAACCTAATTGCGGACCTTCCCGCGTGCCAGCTGCAAGGCCTTCGCGTGCCACAGCTGGCACGCGTGCCATAGGTTCGCCATCGCTGCCCTATAGCCTCAAGTAGAGAGGAGTCTCAGTGGGAGCAGCTGTTGAGAGTGTTGAAGCAGCTGAAGCCTTCCCATGCAGACGCTGTGGATAACACGTTGTTGAAGGAACCCAGTGAAGAGAAAATGGAAATAGAAATCAATGGTGTAGAGAATGATTATTCTGATATGGAGATGGAATGCTCTTTCTGTTCTAGTCAAAAATAAGAAACTGAGGGGTTTTTAAAAGTAATTAGAAAAACCCAGAAGTTTTTAAAGGAAGTACATTCTCTGCTGAAACTCATGCCTTTTATTTAGGCATTAATGAGAGCTGATCTGATAAGCTCCAAGAAGTTAATGAATGTCTGGGAAAACTAAAGAGTGAAAGGACGTTTGGAAAAGAATGTCAGAAGATTTTAAACAGTGGGTATCCAGGAAGTTAAGATGCTGCAAACATGTGAGAGAAACAGTTGAGTGTTGTGCTGCATAACTTGGAGACCTGGGACCAGAACCTGTTTGTAAAAGAATGATTTGTGAGACACGTTGTTTAAGTTAAGCCGCAGAAGCAAAGTCAAGGCATGGACTATGTATCAAGGCTTAAGTTCTTTTTGAATGGAGAAGTATCCTGAGTTTTGTTTTGTAGTACCAGAACTTCTAGCCAAAGAGTTCAATTGGTTATGTAGAGCTTTATTTTCAAATAAAGAAATTTTCCTGTGACCTTCAAATCTCGGCTATAATCTTTGTGACACAACTACATTGCGAAGAAGCCATAGTACTGGGTTCCAGTTTACTAAGAAGGATGTTCAAGTTACCCCCATTACACCTAGGCATTCCCCTAGCCACCAGGGGGGCCTTGACAGTAGGTGTTCCATTCCGGTGGTTGTGTGTGTCATGTGCTGTTGTAGTGTTTGTTAAAGAGGTAGGCTTTTAGATATTTTCTGAAATCAGCAATGTCTGTGATCGCTAGAAGGATGCTTGGGTGCATACGGAGAGGAATGGCTAGCAGAAAAAAGGAGGTGATAATGCCTCTGTATAAGTCTTTGGTGCGACCTCATTTGGAGTATAGTGTGCAATTCTGGAGACCGCACCTTCAAAAGGATGTGAACAGGATGGAGTCGGTGCAGAGGGTAGCTACTAAAATGGTTAGTGGTCTTCATTATAAAGCATATGAGGACAGACTTAAGGATCTTAATATGTACACCTTAGAGGAAAGGCGGGATAGAGGTGATATGATTGAGATGTTTAAATACCTCTGTGGCATAAATGTTCAGGGAGAGAGCCTCTTTCAATTGAAAGCAAGTTCTGCTACAAGGGGACATGGAATGAGGGTGAAGGGAGATAGATTCAGGAGTGATATGCGGAAATATGTCTTTATGGAAAGAGTAGTGGATCCGTGGAATAGTCTCCCAGTGGAGGTGGTAGAGATGAGGACAGTAAATGAATTCAAAAAAGCATGGGACAAACACAGAGGATCTCTAAAGGTAAAAGGGGGACTGTTGTAGTTACTGATATGGAAGGACAGACTAGATAGGCCATGTGGTCTTTTTCTGTCGTCATGTTTCTATGTTTCTATATCTCTGAGGTGATGTGGGAGTAAGTTCCATAGTGTAGGTGAATAATATTCGAATGCTCTGTGTAGCAATCTTTGTGAGGAGTTGGATGGTATGGACGGTGTTGAGAGGGTATTTTGATGGAATTTCCTTCTTGAACGGGTGTTTGGTACTCTTTTGATGATTTTGCTTAAACAATGAGCGGACAGGTTATTTAATATCTTGTATGTCATCATTATGGCTTTGTATTCTATTCTGGATCTGATGGGTAGCCAGTGGAGGTCTTTTAAGGCGGGGGTGATATGCTCATGTTTCTTTGATCCAGTAATTAATCTGGCCATAGTATTTTGTGCCAGTTGCAGGGTGTGGGATGTGCTCTTGGGTAGGCTGTGAAGAATCATATTGCTGTAGTCTAGGTGCGGGGTGATTAATGGTTAAAAATTCATTTAAATCTTGTTAATTACAATGTATTTAGTTTCATGTTACTGACACAATGTTCTATGTACTATACAGTTGAGTTCTATGTAAACTGCTATGAATAGCAGTATAAAAAAACGTTAAATAAATAAATAAATAAATAAAATCAAACACAAAATTTAAGGGTCAAAAAGAGAAAAACTTTGTAAAGTTAAAAATTTTCTACCTCCTCTGGGTAAGTTCCTCTTTTTTGGGGCTTTTTTGGGGCTTTACAAAGGTGTATTGTTTGTTAGTGTGTCCCCCTTTAAATGGGGTTTGCCTTTTCTGACTGTATGCTTTTTGGCCATCTTGGGGGTGTGTTGTTGTTGTTGTTAAGTGCCGTCAAGTCGGAGTCGACTCATGGCAACCCTCTGGATAGCTATCCTAAATTGTGTTCGGTCTTCAGTCAGGCGGCTCATTGTTGACAGACTGGTACCCGTAGCTGCTGTTATTGTATCGATCCATCTCATTGCTGGCCTTCCTCTTTTGCGTTGACCTTCTATCTTGCCAAGCATGATGTCTTTCTCTAATGATCTCTCTCTCCGCATGATGTGTTCAAAGTATGAAAGTCAAAGTCTTGTCATCTGAGCTTCTAAAGAAAGCTTAGGTTTGATCTCCTCTAGTACAGACTGGTTTGTTCTTCGGGCAGTCCATGGTATACACAGTATTCGCCGCCAGCACCATAATTCAAAGGCATCAGTTTTCTTCCTGTCTATCTTTTTCACTGTCCAGCTTTCACATCCATATGATGTTATTGAAAATACCATGGTTTGAACAAGTCGAATCTTTGTATACCTTGGGGGTGTATCTGTCCTTTTAAAACTGGTGTTTTTTTAAATTGTGCCTTCACGTGCTTTGTGAGAGGAAGCATTACTCATTTGCTCCTGAAGCAAGCCAATGTTACTGGCTGAAACATAGATCCTGAGCCATTGAGCACTTTTGGAAGAGTTTTTTGAAATGGGTTGCAGCTAGGAGTCAGCTTAGAATTTAGGGCATTCCTGCAGTGATTTTGAGCTCATTCGCAGCACTGCACTGTCTGGTAGTAACCTCCTGCTGATGTTTCAGTTGGAAGAAGCCTTTGAACAGACTGCAAGGGGAATTCTTTTTCAAAACTAAATTAGCTTTGAAAATAAAATCAAATCCTGTGGAACAAGTGAAAGATTGTCATAAATCATTGCTTGTCAGACAAATACACTGATGACTGTCACTCGGTCTTTTACACAGGGGTACACCAGTTCAATTCTCGAGCATCACAAATAGACCAGGTCTTCGTGATATCCCTAAAGAATATGCATGAGATAGATCTGCATACTTACTACCTCCAGTGTATGTAAACCTATCTCATGCATATTCATTAGTGATATCATAAAAATCAGGTATATTTATGACCCTTAAGAATTGTGCATGTGCACTCCTCTCTATATACTATTGCACTTGCCCTGAACCAGCAGCAAGTAGCAACCTGGAAACTTGTAAAACATACTTTTCTGTGATTCTGCCAGAGAACTTTGTCATTCAATAACAATAACCCTGTCTCCCAGAATCCCTAGCACTGCTTTGCAACGTGCCCCCCTCCCCATCCCTCCTCCTAGCTGGTCGACAAGCTGTTCCATTCCAAGTCCCAGCAACACTGACAAACTTTAAAGCACACATTTTTCTTTCCTGCTAACACAGAACTGTCTGCTTTTTGGATTACTTTTTTTTCTTTTTTGTTTAACACATGCTAAACTTTAGCAATTTTTTGCTGCTAACACAGCAAGAAAACATGGGGTTTCCTCTCTCTCATTCTCTCTCTCTCTAAACACCTGAGAGAAAAGGCTTCTCTGCCTTGATCTTGTGCTCTTTCTTCCTGCCCAGCTGCTGACATCATAGCCCAAGGGATTTGGATAAACCAGGCATGAAAAGGCTTATTTAGCTGCTTATCAAAGTTTCTAGATGATTGATTGATGTACCCCATGCTTCTCTCTTGTCTCACACATCCTCCCATTCTCCCTCTCTCAGAGTGACTCCACTGTGTCTGTTCCAGAGTTGATTTTTTTAAGACTGTGGTTCCACGCATTCAGTTTGTAGGTGGCAAAACTACCTGAACATTCCGCCATTCATTGCATTTTACAATTCATATGAAAATAATCCATATCCCTATTGCCTTTACAAAATAAGCATCTTTTTGAACTTTCAACTTAGGCATTATTAAATTACTCCCTTTCTGATCTTGAGCAAGTCACTTTCTGGCAAGTATTCAAAAATGCTGCTATTTTAAAAAAGGACTATAGTAGTTGATATGGAACGGCAGACTAGAAAGGCCATGTGGCCTTTTTCTTCCATCATGTTTCTATGTTACCACAGCAGCCAACCATTCAAAAATCTGCGGGATCCAGAAAGGAGCTGCCTCTGAATATCTGGGCTCACTTACCAGTTATCATGATTTTTAGCTGACCCTTGTCCAGATTACAGCTTAGGCCAGTTTTCATGCAGTCTAAGTTGTCTGGATAATGGTCATTGAAAATTGCACTAGCCAGATAAGTGCTGGCGCTGACCCGGATGGTGCTGTACCACCCCGCTCTTCCCACGAACTGCCCCTGCACTAACTAGTGCCAAGGCAGACTGTGGAGCTATGCAGCGGCACTATCTGGATAGAGCCACTGAATATCACAGTCATCACTCTTAGCCAGCTGGCCTCCCATTGGCCTACCAGCTAAGGGTTCTGAATATCGACCACTTTGTTTCTTTGTTCATGTGGAACTTAATTAATAAAGTGCCTGATATTCAAATTAAAAAAAAACAACTGAGCACCTAAATTTAGGAACGTAAGTAAGGTTCCTAAATTTGTGGCCTGTTTTCAGCCAACTTAGAAGTCTAAGTTTTCAGCTGAAAATTCACTTACACATTTCCTTAACAGGATTCTCACTTTTTCTCTGCTTCAAGCACACACAGGGACTTTGTTTCATGAACATGGTGCTAAAGCACCTCGAGCCTCTTAATAGTACAAAGCAGAGGAATAACCAAGTGTTCTTCAAAGATCAGGTGCTTTCATTTTGAAAACAGTTCACCTTTTTTTGTCTACTGGTATTAGAGTGCTATGGTATGACACCTTTCACATGTAAATCAGGTTTCAGATGTATTTGTTTTCAGGGTTTTACAAAAGACACAGGAGGTCATTTTAAAAGGCCTAGTCATGATGTAGGATGTCTGAAACCATGCACATGGATGTCTCTGCAGCCATTCCTCAAACAACACTTACAGATGTCTTTGGTACAGGGATATCCAAGTAGGCAAGAGAGCATGGTGGAGGTGCTATGGACTTACATGTCTCCGTTCAATTTCAGTAATGGCAAGGACATTTGTGGACATGTCCACATTTATACCTGCTACGGGCACAAATAGGAATCAGGAAAGATTAAATTAGACTTACCTGCTAATTGTAGTTTCTGAAGGAACTCCAGTCTAGTCCCGGAAACTCTGGGTTGTGCTTCTCTTCCAGCAGCTTGGAGACTGAGAAACGTCATTCTTTGATGACACTGGTATAAGGACATAGGCACCGCCTCCTCACTCCAGTAACCTATTGACAAAGTAGACTCACCGGAGCAACAATTAAGTAAGAAAACACTTACAAACTAGCAATAAATAATAGGATAAACTAGAGGTATAAAATTCCCTCCACGAACTTATTCTTATTCCCTCTGAGAACTTACTCTACCTGTGGAGTCCCTCGCTTCCCCTCTAGAAAGAGACTCAATCTTCATATAAATTCCCAGAATAAAAATATCCCGTCTGGACCCAAAGCCCCACAGTTTACTTTTTTCTCTTATCTGTGAGCTTCACTGCTTCAGGCTCCACTCTCAAAGGATTGGGACGGGATCCAGGACTAGACTGGAGTTCTTTCAGGAACTACAATTAGCAAGTAAGTCTAATTTAATCTTCCTTATCGTCCCTCCAGTCTAGTCCCGGAAACTCTGGGGATGTAAAAGAGCAGTGAAAGAATTCAAGGGGCGGGACCTGCTAGACCAGCCTGAAGCACAGCCGCTCCAAAACAGGTATCCCTACTCACCTGTACATCCAGATGGTAATGTTTAACAAACGAATTTAATGAGGACCACGTCGCTGCTTTACAAATCTCTACCGCCGGAACAAACTGGTACTCAGCCCACGAAGCCGCTTGCGCTCTAGTCTAATGTGCTTTTAACCCTTCCGGTACTAGCTTACCCTTTACCAAGTAAGCCGACGCTATTGCCCCTTTAATCCATCTGGCAATCGACGCTTTCGATGCGGCCTCGCCTTTCCAAGGCCCCCAAACATCACAAACAATCTATCCGATTTTCTGAACTCTGCTGTCCGTCGAAGATACTTCTTCAAGGCTCTACAGACATCCAAGAGATGCAACTGTTGTGTGGAAGAGTTCTCTGAAACCCTCCGGAACACTGGTAGCGATACTACCTGATTGACGTGAAAAGGAGATATTACCTTCGGCAAAAAGGATGGCACTGGTCTCAATACCACCTTTGACTCATGAAAAGACAGGAAAGGCTCCCTACATGACAATGCTTGTAACTCCGAAATTCTCTTTGCCGACGCAATCGCAACTAAGAAAACCACTTTCAGGGTAAGATCCTTCAAGGAGGCCTTAGCCAAAGGCTCAAATGGCCGTCCTCCTAACGCTCCCAAAACCAATTGTAGATCCCAAGGAGGAACTACTTGCCTGCACGGTGGTCTCAGAAGCCCCACCGCTCTTAAAAATCTCTTAAAATCTGAATGAGCGCCCAGTGCTTGCCCCTTGATTTTCCCCCTATAACAAGAGAGCGCTGCCAACTGAACTCTCAATGAAGAGGCCGCTAACCCTTTCTGAAAACCATCCTGCAAGAATGCCAAGACCTGCGGCACTGACGCCCATAAAGCCTGCCAATTCTTGTCTACACACCAAGCCTCAAAGATGTGCCAAACTCGAACATAGGCTAGAGAAGTAGATCTCCTATGAGCTACCAACAAGGTACCTATCACCGCCTCAGAGTACCCTTTCGCTCTTAATCTTGCCCTTTCAAGAGCCATGCCATAAGTGAGAACCGAGCCACCTGCGGCATTAGCACTGGACCTTGCAACAGCAGATAGACGCCAGGGCCTTCCTACTACTAGCCTTCTGAGATCCACATACCAAGGCCGTCTCGGCCAGTCCGGAGCGATCAGAATCACTAATCCTTTGTGCCGCTCTATGCGTCGCACTACCCGGCCTATTAACACCCACGGAGGGAACACGTACAGTAGCTGCCCTGCCGGCCAGTCCTGTATGAGAGCATCTATCCCCTCTGACATTCTCTCTCTCCTTCTGCTGAAAAACTGACCGACCTTTGCTGAATTGAATGTCGCCATGAGATCCATTATTGGTGACCCCTAACGCCTTACCACCCTAACGCCTTACCACCCCTAACGCCTTACCACCCTCTCGTAAACGTCCGGATGAAGCGTCCACTCTCCGGGGGTCTATCTTTACGCGACTCAAATAACACAGGTACACTACCAAAAAACTGCCTCCAGTTTTGCAACTGATTCCTATAGATTTTGGGGTGCTGAATCCAGGAAAAATAGCCAAAATGTTCCATCACGTCACGTTTTCTTGCAAAATTAGATTTCTTACCCATAAGGAATGTTCACATAATTTCTTTTTAGCCGACTGCAGTTTATTTTCTTGGCCCAAAATAGAGGTTGTAATGGTTAACTAACTAGAAACACTCCCTCATGATATTTTAGAGTGTTTTGTATTCATTTTATACATTAACAGGGACAATTGGGAGGCGGGGGGCTAAATCCAGTACTCGCGCTGGCGCATGTTCTTTCCTGTTCGCCTCGCCTCGTTCGCTCGCTCAAACACGGTGGTTGCGACATGAACGTTCCTGTCAAATTTCAGTTTCCTGCAAGTTCATTATTACCTTTTGTTTGCTCAGTCGTAATCCAGCTTTATTCCGAAGTGGTTCACTACAGTTGTAGTTTGCAGTGCTGTGTATTTGTGATGGCTCACAGAGCCAGAGGTTGCGTCAACTCTCCGGATAGTTTTTGTTTTATTTGTGGGGAATATACCGTGAAAAAGCAGCAGAGGAACATTTCTGCATTATTAAAAAAAGTATATTTCGCCTATTTCGGTTTGAAGTTAGGCGATCAAGACAAACCGTGGGGCTCCTCACAAAGTGTGCAAGACATGTGAGGAAGATCTACGCTTATGGATGAAAGGTAAAAAACAAGCATTTCGTTTCGGAATACCTATGATGTGCGTGAACAAAGAGACCACAGCAGTGACTGCTATTTTTGCTCTTGCATTGTGAAGGGATACAACTTAAAAAATAAGAACGTAATAAGTTACCCCAACCTTCCCTCAGCAATTAGGCCTATGCCTCATAGCAACGAAGTACCTGTGCCTGAACCACCAAAATCTTTGGATCATATTTGTGTGGACGGTTCTGATCATGATGAGACTCATCAGATGGCTTTTCCCGATGAGTCCAGTACTTCCGAGTTTGAAACTGAACCAGATCCAAAACCTGAACTTTTCTCTCAAGCTGAATTGAATGATTTAGTCCGGGATTTAGGACTCCCAAAAGATGCTGCCCAACTGCTAGGTTCTCGGCTTAAACAGAAAAATCTATTGTCACCAGGAACAACTTTTTTATTGGTACCGCAACCGTGAGACACAATTTTTGAAGTATTTCAGCAAAGAGGAAGATTTGGTATTTTGCAACGATATATACGGAGTGATGGAAAAGTTTAAACTCAAGTATGATCTTGCTGAATGGCGGCTGTTCATTGATTCGTCAAAAGACAGCATAAAAGGTGTTCTTCTTCATAATGGCAACACATTCGCTTCAGTTCCTATTGCTCACTCTGTTATTCTCCAAGAAAAATACGAGAATTTGGCCCTGATTCTTCAGAAGATTCGTTATGATGAGCATAAGTGGATGATTTGTGGAGACTTTAAAATTCTATCCATGCTATTAGGGCAGCAATCCGGTTTCACCAAATATCCCTGCTTCCTTTGCTTGTGGGATAGCCGGGCCCGCGACCTACACTGGGGGAAAAAGACTGGCCAATTCGGGAGTATTTGAGACCCGGTGAGAAAAATGTTCTTCATGAGAGCTTGGTACCTCGTGATAAAATTCTATTACCACCTCTCCACATTAAGTTGGGTCTCATTAAGCAATTCATCAAGTCCCTTCCAAAAGATGGTGAGTGCTTTCGGTACCTTTGCTCAAAGTTCCCCCGACTTTCTGAAGCAAAGCTAAAGGAAGGAGTGTTTGTTGGCCCTGATATAAGGAAACTCATTTCAGATGGAGCATTCGCTGAAACGATGTCTGAGAAGGAAAAAGAAGCCTGGGATTCCTTCAAGGATGTTGTTCTCAAATTCTTGGGGAACAGGCGGGATGAGAACTATAAGGATATTGTTGCCAGGATGCTCAATGCCTTCAAAGAACAAGGCTGTAACATGAGCCTGAAAGTCCATTTCTTGCACTCCCATGTGAACTACTTTCCCGAAAACTTGGGGGCGTACAGTGAAGAACAAGGTGAAAGGTTCACCAGGACATCAAGGACGCAGAGAGAAGGTACCAAGGAAGATGGAACACCACTATGATGGCTGATTTCTGCTGGTTGCTGCTGCGGAAAACCCCAGATGAAAAATACGCCAAGCAGCGCACCAAGAGAAGCATTCGGGGGAAGAAGAAACGGGCCCACCAGGAGATTGATTGACCCAAGAATGACTTTAAAATCTAAACTGTGTTGACAAATATCGTGTTTTTACTAAACTTTGAAATAAAAATTTGCTAGTTATTACCACAGTGTCGGATCTCATTTATTAGAATTTTATTTTCACATCATCGGGTGTTTGTCTTCATGTATTGCAATGGTGCGGTTTGCGTTTTCTATTCTTACATACATACCTTTACAACATTTTTTGCACATTTCTTTGCTTTGCTTTGTGTCTAACCTCGCTCTTATATGCTCAATGTTTGTGCACATGTATGTGGCTGTTTTAAGTGCAGACAATTTTGCTACCATCACAGTGTGTTTTGTTGACATTACTCTATTCTTATGTGCTGCCTTGTTACAATTTTCTTTATTCTTATTTGAATAACTACTAAACAATTAGTATAAAGAATTCATCCAAGAAACTTTTATCTCGATCGCACTCAATCTGAAACGTTCACCTCAAAGTGCTAACCCAATGTAGCAAAAAATCTGTACGTGATGGAGCAAATTGGTTACCAGATTTGGATTCAGCGCACCAAAAAACATAAAAATCAATTGAAACATTAGAGGCAGTTTAAAAAAAAATTTTTTAGTGTACCCGGCCGCCACATTGTCCACCCCTGCTATATGCACTGCTGACAGAGCCTGAAGGTTTTGTTCGACCTATTCGAACAACTGATCCACCTCGGCTTCCAAGGGAGCACTGCTGGTGCCCCCCTGCCTGTTGATGTAGGCCACTGTGGTCGCATTGTCTGAATCGCTCTGCCCTGTAGATATGGCTGAAAGCTTAGTAGCGCCCACGCTACCGCTCGCAGTTCCAACCTGTTTATGGACCGCATTCTCTCCTGTTCGGTCCACTGACCCTGCGCGAACCTCCCTTAAAAATGAGCTCCCCAGCCCAGGAGACTCGCATCTGTAGTAACCAATTTGGTGTTTCCAAGGGCATGCCCTGTTCTAGAGATTCCGGAAGCAACCACCACTGCAATGCTTTCCGCGCTACTTCTGGACATAGTAGCTTCCGGGACAGCGGATCGTTCTGGTGAGAACATCATCTGAGTAACACTCTCTGCAACGGTCTCATATTTATTTATTTAGACAGTTTTGTATACCGCCTTATCCTTCAATCAAAGCGGTCACAACACAATTGAGGAATACATTTAACACGTGGGGATATTAGACACATACACTAATACTTACAGGGAACATGGGCAATGGAGGGTTAAGTGGCTTGCCCACAACCACAAGGAGCATCTGTGGGACTAGAAACCCCAGTCCTTCTGGCCCAAGGTTGCTGTCCTCTAGTGGGATTTGAACCCACGACCTTCCGGCCTGAAGTACCTTGCTCCCTTGCCCAGGGTACTAAGTCGATTGTCGCTGCCATCGTACCAATGAGCTGCAGATAATGCCACGCCGACGGACGTGGGCTGCTGAGAAATCATCGAACCAACCGTCGCAAGCCAAGAGCGCGATGCAGAGGCAGAAAGACCTTGCCCACTGCAGTATCGAAATGGGCCCCTAAGTACTCTAGGTTCTGAGATGGCACTAAACTGCTCTTGGCCATATTGACCACCCAACCTAGACTCTGCAGGCAGTTGACTACCCTGGAAATAGCCTCCACGCTTTCTGTTCGTGACTTTGCTCGAATTAACCAGTCGTCCAAGTATGGATGAACTCGAATGCCTTCCTTCCTCAGCGCCGCTGTTACTACCACCATGACCTTGGTAAATGTCCTTGGAGCCGTCGCTATCCCGAACGGTAACGCTTGGAACTGAAAATGACCCATCGGCACCGCAAATCTGAGAAACCTCTGATGCTCCTGGCGAATCGGAATGTGCAAGTACGCTTCTGACAAATCGAGGGATGTAAGAAATTCTCCCTTTCTGACTGTTAAGATGACCGATCTGAGCGTCTCCATATGAAAATGAGACACCCGGAGACCACCTGTTCACTCTTTTCAAATCCGGTTACAACTTTTACAGAACACAGCTGCCCGTCTTGTTACGTACGCTCGGAGATCTGATCGTGTTACACCTCTTCTTCTTCAATTACACTGGTTACCACTCCGCTATAGGTTTAAGTACAAGCTCCTCATCCTAACACATAGGGCCATCCATACATCAAATCCATTATATCTAGCAGATCTTGTTTCCCTTCACACTCCCTACCGTCAACTTCGTTCATTGCATGCCAACCGTTTGTCTCTTCCTTCCCCTTCACATGCTCACTTGGAGCAAACATGTCATGCTGCATTCTTCTTCCTTGGACCGTCACTCTGGAATGCCTTGCCATCTTCCATCCGGTTGGAATCCTCATATCACAATTTCAAAGCTTTATTGAAAACTTACCTGTTCCAGCAGGCTTATGACCTCCCTCCCAGTAGCTCTATTTAGTTATTGCTCCTCTATCTGCCTTTACTTGACCCCTCTGGTCATTCTTTTCTACTTTATAATGGAGTTCTTTTCTTTTTCGTTTTGGCGTCAGCATATAGTATATTTTATTGTACACCGCTCTCATGCTTTGGCAAGGGCGGTATATAAAGTGTGCAATAAAGATAAAGATAAAGAATTGGCCAATAAGTTCCTTCCTTTTTCGGGACCATGAAATAAATGGAGTACCGACTGAAGCCGCATTGGTCTCAAGGAACCGGCACTACTGCCTTGAGAGCTTGTGATAAGGAAGCTTATCATAGCTCAGGAAGGAGCTATAGAAAAGGTGAAGTGACTCTGAACAAGCAACCTGTCAGTTCTGGTAGAAATAAGAAAACAGAATTTTTCCATAAAAGACTACCAGTCCCAGAATGCACCAGGTTTCCAACAGCCATTAGAGGAGCTGAAGTGGGAAAACGTGTGTTCAATCAGGAGGGCTATGAGGTAATCCCCAAGCACTCATCTCAAAGGGCAGGGCCTGATTCAGCACAGCTGCGCTGTGCTAGGGTGGAGCACTCATCTAAGCTGAATAAAGGTAGAGTTTATTCTACAGAGATTTATCCTCAGTTTCATCTGGGAGATCCTCAGAATCATCCTCAGCTTGGATATCCTCAGCTTGGACAGCTTCATCATCTGGAGGATCATCAGAAGCAGAAGCCAGAGCAGACGGACAGAGAGGGCAAGAAACCCTTTGGAAGAAAGAAGAGAAAAGCTTTTGGGAGGTCTAAAGGAGTCCAGAGCAGTACGTATACTGGAAGGCATTCTAAAGGCAAGCTTACACCATTGGACCAGGGAAAGCCAGAGGAATGGTGCTGCAGAGCTAGGAATCTCCAGACGGTACCTGTGAGGGAGACGGCTGCACGTGGAAGGGACCCTAAGACCCGTGCCAGAAGGTATGTGAAGAGAGATCCAGTGTCCAGGGATCTGGATTGGAAGGCTGGACATAAAGAACTGGACTACATACTGGGCCAGGCTATTTAGAGAGGAACTCTAACAGCAATGGAAGCTCAGGTATGAGCACTGATCTATGCCCTAGCTATACCCTTGAAAGACAGCAGGGAAACAAGTATTCTCCTGAAAGTGCTCCATTGAGAAATTCCTCTGTGCCAATCCATGATTTTGAACCCATGATTGTTGAAGAAGGGGGAGAGGTGGTAGATACAGGCTGTGAATACATGGATTGCTGCTCTGTCTAAACTCCTTTGGTAATTTACTGTTACAAAGTACAACAACCATCAACAAAGAAATACAAACTTGTTCTTTAATCTACTCAGAAAAGCTCCTGAGTAGGATTTGAGCCACGCAGTAGAAAGCAAGCCAGCTAAGGGGTTTCAGCTGGGTAACTGCTAGCAATTGAGCCTTACCTAATTGCTTGTGAGCTCTGAAGAAATCACTTCTGAGTCTATGTGTGAAGATATAAGAAGTTAACCTGAAAAGAACAGTTTTTTCCCTATTTTGTGGGTTTTGTTTGTTGATTAAAGCACTGCTAAGAAAATATTAGCTAGAGCCTACAGAAAAGACCAGTTTGTTACCAACCAGGTCTTTATTCTTTTGCTTTGATTGCCTGACAAGTTCAGCTGTTGTTTTCCTGATTTTGTTTTTCTAAGTTCAACACTGAAAGCAAGTATCCTGTTTTATGTGCTACCAAGCATATCTGTGTTGGGAGAAATAACCCCATAAATAAATATCTTATTGGCTTTACACTCAAGCACAACTAATTATTGTGAGCGGCTGTGTCTGGTGTGAATGGACTGCATTTCCCACAATCCCTTGCAAATCATATTGATATATGCCTTTGCCAAGACTGTGAACATTCTCACCCAGGCACCCGTCTGACAAGCTATTAATCTTTTCAAGGTCTGCCTGACCGCCTCGCACTTGCAAAGTGCCTTGCAAGGGGACTGCATGAACGAGTCGGTCACCGGTCGCTGAAACTCCAAAGCATATCCTCTTCAAATCACCTCTAATACCCACTGATCTGATGTAATCTGGACCCAGGCGGGATAAAAGTCCTGTAAACGACCTCCCACCGGAATCTCCATCTGGATCTCCCTGACTTCATTGCGGTTTCCTGACACCCGAAGCGGCAGCCGCAAACCCTCTGCTCGCCCCTCGGAACCCCCTAAAACTCTGGTTTCTATAGGGAAACCGCCCTCTTTGAATCTGAGTGATCCTTGAGGAATGAAAATGACGAAAATCCGTCTGTGGCATCCTAGTCTTCGGTGAGAATCTGCCTTGTTTCTGCTTATCCTCCGGAAGCCATCCGCCTTTGGAAACTCCTAGATCCTTAACAATTTTGTCCAAATCCTCTCCGAATAGCAGCTTGCCCTTAAAGGGAAGCTTACTTAACCTGGCCTTACAAGATGCATCCGCTGCCCAATTACGCAGCCACAGGTACCTCCTTGCTGCTATCACCGAAGCCATACTGTTCGATAGTCCCCTAATGAGATTATAATGAATATCCGCGAGATAGGCAGCTCCTGACTCCAGACGAGCTGCCTCACCTACCGACTCCTCATTCCATTCATCCTGAACTCGCTGAGACCAGCGCAAACAGGCTCTCGCCACTCACGCTCCACAAATAGATGCTTGAATGGAAAGAGCATTCACCTCAAACACCTGCTTTAACAAGGCATCCAGTTTCCTTTCTTGAGAGCCGCACTCCCTTTTACCAGAATGGTTGTCTTCTTGGTCAGAGTAGTTCCTCACCTGTAACAGGTGTTCTCCAGGAGCAGCAGGAATCAGTCCTCACATATGGGTGACGTCGGCGCCGACGGAGCCCCCGTGCGGAGCATTTCCCCAGCTTTCAAAGAAAGCCTTTGGGAATTGCAGCGCGCATGCGCGGTCCCCTTCCTGCCCAAGGGTGCCATCTTGCTCAGTCTGATGACATAGCTAAAAGACAGCAAAAATAGCAAAAAATAAATCAGGAAATATTTCTTTATTTTTAGAAACAAGGATTTCCTAACCAGTTCAATTCTTTGACATGAATTGATTGAAGTTGACCAAAACAAAATTCAGGATACTTCTCCAAATAACAGCACACAAGCCTATTATACAGTCCTTGGCTTGATACAGCTTTTAAACTTGCTTTCTGGTAAAACTTTATTTTCAGCAGTATTCTGTTTCCTGGTCTCCAGGAGGCGCTATACAACCCTCTGTTACTTCACAGTAGGTGTAGCAAGACTTCCTGGCCCACTTAGATACTTTCACAAGCAATAGAATTCATTTCCAATTATAACACAAACTTTCAGCACAGCTTCTTCCCAAGCAGCTTTAAACAGGACAGCTACTTTTAAAAGCACAGCTAAAAAGTAATGGGCTTTAAAATGTCCTTGCAAAAGAACTTCTGGGTTTCTTCCAGACAACACTTCCTTCAGTTCTTTTACTTATCACGAGGTAACACAGTTGCATTCAGTAATCAAGACCAGCTGGGTTTCTTTCTGCTTTCAAACCCTATTTGGTTCCTTTATACTTCTTTAGCACAGATTGCACAGCTTATTTCCATGTCTGAGACATTGTCTAAATCCACAGTGTCTCCCAAGTCCATATCCTCCACGCTAGACTCTTCCTGGTCACTGTTTCCCCTGGTATCTTCCTGAGAAGCCTCACTAGCTTGCACAGCCTTTAGGAGCTTCTCCCAGGCACCCTTAACAGTGTGTGAGCTTGTGGGGGAAGGGCAGGAAAAACCCTCTTTGTCTAATAAGCCTTTCAAACGTTGTAAAGGGCTCACCTTATTAGTGCTGCTTTTCCTCCTTACAGATTCCTTACTAGGAGAAGAGTTGAGCCATGAACTCTTGGAGAATATTTCCTCCTCTGAGGACTCCTCCCCTGAGCTTTCCACTGGCCTTGTCAGCTCTTTGCTCCTGGTTCTCAATTGCTTCTGTGCAAGGGATTTCCATGGGTTTCTTGTCCTTCCTTCCTGGAACCCTCGTGTCCTCTGTGTCTGTGTCCTCTCTCTCTCATACGGGTCTCTCTCCTTCTCTCTCCCCTTCTCTCTCTCATACGGTTCCTCCTTCTCTCTCCCCTTCTCTTCTCCCAGGAACCCTTTCAGTGCCTGCAGTTTTATGGGTAAAAGAAAAAAAAGGCAGTTTTCCCTTTTTTTTTCTGCCCTCAGCGGCTGCTTCTCCACCACAACCCCCCCCCCCCCCCTCCTACAGTCCAGGGTATGCAGGACCATCTCAGCCCAGCTGGCATGCGGCCTGGGAAAGAAAGATGGAAGAACCACCTCCTGATTGAGGTGGAAAGAGGAGACAACCTTAGGGATATAGTGAATGCATGGGGCAATACTGATAATTGATAGATACTCTATGTGCAGACATTTATGCCCGTTCCCAAGCAGGTGTAAATGTCCGCAACCTCAATTTCGCCATGATATGCTGCAGAACTTGTGCTAGTATTTTATAAAGACACATAGGTGCCTATATGTCTTTTATAAAACTGGGTTAATAGTATGTGCATAGATTATGGCATTTTATAATCAAGACATGTATTTGCCAACTCTGCCAATACTCTATATCACACCCCCAGCTATGCCTACCAGCAAAGGACATGCCTTCATGTCAATGAACTACTTTTACACTGCTCATTGTTTTATTTATTTTATTTATTTAAGGTCTCTTCTATACCGCGCTATTTAGTATCAGTGTGGTTCACATACAACAAGGATTTATACAGTACAGGCAGCTGCACTGTATTTACAGAGAACATGGTAGCATAAACTTGGACATTTCAGGGGTAACTATTTACAGAGTATACTTATTGTTACATGGTGTAGGTATATACAGGTTGCTATTTATTCATTGTTTTATAAGAGGCCATTTATGTGTGGATCTGGCCACCACATATGCACAAATATGACTTTACAAAATGATGTCATACTACAGTATGTTTAGTTTAGGTCTGCTATTCAGCATGCCTAAATTAAGGGATCAGTATTCAAAAGAATTTAGCTTGCTGGCAGGAGCTGCTCACCAGATAAATCCCACTGAGAGGAATTGTGGCAATGAATATCCGGATACTAGGTAACCATGGCAACTGGCATTAAAAAAAAAAAACATTGACTGCTGTATTTCAATATTAGCCCCTGTATCTGGATAGCAACTGAATATTGCCGCTATTTGGATAATTTTTAGTCCGCCCACCCTGTGTCCGTCATTTTCCTTTATGGATAGTATCATGAAATTCAAGCACATTTTTTTCTGGATATTATCTATGGGTTGAAAATACACAGATAAGCCAATTGTATGTACATTGGCCACCGGGGGAATTTAAACCAGCTTTGAATATTGACGTGAATGTGCCTTTTTTCCTAGTTTCCTGAGAAAGCTTATGGTACTGTGAGTGGTTAAGATTCTAAGCATAATGAAGTGGGGGAGGGGAGGGAAAGAAAATAACTTATAGTTGTTTTATTTCTCACACTGCTTTTTTCCTTCTCTGTGTGTTAAAGGATAATCTCTCTGCTCAACAAGTTCAGATTGGGATTTCATGAGATCCTTGTCTTGCCAGACATCAACCAGAAGCCACGCCCAGAACAGTAAAGAACTTCTTGTTTTGCATGTTACATTCAGACTATCTTCTCTCCTTAGGGCACCTTATGAGAATTTACAAAGATAAAATTCAGGTGGTTCTTTCAACACAATAAATATTACAAGCAAGTAAGTCTGAATGGTGGCATATGAAGAGATCACTTGACAAAGAAAGGGTTATCTTAAAGTCTGAATAAAGGAATTAGATGTATGCATTTATACAGAGGCCCATTTAATAATCTGCATTGAAACTGTGCACTTGTGGAGGGTAATTCATGTTTCTTGCATATAAAACACTGTTTTATGCACATAAAAGGTCTCCTATAAAATTAGGTCATGTTTAAAAAGTGCACATAGTGCAAGTTGATGTGTATTTGTAGAGTAGACATGCTCCAGGGAGGAGTTGGGCGGAGTATGGGCAGAGTCACGGTATTTTATAAAACATGCGCATAAAATATTCTCTAAACATTTACGCCTGTTCTCAAGCTGATAGAATGTCTGCATCTTAAATCTGGGCCTGATTTCTGCTGCTTTACCCCTAGTAAAGCACATAGGCACCTCTGTGTCTTTATAAAATTGGCTAAAAATAGGTACCTTACTGGCTTATTATCTTAGGTGCCCTGTTAAAGAATTATGTCCAGCGCGTATTACAACCAAAGTTAAGGTGGGTTAAGTGCAAAACCGTTGCAGTAAATGAAGGTGGCGTTCTTCGCACTTAGAGGCAGGCAGCTGTTCCATTAATGTGGGGCAATGACTGCTCATGCAGACTGCAGTTAACTACACCACTGAAGATGTTGTTACTTGTTCAATATTATTTGTCCTATTAGTAGTATAATACTATTTCCAACAACTTAACAGACAATACACTATTATAAAAACACTATGATTCAATTCCAAAGTACCCACAACATGTATTTGTATATAGTTTATTGTACATAGTTTACAAGCCAGTTTTGCTATTATGCATAAGTTCATGCTGTTAACCATTACTTTTATTGTTACAAAATGTTCGATGTAAAACTAAGCTTTTGCTTTGTGGATTGTTGTTTTATTGTGAACCGCAACTGAACTCTGGAAGTTGTGGGTTATAAATATATGCTAAATAAATAAATAAATAGTAGTTAATGCACATTACTACTACTACTACTACTAAGCATTTATAAAGTGCTATCAGGCATATGCAGCGCTGTACAACGAAAACACAAAAAGACAGTCCCTGCTCAAAAGAGCTTACAATCTAAAAAGATAAAGCAAGAAAAGGAGTAGAAAAAAGATAAGAACAAGGGCAAAGAGACAAGATCAGGAGAGACAGGACAAAGGAAAGAGGTAAGAACAAGTGTAAGAGGAAGAAAGAAAGGTGAAATAAAAGAGGGGAAGGAAGGACAACAGCAAAATCAAGAGCCAAAGGCAGAGGCGAAAAGATGAGCTTTTAACTTGAGTTTGAAGAGCGGCAAAGAAGATGCCTGACATATAGACAAAGGAAGTTTATTCCAAGCGTAAGGAGCAGCAAGGTGAAAAGAGCAGAATCTGGAGTTGGCAATAGAGGAGAAGGGCATAGCAAGAAGCAAATGGGAAGAAGAACGGAGTACACGAGGGGGGAAATAGGGAGAAATGAGAGAAGAAAGGTACTGAGGAGCCACAGAGTGAATACACTTATAGGTCAGAAGGAGAAGCTTAAAGTGAATACGGAAAAAATACATTAAAGATACATGTACCCAGGACCAGCCCGTCCACTAGGCAAGTTAGGTGGCCATCTAGAGTGGCTGACCCAGGTGAGCGGATTTGTGCTGCTACAAAAACACAAGCCCGTATAGGTTCAAACATCTGAAAGAATTAACAAGACAAAAAGAACCCAAATGTGCAAAAAGCCATCCTCACACTCAGAGGAAAAAAGGCAAATAGCAGTGGGAAAAAAAACAGCAAAAAGGCAAACCTGTTATGGGCAGGCCTCAGTCATCCGGGGAAGTGGGTATACACTTGCGCAAATAACGTGGCACACCACACAAGTCAAATCCCGTAATATCAATCATAGGCCACCAGTTAGTTTATAATTTTAAATGCATTTAAAACACCTTAACTTAACTGAAAATGGGAATGCCCAACAGGAACCACCATGGAGCTCCAAGGCTCTCATGCTGAAAACAGGAAGCGTTCAATCTGCAGTCCAGTCGACTCGAGTTTCGCCAATATATTCAAGGCTGCTTCAGGACAAAAGGCAGAGAAATCAATGGCCCCCATACTCCATGAAACAGTCTCAACATTTGGAGACCTATATAGGAACCGGAAGCGGCATACAAGCAAGCAGGCAATCAAAAGCACTAGGACCAAATAGCACTGCATCAACGATGATGCGAAAAAACAGATGGTCAAAACATGAACAGATAATGAAAGGACTAAATTGGGTTCTTTTTGTCTTGTTAATGCTTTGTTACCTGCGGCAGGCAAACATGACCTACAGCTTCTGATCATCCTCTGACACAACTTACTTTCAGAGGGGAAGTCAGAAGCAGCAGGTCATATGTGCTGAAGCACATGGCCTGCCGCAGGCAACAAAGTGGTGGCAGAAAGTCGCCGCATTTGCAATACTGCTGCTGCTGCCACCCACCTGCCCCCAAGATGGAGTCGACGGCAGTAGAGAGCGGTGGCACAGCTTGGCGGGGGAGTGCGGCACGGCGCAGACAGGATTTCTGCCTGGGGTGGCAGAAACCCTTGGGCCGGCCCTGCATGTACCAACTGCAAAGCGCACATTCTAACCCTTCCCGATATGATTTCCACTTTAGGTGTCTAACACAGCAATTAATGCAAATTAGCCATTAACACAGAGCTCAAACTTGCATTAAACACCTAATATGGTTTAGTAAATATGCCCCATATAACTGTTTGTATATATGGTACTGCTGAATGTTAACTGATCCTCGGTCTTAGTTGGAGCACAGGAGAGTGAAGTGTCTGGCATCACCTATTGAGCCGTGGGGGAAATGAACCAGGATCTTCGGGATTACAAATCTGTGCTAAAAAATTAATATGGTTTAGTAAATTGGCCCCATAAGTTTCTGTTTTCAAACCTACACACACTGCTTTATAGGAAAGAATATCTAGAGAAAAAACAGGTGTGAATTGCTAGCAGTAATTTTTCCTTAGGCAATTATCAAAGGGAAAGTTGCCTTTACCAGGAGATTTTGCAGTCGTTTTGGGGGGGGGGAAGCACAAAAGGCAAAAACTGCCAATAGTCAGCTGTCAAGTCATGACCAAGAGATATGACATGTACAATGATGAAGGCATCTGAAAGAGTGATCCTTTCGTTGTGACGCACAAGACTGAAATGAAGGCCCATCGGTGTTGTTTTTAACAGTGCAGAGCTCTGACATTCAGGTTTTCCTGATTTCTCATTGCAGTGCAAAGCGGTTTGAAGACCTGATTGCTCCTTTCAAGCTGAATGATGGATTTAAAGATGAAGTCGTGGTGAATGAGATGAGGCGAGACTGTCCATGGAAAATTTCTGATGAGGAGATAAAGAAAAATCAAGCCAAAGTAATGACTATACAATGCCCAGAAAATCAGACACTGCTTTTAGGAGTTTTTATTTTCTTTTTACTTTAAGAAAATATGCTGTACCTAAAATGGGTTTAAAAAAATAACAAATTGAAAGGAATGGTGAAGTTGTTTTAAAAGTAATGCATATTGGGAAGGCAGTGTCTAACTGATTTTACTGGGATAGCTCATCAGCTCCCTGGGTAACACTGTCAGCTGAAAATTGCCCCTCTCCAACACCTCTATATGCAAAAGTGCCTGCAATTCTCAATGTGGATATTTTTACATGTCACAAGGGCAGGGCAGGTACACCACACAAAGATTTCCGTTTAAAATTCTCTTTCCTACGTTGTGTTGCTATTTTTTGCACTTTCTGTAGCACAGGGGCAAAGTCCATGGGTACAGAAGAAACCCTACTGGCCTCCAGATCTTGAAAGGTTACCTCTATGCTGCATTTCCTTTGTGGGTAGCTTGCACCCATGGGACTGCAAGCCACTTTCAAACTCGTAATGCAAATGCTTTCAAATTGCCACCATAATGGGTAACTTTAGAACGTTTTTTTCCCACATGAAAATCCTGTTCTAAATGCACCAAAGAGCTTTTGAAAATTGTGTGATTATATATGTATGCAAAAAAAATATGCGCGTTGAAAGTGTGCCCCTCCTTTTTTTTTTTTTTAAATACTTTATTTAATAAACACCATCAGCAACAGCCAACAAAACAGCAAACAGACTCCAAGTGGGGTGGACACTTATCCCCAACCAGGAGTTCAACCACGATTACAGGTGCATTTTTAACCCATTGTATTTATCCCTCCCCCTCCTCTCTCCTAGCCGCCCAACCCCCCACCCCCCTCCCTATAGTCACATCCAATCCCAACAAGACACCCCAAGAACCTCGCACTAATACAGTCACCCATCTGCCAATGCCACAGCCCGACCTAGGCATCCAATTGTAACACTTCATTCCGGCTGCGGGGGGTCAAATTCTGAATATATGGATCCCATAATAGCTGGAAAAGCGGCCAACGCCGGACGCTCCCCCTGGCACCCCTGGCCTCCAGAAGCATCAGCTGATGGAAGGCATTGCGCCACTCCCAAAAGGAGGGCGGACTCCGCTCCTGCCATCTACGCAAGAGGGGCCCTTTACCCACCAGACAAGCCTTGCGCACCAGCAAGCGCGCCCATTTACCTTTAGGCTGCAGGGGACGCAACTGATCCAGTATAACTAAGGAGACATCCCAACCCACCCGTTGACCCACCAACCCCCCCATAAAGGAGCTAATTTTTGCCCAATAGGGGCGAATGGACCGACACCCCCACCACATATGCAATAAAGTCGCTAAAGGTTCCAAGCACCTCGGGCACCGGCCATCCAAGGTTAGATGCGAGCGGAAGGCCCGTCGGGGGGAAAAATGTACTCGAGTAAGACATTTAAATTGCATTTCCCTCCAGCGTGCCCCCTCCGCCAGCTCCCTCAATCTTCGCAAAGCTGCAAGAAGTGTACCTGGAAGAATCTCCCTCCCCATCTCCCCGGCCCACGCCAGCTCCACCTGCTGCATGTAGGCATTCCCAGGGGCGTGGTTTGGGTGGAGCAGAGACAGACGTGTAATATATGCTTGTGCTTTATAAAATATGTATGTCGATATGTAGAGCATACCCGCATATTTACGCCTTCTTTGCAGCAAGTGTAAATTTACACATCAAAATGTGTTCACTATTAGAGGTGGATCTGGCAATCTAGTTTATAAACACACATAGGAATCTATGTTGTCTTTATAAAATAGGCACTTTTCTGGACTTTTACTTAGGCATCCTGTGATAAAATCAAGCCCCGAGTTTGTAAATTAGTTTCTTCATCGTTATGGCATCCAAAACATTTTGGGGGCCAGTATTCAAAAGCATCTATAAGGTTAGCAGCATCTGCAAATCAGATAAATGCCAGTCAGTAAGATATTCAGCAGCACAGTATGAATAGTGCTAAATATTCCTTTTGAATGACTCAGCACAGTATGGATAGTGCAGGGAGGGGTCTTTAAGCAGAGTTCAAGGTTGTCTGGTTAGTGGTGATATTCAGTTCACTACCCAGATAACTAACTACATACAGCTAAGCAAAAATAAAGGCAGTCATAACTTTATGCAGTTTGCTATCCGGATAATGGGCTGAACATCACTGCTACCGGACAGTGGTGCCAGTCACACTGAATTCGGATAGTCAGTCTCAACCATTATCCGGATTGTAGTGCTGAATATACGGATTTTATTTGGAATGGGGAGGGGTCAATGTTTAAAAATAATGCTGACTGCCATGGCTGAATGTAGACCCCCTTAAAATTTTTTCAGTTTTAGATACATGGAATATTTTGAATTATTGTATTTTAGTGCTAACAATGTACACAACTTGCACATAGCTCACATGAGGACTAGTTTTATAAAGGCACCATAAGTGCCTATGTGTCCTTACTATATTTGATTACCACCCAGAACCAGCCCCTGTAAAGCACAAATCCTGACACGCAGCTTCACACCTGCTCCTAAGAAGTAAATGCATGTGTGTACTCTATCTGCCTACTCATCTATTTTATAAAATGTGTCTGCATATTGCAGCTGCACTCCTGCTGTCCCTCCCCCCATCCCCCCCCCCCCCCCGAGGTATGCCTACATGCCATCTTGCCAGGGCATGCAATTATACATGTGTATTTAGCTGTGCAATTTTTTACGAGCCATTTTGCTTATGTAGGACATGCTTTACACATGGAAAATGCTTTATAAAATTACTTTCATACTCTTTAGAAGCTGTATAAGCCAGATGATACTGTAGACTTCCTGTTCTTTGTAGAGTACAAACACGTGGCTCTATTGAATGCACAAGCATCCCTTGAGTACTCATATATTCCTTGGTCAAAATTATGTTATCAAAACTCACATAGAATAAGACTTGTGCTTTCCACATGAGTCAGGGCAGAACTACAGAATTCTGTTGGATTTCATTTTCTTTTATGTCAGGTTAATACTAGTTTCTTTTTCATACTTCAGTCTCTTCGCCAAGTGAGGCTCAATGAGATTTTGTTAGATTACTCCAGAGATGCAGCACTTATTGTTATGTAAGTATCAAGGTCTTACTATAGTGTCTTGAAATTTTCTGAGAACTCTTCATACCCATTATTTTCCTCTTCCCCCCACTGGCTACCTGATTGCTTCCTAACTATACTGGAATAACCCTGAACCTGCTCATGGGGCAGCTTTGTAAGATGGGGAGTTTTCTACCTGCTTCATAATAAAATTAGGCAACAACTCAGAATTATGCTTGAGACAGTATGAAGCAAAGCTGATGTGAAGCCTTAGGTAATATTTTAAGCAAAAATAAAATCCCATAAATTTGCTCTTTTCTAGATTCAGGAGGTCATTTTATGGTCATTTCTGCGCTAATGTGGGCACATGTGTGCCAAAATAGCTTCTTCCTTATCGGTCCTCCAGTTTAGTCCTCCACCTCTGGGTTGTGTACCTCCTCCTGCAGCTTGGAGACTGGGCATGTCACAAAAACGTGACATCACTGGATGTAGTCTGCTGATCTCTCCCATCATCCCCAGTGTGTCCAGTCTCTATGCAGCAGGAGGACGTAGTGAGCCTAGGTGCTGGGCTCACTTGAGAACAGATAAGGAGCAGTTAGAGTAGTTTTGGCTAATTCTTTGAATTACGTTTTCCCTAATTTTAAATTTTTTCTGTTTTGGAGTCTGTAGCTTTAAAAAAAAAAAAAAAGTAAGGTGGTTTCTTGTGCCTGGTCCTTCTTGCCCTGTCATTCATTTTTCTCTGTCCAATTCACTACCAGTTCAGATCTCTCCCCCCTGATCACTACGGGGAAGAGCTCGGCGGTAAATTAGCAGCAGTTTAGGCTTCAGCAGCTCGGAACTGCCGCGATTCGCAGGCTCGCTGTTTTTCTGGCGGAAACCTCGTCTGGCGGCTATCCGCTCACTTTCCAGCTGTGAGCAGGAAGACGACAGAAGGCACACTAAGCAGGGGGGGGCGATTTTAGCGCCTTTTTTGTTCCTCAGGCAGGCAGCAGCGGCCATTTTCTGAGCGTGTGTTCTGCATGGCATGCTGCTGAATCGTGGAGCGCACACATCGCGTTTTTGAGACACTGCGTCTTCCCAATGTCTTTACTTCTCTTCCTCTGCCTTTAGTTTAATTTTAGTTTACGTGTTAATCTTTACTTTAATTTTTTCTGTTTATTTTAATTTGGTTGATATTCATGGAGCTCTCTTGCCCTGGGGGCTTCTGATCAGGCTGGTCAAGTTAGTTTTCTGGATCAGATGGCAGAAGCACTTAATTGGTGATACAGGTTAGAGCCAATTTAATTGTTTGACAGTCTTGGCTGCCTTAAAAGTACAAAAAAAAAAAAAAACATTGGGAGGCAGAGTTTATTTTTTTTCCATTATTCGGACCCCTTGAGATGGCGTCGCGGCCTCAATGTGTAGTTTGCGGTACCCGTGGAGGTGCTATCATGGACTCTGGGATTTGCCGGGGCTGTCCGCAAGTTTCTACCAGCATGGAGCAGCAGATGGAGGTTAAAGTAGGACAGGACCTTCAGGAGGCTTCAGCTGGATTGGACGGAGAGGTGCTGCTGACCACTTCACCAAGGGCCGGTCTCGAGTCGCCAGCCGGTCCTTCGGGGACCTTGCCGACTTCGGGACCGCAGCTCGGGGATTTCTGTCCTGACTTTGTATTAATTATGCATCAGGCGTTCTGTTTAAGAAGGCAAGGAAGAGTGCCAGAGCCTTTGTCACTGTCTGTGACGCCGCAACAGCCAGGACCGGCTGATGCGAGTACCAGTTCCTCGAGACCGCCAAAATGAGCCCGAACTCGGGAGCCCTCGATTTCTGAGTTCGAGGGGCAGGAGTCGGAGGAAAATGAGGTCGACCTGAAAGGCGGAGATGAAGAGTTGGAGGAAAGAGAGATTCCTGAACCGGAGGATCAGGCAGAAATTATTCGGGTGTTCTGGAAGGATGAGTTGACAGCGCTTATCACGGAGTCCCTCCAGACGCTTAAACTCGCCACGGAACAGCCTGTGGAGGACGACAATGGGGAAGACCCAATTACTCAGGCAGTGAGACAAACGCTAGTTGTGTTTCCCGTTCACAAAGTAGTAGACAGGATGATACAGGATGAGTGGGATCAGCCAGAAGCAGGGCTCAGAGGAGTTAGAATTATGAATAGACTGTATCCTTTAGCAGATAAGGACAAAGAGAGGTTTCGATCTCCGCGGATTGATGCAGGTGTGTCAGCAGTGACTAAGAAAACCACTATTCCAGTGGAAGGTAGCTCAGCCTTGAAAGATGCACAGGATAGAAAGTTGGATGGTTTGTTGAAACAATCCTTTGAAGCCGACGCAGTGTCATTACAAGCTTCCATTTGTGAGGCTTGGGTGGCAAGAGCTTGTCTCCGATGGTCGCAGCGATTGCGGCAGTCTACTCAGCTGGAGCAAGAAAGTCTGAGAGAGCTTTATCACCTAGAGTCAGGGTCGGCTTATTTGTCAGATGTACATTATGATTTGATCATGGCTCTGGCTAATAGTATGGCATCGCTTGTGGCCGCCCGCAGATCCCTGTGGTTGCGAAATTGGGCAGCCGACGGCTCTTCTAAAGCACATCTCGGTAAACTCCCTTTAAAAGGACGGTTGTTGTTCGGGGAAGATCTCGACAAGTTGGTGAAAGAGTTAGGGGAGTCTAAAGGTGGACGACTGCCAGAGGATAAGCCTAAACAGGGGAAGTCCGCGTTGACCTTTTGGGGTTCCTTTAGAGATTTTTGGAGGTTTCATACTTCTCGCTTGGGCAGATTCCAAAGAGGAAGATTTACTGCTCGGGCCCAGGGGTTTCGGGGGTTTCGAGGAGCAGGTAGAGGTTTTGCGGCGGCAGCCTCAGCATCCACTCGAAAACTGCAATGAAGTGAGGGGGGCCCCGGCAGGAAGCCTTCCAATAGGCGGGCAACTTCAGAACTTTCTTACTGCCTGGGTCAAAATAACATCTGACCAGTGGGTGCTAGAGATAATCCGGGAGGGCTATGCGCTGGAGTTCGCAAGGGCTGTTCGGGATTCGTTTGTGCAGTCACCCTGCAAAGGGCAGCAGAAAGCCTTGGTAGTTCACTGCACGCTGAATTGGCTGTTGCACTTAGGAGCGGTCATCCAGGTGCCCAAAGAGGATTACGGCAGGGGTCGATACTCAATTTATTTCATGGTACCAAAGAAAGAAGGATCTCTTCATCCAATATTGGACCTAAAAGGAGTGAACCGGTGTCTCCAAGTGCCACATTTCAGGATGGAAACGCTGCGGTCCATTATTGTGGTGGTGCGCCAGGGAGAGTACTTGACATCCCTCGATCTCATGGAGGCGTATTTACACATCCCAATCAGAGCGGGTCATCAAAAGATTCCTGCGCTTCGGTCTGCCATGGGGACACTGTCAGTTCCAGGCGTTGCCCTTTGGTCTGGCAATGGCGCCATGGTCGTTCACTAAGATCATGGTGGTAGCTGTGGCATTACGAAAGGAAGGAATTTTTGTTCATCCCTATCTCGACGATTGGTTAATTCGAGCAAAGTCCAAGGCCGAGAGCGTACAAGTCACGGACAAGGTGGTGAAATTCTTGTACAAGCTCGGCTGGGTAGTCAATACAAACAAAAGTCATCTGATTCCATCCCAGAGCCTCGAGTACCTTGGGATACGATTCAGCACTCAGAGAGGAGCAGTATTTCTGCCGGATCATCAAGTCCAAGCCCTGCGACAAGTGGTTCGTCAGTTCAGGGCCAGTTCGGCACCTTCGGCCTAGAGTTATCTCCGTGTGTTGGGTATGATGGCAGCGACCATGGAAGCGGTACCTTGGGTCAGGTCTCATATACAGCCGTTACAGAGATCGTTACTTCGCCATTGGTCTCATCAGTCCGACCCGCTGAGCAGACGTCTGCCCAGCTCTCTTGGGGTCAGGCGAGCATTGAGGTGGTGGCTAATTCCGGCAGCTTTGAGGGCTGGGATGCCCCTGGAGCAGCCAGAGTGGCTACCATTGTTGACAGATGCAAGTCTCGTGGGTTGGGGAGCCCATTGCGGGGAGCTCTTCACATAAGGGCTGTGGACAGCTCAGGAGAGTACATGGTCGATGAACAGGTTGGAGCTCAGAGCAGTGGCGTTAGCATTGGAAATATTCGAAGTGACAGTGCGGGGTCGGGCGGTACAAGTTCTATTGGACAACTCCGCGACGGTGGCTTACATCAATCGACAAGGCGGTACAGGAAGTACGGCCATGGAAGAGGAAGCAGAGGTGCTGTTCGCTTGGGTCAAACATCGTCTGCCAGCGATTTCGGCGGCGCACATTGCAGGAAAGGACAATGTGGTGGTGGATTTTCTCAGCAGAGTTCAGCTAGATGCTGGAGAATGGGAATTGCATCCGGATGTGTTTGCACAGGTGGTGCACAGGTGGGGGCCGCCGATCATGGATCTCATGGCAACCTTTGACTCAGCAAAGGCCAGTCGGTTTTTCAGCAGACGGCAAGAAAGGATGTCGGAGGGGATCGACGCACTGCTGCAGCGTTGGCTGGTGTCGGGTCTCCTTTATGTATTCCCACCGTGGGCGCTCATAGGATGAGTGGTACAGCGTATCGAGGCTCACCCGGGGAGAGTGTTGCTGGTGGCTCCGGACTAGCCAAGTGGATTGGTTCTTGCTTACGGTCTGGCCATTGAAAGTGCGCGGTTAAAGAAAAAGGTTACTCTAGAGCAGTCATTGCGACTTTGCTTAAAGCACGGAAGACGTCTACATCCCTAACCTATGTTCGCATATGGCATGTTTTTGAGGATTGGTGTTCGAGGAGACAAGTGCGTGCAGCGACGGTGTCCGTTCCAGTGGTTTTAAGCTTTCCGCAGGATGGCTTTGAAAAGGGCCTGGCGGCCAGTTCCTTGAAAGTACAGTTAGCTGCACTGGCTTGCTATAGAGGCAAGGTACAGGGAATAGTGCTTGGGGCGCATGCAGATGTGTTGCATTTTCTCAAAGCAGTAACCAAGCTACTTCCCTCTCGTAGGATTGTGGTTCCTCCATGGGATCTCAACTTGGTTTTAGGAATTTTGGCTAAAGAGCCTTTTGAACCCTTACAACAGGCGTCCGTAAAAGATTTAACGTTGAATACGGTGATTTTGGTGGCCATTTGCTCAGCGAGGCGTATTTCAAAGTTACAGGCATTGTCTTGTAGAGAGCCGTTCCTGTCTTTTTCTAGGGAAAAGGTGGTGCTTTGGCCCGTTCCCTCCTTTTTGCCAAAGGTAGTTTCTCTGTTTCATTTAAATCAGACGGTTTCCCTTCCGGTGCTGGGTTCGTTAGAGGATAATACACCGGACCGGGGGTTACGCCGTTTGGACTTAAAACGAGTGTTACAGCAGTATTTGAAGGTTTCAGAGGCTTTTCGCAAATCCGATCGTCTGTTCATTCTGTTCGGGGGGGGATCCCGTAAATGAGAGGCAGCGGCGAAAGCATCCATTTCTCGCTGGATTAGAGAGGCGATTGCTTCGGCATATCTGTTGTCGGGGCGACTGGTTCCACTTGGGTTACAAGCTCATTCGACCAGAGCGCAAGCGGTTTCATGGGCGGAGAACAGTTTGGTGTCACCTGTGGAAATTTGTAGGGTGGCTACTTGGTCGTCCCTTCACCCTTTCAGTAAACACTACCACCTGGATGTCTTGGCAGCAAAAGATGCTGTATTTGGGGCGGCGGTGTTACAAGCCGGCTGGAAAGGTCCCTCCCTATTAGTACTGCTTTGTTACATCCCAGAGATGGAGGACTAAACTGGAGGACCGATAAGGAAATGGAAATTACCCTTACCTGGTAATTGTTCTTCCTTTAGGTACTACAGTTTAGTCCTCATTCCTGCCCGGGATAGTATGCTTGGCAGTGGAGGTTCAGCCCGGAAGAAGGGTGAGATTACCGGTAGGTATAGATGTTTCTATGCTTTTCTGCCTCTTCTTGTTCTTTCTCGTCTATCATTCTGGCTGAGGCGGAAGGAAGGGGCACAACGTGAAAAAGCCTAATTTCTGAGACAAGAAATTTTCTTGTATATAGTAGTTGTTATACGTTCAATTAACATGTTATTGTTAGCTATTTATTTGTTGCTCCTTTAAGTGTGCTTTGTCAATAGTTCACTGGGGATGATGGGAGAGACCAGCAGACTACATCCAGTGATGTCACGTTTTTGTGACATGCCCAGTCTCCAAGCTGCAGGAGGAAGTACACTACCCAGAGGTGGAGGACTAAACTGTAGTACCTAAAGGAAGAACAATTACCAGGTAAGTGTAATTTACATTTATAAAATTCCAACTGATGTAAAAGTACGTGTTTTGACTTTGCTGGTGGCCATGTACAGGGTGGAATTTGGGCAGAGCACACAAGTAGATGCTTAGATTGTAAAATACTTTAATTTATGCATGTACCTGAAAATTATAGGCAAAGACATTTACACTAGGGCCAGGCCTGCCATGTAGGCATGAGATCTGCTACTTAAGCTAGTGCTTTATAAAGACAAGTAGGTGTTAGCTTGCCTCTATAAAATTGCCTTAATATAGACCTCTGAAAGAATTCTTCAACTAGGCACTCACCTATGAAATTACTCTTTTAAGGGTCAATTTCCAAACCTTTTACACGTGGATTTTGTTCCTGTTCTCAAAGGGGGGAGTGCACATGTACTTTCCCTTTCAAAACTGCCCAAGGAAAAAGTAGCCAAAGAAATTTGCAGCTGCTTTTTCTACAGATATTTTTTCATTTCAAAATAAATGTACATAGCTTTGAAAATGCAAAACTACTATGCTCTTGCCTTCCCAGCCTAACTGTGCCCCAGAAACACCTCTATAACAATGTGGGTAAAGTTAGGTATGCTGTGAAGCAACTTGTTTCTTTTTAATCGCATATGGAGTGTAAAATTAGAGAAAGAGGCTGTTACCCCTGCAATTAGCCATTTACACAGGGAAATGGCTTTTGAAACTTGCATTTATGGGGGATAATTTTATAAGTGACTTGGGCTTCCAGAACTGCATTTGACAGGCTCTGGTAGGCACTTATAAACTTTCCCTGTGTATGCACACTTGCCTACATTTATAGAAAATACATGTAGTTTTTTACAGAGGCAAGATCAGCACTTTTATGCACATCATTATGCACTTCATCATCTATATTCAGCCCATATTCAACTGGACTCCCCAGGCTATACCAGTATATCAACCTGCATTCAAGAAATAACAACTTGGTGAACTAACAACAACTTAAACATCAACATAAAAAAACGGAAGCAATTATAATCACGAGGGACTCCACATTCATTCCTCCTACTACTATCAACATATCCAATACACCGATTACAATAAAACACAAAGTCAGATACCTTGGAGTGATTCTAGACAAGCAACTCACCCTCCAACCACATATCAACAAGACATCCAGAACAGCCTTCTTCAAACTCGCAACACTCCGGAGACTAAAACCCCTCATCAATAAAGAACACTTCCGTACAGTATGCCAGGCCATTATTACACCTCTGCTGGACTACTGTAATATACTGTTCCAAGGTCTGCCTAAACAAACCACCCGTCCCCTACAAATAGTCCAGAACACTGCTGCCCGCATTATTACTAGCGCTTCAATACAAGACCACATAACTCCAATACTACAAGACCTACCCTGGCTACCAATCTCCTCATGGGCAAAATATAAATCAGCGCTCATCATCTTCAAAATCAAAAACAACATCTCAGCAGGAATACTGCAGGAACTCATTGGAACCAAAACAAGCAAAAGACCTGACAGAAACAGCACCAAAAACAATATACCAACACCTACTCTATTCACAAGAACAAACAAATCCACATCCATGCGAGCCTTCTCGCTTGCTGCCCCTGCTATCTGGAATGTCCTTCCAGAGAATCTAAAATCAACAACAGATATAAAAGAATTCCAGAAGCTACTTAAAACCACCCTATTCATTGAACAATTCAATGAAGACCACCAATCCACCCTAACCACCCCACAAAATGAGTTACACAAGACATGACATCCACAACATAAAAACATCATATTACTCTCATTAAAATGTATATAGCCCAAATGTAAATAGCTCAACCTGTATATATTGCACCACAAATCAAGATCTACCTATCCACACACTCATGAACACTACCTTCACCACCACTACATACCGACACCCCCGCACTACCTACCTTCACAACCACTGCATGCCGACACCCCCGCACTATCCGTGATTGGTTTGCAGTGAAATCCGCTTTGATTCAAGGATAAAGCGGGATATAAATACTTTTAAATAAATAAATAAAATTTTATATAAGCATAAGGGCTAATTCTTAGTGGCACACACACACACAAAGCTACTCTTGCTACACTGTGGGTATAAACTTGTGCTGGAGCTTTCAGATAGGCAATTTATAAAAGCACACAGGCACATATATTGCCTTTATAATAGGCCTAGGCGCCCTGTTATAAAATTAGCCTCCATATAAAGAATCATATAGATATAATTGACTGCAACCATAATCTTAAAAATAAAGACATTTTTGTCATTGTGACCTGATTCTTTGCATCATATATAAACTAGGTAGGACTCTCTGCACAAAGGGTTTGCCTCATAGCTGCTTGTTAAACTGACCAGCAATCCTAGACTGTTATTGAGTGTTTATAAAGTTCCCAGCCAAAGACAGGCCAAATGATATGTGCGTCATTATCTGTGGGATGTCTTTGTGATTGTCTTTTTCAATAGCTTTCCTCATTGCAAGGAACACATACACTTTCGTATGCATATGCATTGTAGTTCATTTATAGAGTATGTGAGTGCAGAGGACATGTGGACAATACTTTGAGCATACGATGTGAGTGGGTGTTTTATTGGCGATCAAACAGTGCATGTTCATTTTCATGCTGTTTATCCCTTCCATAAGGGCTGGCAATGGCTCTAGACCAGCCTTCTCTTAACTCATGTCTTGCTGATGATCTTCCTTCCTGTTTCCTGATTGGCCCAAAGTTTTCCCTTTTCTTCCCATACTCCTGCTATGATGCCTACAGTCTGTCACTTTAAGAGTGGCCAAAGCACTCAAGGATAGCTTCTAAGTAAGGAAGGACCTCTGACACACTCTGTGCCTCAGCACCTCTCTTTTCTGTCCATAGAAGCCTCTCATTCATTTTGTAGTTTAGCAATAGATGCAGTAAGGTAATCCCTGCAATGCCTAGCAGCGTGTCATGCAATTTTTGCCCAACATACTGTCTTTTTCTATGTGTTTTCCCTATGCTGATAGAGGTTATCCCCAGACAACTTGTCTTACGATCCTTATAGCTGCCCCAGAGAGTATAGGCGAGGCATGCTACAACGTAACCCATAGGCAGACAAGGGCTGCAAAAGAGAGGACCTCTGTCTTTTTGAAAACACTATTTAGGTGCCTCAATTCCAAAGCCAGAGAATTTTGCAATGGGTACTTGAAGAGTATATTAACTGCCATGAAGCAATGAAGCATCCAAGGAGCCATGAGTTTATCGCGTGGCCCAGAGAGGAGCAGACTTGAAAAAGGACCAAAGTCTGGTATCCCAGAGTGAAGCCATTTTCAAAACTACAGAATAGTGGGACCAGAATGAACTATAGGGAGGGGGTCAACATTCAGCTGTAGCAGTCAGCATTTTTTTAAACACCAGGTGTCATGGCTAAATTAAATCTGATATTCAGCACCAGAATCTGGATTGTGACCAGTACTGAATATGCGGCTTCAGCGATGATCGATACCACTATCTGGATATCATCGCTATTCAGCCCACTATCCAGATAGCAAACTGCATAAAGTTAGGACTGCCTTTTTCTCTGGCCTAACTTTAGGCAGTAAGAGGCACATTCAGACATGTGGATCCCGTGCCATCCGGACCTCTAGACATCCGGATGGCCCGGGGATGCACCCAATTCTGCTCCCGCAGGGGCTAAACGTCCCCACAGGAGCAGAATCGCAACACAGAGGCTGGATGTCTGGGAGGTGTCCTGATACAGGCACCCTGGATGTCCAGCCACTTCCACGGCTAACTCAGCCAGGCTTCTCCATGGAGCGGCAGTGGCATGGCATCCTGTTGCTATGGCACCATGAAGGAGCTGCGATCCCCGGCCGCCCCCAAAACATTCTTTCCCCGCAGCCCGACCCCCAATCAGGCCTCCCATGGCCAGGGTTGGGCTGCAGGGAACCTCCTGCACCCCTCACCTCTTTGGTCCGGGATCGACCCTGTACTTCCGGGGTCGCTTCCCAACGCACCGCCTGCCCTCTCACCTCCCCTGGCCCACCCACTACCGCCTATGAAACGAGCTCCCCACACAAGTCGGCTATACATGTGGGAAGTTCTGTTTAAGTGTGAGATGATCTGGATGTTTAGCGGGTCTGGATGTCCATATTGGACGTCCAGACCTTCTAAACAAGGATTGGAATCTATGCCTAAGTTATCCAGTTAGGAAACTGAATAGTGCTGCTAACCAAATAACCTCAGTCTCTGCCCCAGCCTCACCCACAGACTGCCCTGGCACTATCTGGATAATGACAAGGCAGTCAGATAGAATATACAGCTGTGCTATCCAGATGGTGTAGCTGAATATCACGGTGGCCAGCACTTATCCGGTTAGAAGGTGCTGCTAACCACATAAGTGCTTTTGAATATCAGCCCCTCTATTTTTGTGATGATTTACCACTAGTGAGGCATGAATAGCTCAGGATTTCTGGTGGTTTGATGGAAGTGTTCACAGTCATGTGAAGTCTGTGCCAGAGTGAATACACCGTGACCTAGACCACATTGTCTCCTATTGCCATTATCAATTTATATGAGACCATGGGAGTGAATGCTGATGGAATTTATAACAAGAATACCTCCATCTCACGGATATACTACTATCTGTGGATTCTCCATGAACCACCCCTCCAAACCCCAGTTAGCTGACAATAATGCGTGCCTCAGAGAAAATGCAATTTTTTAAAGTATATTGTGAGCCCCGCCCCTGTGCCAGATAGCTTGACCAGCAGGAGGCGCTGCACCTTAACCTTGAGGTTGTATAAGAATTTGTAGTTGAGCCGTTGGTTAAAGATCACAGATTTTTATTTGGGTTCTCAGAGACTCACAACAGGTAATGTCCATAGGAAAACAAAAGTAGGGATACTCCTCCCAAAGAAAATATATGCAAACTTTGCCAGGTCAAAAATAAAGTCTTTTAAACAAGCTTTTCTTCTTAGCTCTTACAAAAGGTATTTTTCCTCTTAACAGTTATTCACATACAGTACAACAATCACATTCCATGTCAGTGACTGAAGGATCTGAATCCCCTTTGAAAGAGTCAATTTCCATGCTCTCTGGAGGACTCTCAGGTAGTGGTTCTGGACTCTTAACTGGAATGGTATTAGTCCCATACATTAACAGTTTCTTCAGTCTTGGCCACCTAATAGGTTTCTCCCCTTTTAGTAAAAACTCATGGGGTTTCAAAAGCCGTGGTTTAAAAGTTCCTTTCCTTTCATGTAAATGTCTACAGGTAATCTCCTCCTCATCTGAAGAACTATCCCTGTGTTCAGTTTTGGGCCTAGGCTTTCTCCTGGTTTGATGCTTAACTAGCACAGTTTTACATACAGGCCTTCTATCAATAAAACCCTCTTCTGAGCTGTAATCAGAGGACCGGTCAGACCTCCTTCGGGCTCTATAAAAAGTTCTTGCTTTGGAAGCTTCCCTAGCAGAGCAATGCCTGCATCTAGGTTCCCGCAAGGGTTTTGCCTGGGTAAAAGTTCTGCCTTCTTGTGGCTTCTTTAAGCTTCTTTCAAATACAGGGTTTAGCTTGCCCACTAACCTGCATTGTGGTTTCACTGCACTAGCAGTGTATCTCTGGGCCTCGCAACAGCAGCTGCCTGGCCTGTGAGTATTTCTTCCTGGAGAGCAGCAGTATTTCCCTTTCTCCTGGGGAGCGAATCTGGCTTCAGGTCTTCCCTTCCTCTCAGCATAGAGCCTGGGAGCCTTGTTCCAGTCAGGTTCAGAATCCTCGTGCTGGTAAGACAGGTGATTCTCTTCCTCTGCTCTCCTCTCTCTCCCTTCTCCCTTCCGTTTCTGTCTGCCCTTTTTTACAAGCAGCTACGTGACAAGGGCACTCCCTTGCAGGCTCCTCCCTCGAGTACCTGCTTCTCTGATTCCTATCTGGTGTGTAACGTGGGAATGACTCAACACTAGTTTTGGCCCACTGACTATCAACCCTGGGGTTTTCCTGCTGTGAACTTCTAACCCTGGGTTTTCTCTGACAAGTGTTTTCTAATGTGCCCATCCCCCCAGCCAAGGTAAAACCTTCAATGTTTCCTGCTTTTCTAGGTGGCACTACTCTCTCCTTGCCACATATCCCCCCCCTTAGACTATTGCCGTCTGGCGAGACACTTCGCGCACAGCTGGCAATACTGGAAGCGGGTCTATGTCGCGTACCTAGTTTTTGGGCCAATTGTACATTTTCTGTTCGGTCAAACCACTTTCTTAAGAGGTTGATGTGGTAAACTTGACGTTTGCCTGGGCCAGTTTCCAAAGCATAGGAAGCTGGACCAACTCTGTTTACTACCTTATATGGACCTTTCCAAGTATTTTCGAATTTGGAATTCGCTGCGGCCACCATCACGATCACAGAATCGCCAATTTCGAAATGGCGCGCCTTGGCCTTTCGGTCATGGTACCGCTTCTGCTTCCCCTGGCTCCGCTCCAAATTTTCTTCCGCCAAGCGCCCTATCCTTTCTAAACGCTGTTTCAAGTTTGTCAAAAACCGGGGGACATCTTGGAGCTCCCTTGTGGGGGCTACCCACTGTTCCCTCAAAATGTCTAGCACGCCTCGCGGGGCCCGGCCATACATCAATTCGTAGGGCGAAATGCCGGTGGAAGCCTGTTTCCTTTCCCTGGAAGCATACAAAACAAAGGGGAGCACGTTGTCCCACTCCTGAAACTGACTGCCCAAACTCCTGCGTAAGAGGTTTTTAAGGGTTTGGTTGAACCTATCTACCAGGCCATTGGTCTGGGGGTGGTACGCCGCTGTTCGGATATGCTGTATCCCGAATGCATCCCAAAGTTGGGCTAAGTGTCGGGACATAAAGTTAGTTCCCCTATCTGTAAGGACCTCCCGGGGAAAACCTACCTCACAGAACAGTTTTACTAGCTCCGCTGCTATCAGCCGCGCGGAGGTATTCCTCATAGGGACAGCCCACGGAAACCGGGTGGCATGGTCCATAATGACCAATATATATTGATGGCCTCGGGGCGTTTTTACCAATGGGCCTACTATATCCAGGGCTAAACGATATACTGGTTTACTAATAACAGGCAAGGGAATTAAAGGCGCTTCCGGAGGATACGTGCCGGATACTCGCTGGCAATCAGGGCATGATGCACAGAATTTTACTGTCTCTGTGTATACCCCTGGCCAATAAAATCGGGCAAGAACCTGATCTAGCGTCCCTTGCGCCCCCTTATGTCCTGCGATGGGATGATCGTGTGCTAATTTTAACACGATGTCTCTGAATGAGGCAGGTATTACCAACTGCCTCTTAACCTCTTTTGTCTTCGGGTCCATGCTTTCCCTATAAAGCAACTCTTTATCCCATATAAATTTTGGTAAGACTCGTGAGCCTCTTTGGGCGAACTCGCAGGCTCGGACTAAAGCAGGGTCTGCTTTCTGTTCATCAGGAAAAGTGGGGAATTTTTGCATGAGGTCCTCTGGGACCCATGGTAATTCTACTCCAGCCAACAATTCCCTCCTACCTTTTCCCCTATGAGCCCTCTCCTTGCGTTTTTCCGCCTTACTCTTTTTATGGCCCTCTTTTTGTGGGGTTATTAAATCCTCGTGGAAAGAAGTGCCTGGTATCGGCTCCTCCTGTGGGTCCACTTCTTCTGGCGGCGTAGGGTGGGCCCGTGTAGAGACTAGGTTTTTCTTCTCGTGCAGCCTATTCTCTATCCCTTTTCTAAAGTGTGCCCAGTCCCGCCCCAACACTATTTCATAGGGAAGCCTGGGCATAACGGCTACTGCAACTGCCTTGCCACTACTTAGCCCTTTTATGCGCACTACATGCACTGGGTAGGTGGATGCAGCACCGTGCACGCACCTAATTCTAACATGGTGGTCAGGGGACTCGGATGGGGATTCTCGCTGGGCCTCTATCTTACCCCAGAGGGACCTAGAGATCATTGATTGATCTGCCCCTGAGTCTAGGAGCGCTTCTGCGGATATCCCCTCTACCTCGACGGTTAAGAGAAAACCCTCACCAGTGTTCTTAACTCGGGCAGCTATCAAGGCATCCCTACCGATGCAGTCCTTTCTAAAATGTCCCACCTCCCCACAGGTAAAACATTTTCTAGCCAGGGAGTCTGCTCTCGTGATAACTTTCCCTTTCGCTGTTTTTCCGGTAACATACGTGGCTCTCTGTTCTGGGAATACTGATTCGTGTTTCTTGAACAGGCCTTCTTTCTTGGAGCCTACTTGTTGGCTTCAAGGAAGCGGTCCGCTAAAGCAACAGCTTCATAAGCAGTGTTACAATTCTGTAAAACCAACCAGCTCTGTAACTCTTTTGGAACCGCCTCAGTAAACTGTTCTAGAATTATAGTGTCAAGAATGGTATCAATAGTTTTACCCTCAGGCATTAACCATTTGTGAACTAAACGTTTAATTCTATAATACAACGCTTGAGGCGTCTCGCCTTCCTTAATTGTGCAAGACCGTAATAGTCTCCTATAAACAGAGGGATTTAAGCCCATCCTGTTCCGGATAGCAGTTTTCACTTTTAAATAATCAGATATCTGATCTAAAGGTAGTGCTCTATATGCGGCTAATGGCTCCCCGGATAATGTGGTGGCAAATCTGACCGCCCATTGATCCACAGGCCATTTTGCTAGCACAGCCACACGCTCAAAAGCTTCGATGAAATCATCTATATCATCACCCTTTACATATCGTCCATATGACAAAGTCCCAGTATTGGTATTTTCCCACCCTGGAATCAGGTTGGGTGTTACCAGTCCGGTAGTGGTGCTTTGCTTTAACATGTCCTCCTGGGTCTGAATCATCTTCGCCAAGAGGTCCAGGAGAGGTTGCTGTTGCTCCTGTAGCATCGACGCCGCCTTCTCCTGATTCCTCGCTGCCAGTTCCTGTTGCTGGGCAAACTGGTTTGCTACCCATGTCGGGAAATCGGAGATCTCCATCCTTGCAATGGAGCTGAAAGAAAAACACAAAAACAAACGACCGAGTGCGGTACCTTTTTTTTTTTTTTTTTTTCAAAAGTGCCCACTATAGCTTATGGTGACCACCCTTCTGCACTTGGATCCAGGCCTAACCCTCTTAGTCACGGGTTACCTGATATCGGTGCAGGTCTTAGCTCTGCCACCAGATAAGCTCTCCGTCAGGTCTGCAATGCGTCTGCTCCTCCGGATACGTTGGATGCGTCCTTGGATTTCCGGTCAACCCTTCTGTTCCTGTTGGACTTGGCTGCCGGACCTCTGGAACCGCGAAATCCTAAATACTACGCCACTGTGAGCCCCGCCCCTGTGCCAGATAGCTTGACCAGCAGGAGGCGCTGCACCTTAACCTTGAGGTTGTATAAGAATTTGTAGTTGAGCCGTTGGTTAAAGATCACAGATTTTTATTTGGGTTCTCAGAGACTCACAACAGGTAATGTCCATAGGAAAACAAAAGTAGGGATACTCCTCCCAAAGAAAATATATGCAAACTTTGCCAGGTCAAAAATAAAGTCTTTTAAACAAGCTTTTCTTCTTAGCTCTTACAAAAGGTATTTTTCCTCTTAACAGTTATTCACATACAGTACAACAATCACATTCCATGTCAGTGACTGAAGGATCTGAATCCCCTTTGAAAGAGTCAATTTCCATGCTCTCTGGAGGACTCTCAGGTAGTGGTTCTGGACTCTTAACTGGAATGGTATTAGTCCCATACATTAACAGTTTCTTCAGTCTTGGCCACCTAATAGGTTTCTCCCCTTTTAGTAAAAACTCATGGGGTTTCAAAAGCCGTGGTTTAAAAGTTCCTTTCCTTTCATGTAAATGTCTACAGGTAATCTCCTCCTCATCTGAAGAACTATCCCTGTGTTCAGTTTTGGGCCTAGGCTTTCTCCTGGTTTGATGCTTAACTTGCACAGTTTTACATACAGGCCTTCTATCAATAAAACCCTCTTCTGAGCTGTAATCAGAGGACCGGTCAGACCTCCTTCGGGCTCTATAAAAAGTTCTTGCTTTGGAAGCTTCCCTAGCAGAGCAATGCCTGCATCTAGGTTCCCGCAAGGGTTTTGCCTGGGTAAAGGTTCTGCCTTCTTGTGGCTTCTTTAAGCTTCTTTCAAATACAGGGTTTAGCTTGCCCACTAACCTGCATTGTGGTTTCACTGCACTAGCAGTGTATCTCTGGGCCTCGCAACAGCAGCTGCCTGGCCTGTGAGTATTTCTTCCTGGAGAGCAGCAGTATTTCCCTTTCTCCTGGGGAGCGAATCTGGCTTCAGGTCTTCCCTTCCTCTCAGCATAGAGCCTGGGAGCCTTGTTCCAGTCAGGTTCAGAATCCTCGTGCTGGTAAGACAGGTGATTCTCTTCCTCTGCTCTCCTTTCTCTCTCCCTTCTCCCTTCCGTTTCTGTCTGCCCTTTTTTACAAGCAGCTACGTGACAAGGGCACTCCCTTGCAGGCTCCTCCCTCGAGTACCTGCTTCTCTGATTCCTATCTGGTGTGTAACGTGGGAATGACTCAACACTAGTTTTGGCCCACTGACTATCAACCCTGGGGTTTTCCTGCTGTGAACTTCTAACCCTGGGTTTTCTCTGACAAGTGTTTTCTAATGTGCCCATCCCCCCAGCCAAGGTAAAACCTTCAATGTTTCCTGCTTTTCTAGGTGGCACTACTCTCTCCTTGCCACAATATATTTACTCAAACCATGCCCAGAACACACCCAAATCAAATCTGTAGATGCTGGATGCATGTGCATATAAGTGCCTCCTCTGAAATTGTTACTTACACACTTCTGATGATTTACATACGTAAATCTTCTAAAATTGCTTCTTTTACAGTTAGTAAAAGATCAAAAAATAATTTTTCATTCATCAGAAGCAATGAACTCCTTACCACTCAACAAAATTTGACAGATTGAATCTTCTACTGATTGCATAACTCTTTCCACTATATGTTTATGTGACTGAAAATGATGCAAGTTAAAATGACAAATATGAAATGATGGTATTTAAGAAAATAGTAGCACTTTTGATAGACCTGCAAATTTTGCATGGGTAAATGACTAGAACTTTGGAATTTTGCAGTACTAATTTCATAGCATATAAATTCCATTTTGTGATACTCATTTGGCAACCACCTTTGGTCAAGGCCATATTAGCATAAAGTCAGTATGGTTCTGCAGTAAAAACTAACAGCAAGAAACAAAAAACACCTGCTCACGTTTCAGTGGCAGACCTATTTCATTTGTACACTTATTCATTCCCGCTCAGAGCTATAACCTGTGGTAGTTTTCTGTTAGGTCCAACCTGGAATCTTTTTGAACTTCCCTTTCCCCATTGTAGCTAGAATGGAACATAGAGGCCGCCGCTGGCCTCAATCCATTACCTTTTTTAAGAAAATTATTACTGGCTGTATTTAAGAATTTTAGTGCCCCGGACAGCCAAATGTATTTGTACCAACCCCTCTTGAATTTCCCTTCCTCCCCCATTTTGATTCCCAGTCCTCTTTCCCCCTGCCCCCCCACCTCCGAATGGAAAGAGAAGAGCTGCACGTCATTCACTGCCTGTTTACAGTTGCATTTTAGTCATTTTTCCACCCCCATTAGCTTTGCGCCCTGGGCAACACCCCTTCTTACCCACCTCTAAGTATTACTACACAGAAATCAGCGAGGGGAAAAAACCCCAGGAGTCTCACACACTTAAAAACAGGCTTTATTACAGTGAATATGAAGGAGATCATTTTACAGCATAAAATAGCCTCAACCACCTGGCACTTTGGCATCAAGGATGGTGTGATTGTGTGCACCTGCAATGTAAGTATGCATTGGGCCACTTACATTAGTATTTTATAAAGATAGGCAGGCACATTTTGATTGCCTTAACCTAGGCACCCAGTTATAAAACTACCCTTTAAGAGGGTCATTTTGCAAACCCCTGTAGAATTATCACACATTAACACACATATATTTGAGGCCTGTTTTATAAAGTGAAATATGTGCTTACTTTATATTTCAAAGTTAACCCAAGTTGACTCCCCTATTCATTGTAAATGTCCTGTTTCAATGTAAACCACTTTGGCCGAAGGATAAAGCGGTATAAAAAGCAGTTAAATAAAATAAATAAATAAAATAGGGGCTAAGTGGTGTAAAAATTCTAGGTGTGGGATGCCTGTGTCTAGACTTTTCAAAAGCACTACAAGTTTCCAGTAGTTTATAACTTAACGTGTGTAAATTTGCACAACATGTCATCTTCCTCCAAAACTCCTGTGCACATCCACATTGAAAGAGCACAAGATCAGACTTTTGCACTAGCTTACAGAATAGTGAGCACCTAAAGTACATAAGCTCCACCTCACATGAGTAAATCCAGTAAAACAGGGACCTATGCAATATCTTTACATAGCTGCCTTAGCAATTTGGTCCCTAGGAGGATAACTTTATTACAGAGTGCCTAGGTTTGGAGATGGAGAAGGCACCTATTTTAAGCTTATTTTATAAAGATACATTGGCACCTATGTGTGTTTATACAATACTAGAAGAAATCCTGAGGAAATCTCATCTAGACGGAAGGCGTAAATGTTAGCGTGTGCTTTATGTGCATATGCATGTAAATCACAACTCTGCTCATGCTCCGCCATTACTCCTCTTCTAAGCATGCCTGTTTTACAAGCATGGCTCATCTTGCACTGTGTCTTCTTGTAGGTGTGACCTAATTTTATAAGATCTTTTACATGCATAAATCAGTGCTGTAAACATGAAGGGCTTGATATTCAAGTAAGCAGGCTATGCGCCGCTACGGTGCATAGCCCTGCCGCTCACCCCTAACCCTGGATATTCGATGCCACGGTGATGGCATTGAATATCTAGTTTTGGCACCCATAGAAAACTGTCGCAGAGTCTAATCTGGTAGTGGCAATATTGGACCGCTACCCAGTTAGCATCTGCGGCTAAAACTAGATGAGCTAAAAGCTGGCCTAGTTTTACTGTAGATGTGGATCACCAACCGGGTAGCGGTCCAATATCGCTGCTACCCAGTTAGTGGGACTCCTTGCCTCCGCTCTGCCCCAGCCTGGATAGCATCAGGATGCGTAGGGGACATAGACGGGGATATTCAGTGGCACTAACCATGTAGGTGCCGTTGAATATGCCCCGGTTAAGGCATTTACACAATTTACTGGACTGTAAACCGTGTAAATGCCTTTTGAATATCGAGCCCGAAAGGTTTATAAAATTGCTCTCTAAATGATTTAGGAAGCAGCAGTGCATGAGGGATTGCTGGTATGCAAGGATTATATTTGTAAAACCTTCCACCATCTACACATTACATATTCTTCAGATGACATAGTAAATGATTGAGCCAGGGCTATTATCCACATCTTTAAGGTCCATTGTATTGACGTTTTTACTAAAGAACAATGTTTTAGACACTCAAGAATGCATCAGTTATAGGCCAATAGCTCACTTGCCATTTTTAGCAACATTATTAGAAGCAGAAGGAGTGAGCCAATTGCAAGATTTTTTTTCAGTGTAGGTAATATTCTGGAGTATTCACAGTTTGGTAAAGAAGATCTTATAGCACAGAAACAGTAGTATTAGCTTTGCTTGTAACAGTTTTGGTTGGGGCAAGACAGAGGTCTTCTCAGAATTTAGTTGTGCAGTTAAACCTCTGCAGTCGATCACAAGCTGCTGCTGCTGCTGCAAAACTTCTTCTGCTGGCGAGTGCTATCCAGCAGCACAATCTGGATGTGACTGACTGCCTTGACACTGTCCGGATGGTGCAGGGGCAATCCATGGCTCTAGCATCAAATTATCTGGATAGCGGCAATAATCGGTCTGCAATCCAGATAACATAGGACAGCAGAAGGGATGTCTTAATTTTATCCAGAAAGTGGATTGAATTAACTTTATCCAGAAAGTGGATTGAATCTGGATATTCAGCGTCAGCCAATATCCGGATATTGGCATTGAATATCCAGATTGTTTTTGGCCACTGTGGCCGGTATTTTAGAAAAGCGCCAACCATGGCAAATGAATGGCTTCTAAATAAATTAGGACTAAGGTTGTGTGTTAGCTCGTTTGAAACTTTTTGTCTTGGAGAGTTATGAAAGTAATCTTTGAGGAGTCAGCAGAATGGGCATATATGTGTGGAGTTGCACAAGGTCCTCCATTATCTCCTGTGCTTTGTAATGTTTGCATCTGATCTGGGATCAGTGATAAGGAAAAATGGCATTGCCATATTCCCTATGCAGTAGATTTCCAGTTATGTTTTCCCATAATTGAGTCTTTGGTTCAGGTTAAATTTCATATGGTTACTTGCTTGAAATCTATGTGTGAATGAATGTTTTTTTCAATTAAACCCTGATAAGATCAATGTGCTTTGGTTTGAGAATGACACCTTATGGTTAAATCAGGAGTTTAGGTGTTTATTACTGATGCCACACTTTCTCTTGAAGATTAGCTCATTTCTGTTTTTAAAATAAATCGGTAGCAGTTTAAATGAATCATATTTGAGGCAGGTGGTATATGTGCTGTCTTTGTCAAATATTGAGTATTGTGCTATGAAATTGATTGCAGTTATTGCAAAACACCATGGTGAAGTTGATTTTCAAGAAAAAATATTTGAGAGAGTGCTACTCCTCTTCTAATAAATTTGTATTGGCTTCCCATTGACCTTAGGATGTTTTTAAACTTTTAATGTTTGTTTTTTAAAATTCTTCATGAAATTGGGCCTAAATATCTACGTATTTTGCCAGCTTTGGTCCTGTTTGAACTTTACGCTTGCAGTCAGATCTGCGGTTGATTACTTCTTCCTTTAAAGAGGACAATTCAGAAACTCACTGTAATAGGAGTTATGCTAAAGGTGTGGAATAGCCTGCCTTGTGAGATTACACTTAAGCCATCTTATCTACTTTTTCAAAAGAAATTGAAGATGTGGTTGTTTGATCAGTTGTTGGAAGACTGCAATCTGGTTTTATAAGCTGATTATTATAAAATATGGCAGTTTAGTAATATTTATGTAATCTGGATTTTATTATTTGACAGTTTTTATAAATCCTTGGAAATGTCTAATTTATGGTTCAGGATTGTTTATTTTTTATTTTGTTGTATTTATTATTATCATTGCTGTTACTATTTTTCTGTATTTATGACTATTATTCCTATTGTTTAACAGTTGTGCTGCATATCATACATTGCAGCCAGATCCTAATGGTAAGATTATAGCATGGGATATAAGTTCTAATTTAAATTACATTAAATTTTCTCTCACAGCCATCCTGGCCATGAAGAGACAGAATTCACAGGACCTTAGTCACACATCTTCAACACACACACATACTGCAATCCTCAACTCTTGTAATGTATGTCCTCTCCTACTCAGACCTTTCTTCCACACATCATTATACAATATCAAGGCAAGAGGCACTAGCATAAGAATTCCATCTCTGCATCACCTCCTCTGCTTTCCAGCAGTCAAACCACAGCAGAGTGAGTTCAGCTTTCAGATTTTTCATTCCTGCCATTCGCTACTTCACATTCATCAAACATATTAGGATAGGATGCCTGATACCTCCTGCCGTCACTGCCCTGAATAGTGAAGAATGCCAGTATACATATAGGTAACCAGTGCATTACACGTATTGTATGGAAATAAAGAGGTTATGATCTCCTGGGACATTCCCATTCCGGCCAATAAAAAGCTGGATGCAAGGAAGCCCAACATAGTGGTCAAAGAGAAAAACACCAGAACGGTGTTGCTTCCAAGTGAACTGTGTAGAGAGGGAGATCTTCAAGTGCCAAGAAATGCAGTCAGAGACCAAGAAAATGTGGCAGAAAGATACAAAATACAGAAATATTTCCCATCGTATTGGCAGCCACAGACCTGATAAAAAGGAATTTCCAGTCACAACCTGATAGACTGCCTCTGCATGTTACATCTTATGAACTCCAGCGAGAAGCCCTCTTTGGTACAATGCAAGTACTACAGTAAGCGTTAACAGTAGGTTTGAGAGGCTGAAATTATATGGCACATACCCTGGTTTAGGAGTGAGATTCATTGTCATGGTATGTACAAAACTGACCTATTTGGAGACATTGCTCTGGAGAGTAACCATGCCATGGCCAGGCAAAAGGACACACCTGGAGGCCAAAGAACAGATGTTTCCAGTCGCTGTTCTTGTCCCTTCTCTAAAGGCTGTTATGATCACAAAGGAGCATGAGTTACCTATCCATCATGCTTAGCCAGCACAAACAGTTGATGGCTCTTTAATTGATATGCTGATAATGCATCACCCTAGCGGTAGTGCTGGGTGAAGTATAATCATCCAGGCATCATGAATTCTTGCTCATTTCCTGACAGGGAACAGCAATGGCCTTGGCCAAAGCTTCTGCTGTAACCTTGAGATGCCACGAGCAACCTTCCTCTAGCTGGCCTAATGGGATCACTATTAGGATGAGGAAGGACTATCTCTGGTGGGTCCTCCTGCAAGATTCAACAGATCTGGTTTGTTTTGTCTCCTTTCTACGTGAGAAAGTTGTGATTCTTACAAATTGTTGATGAGTCAAATATTTGTAGCCAGAGTCAATATTTCTTTTCTCTAGTCTTGTACTTATTGGACTTTGCTCACTAATGAGTCTTCTTTTTAATATTTTTTTAGACTGACCCAGATCCAGTGACACAGCTGTTCATGGTCCAGAGATCTGAACAGCAGGCACTCTGCCTCCTGGGTACAAGAGGAGCAGCAGGAGATCCACCAGAGATGGGTAGAGGACCCCTCAGCTCCCTCTTGTTCCCAAGAGGCACTGGGACCTGCACACTTCCCTTTGCTCAGCCCAGCTCAGCTCACAGAAGAAGTAAATAAAAAGCTGCATTGTTTTAAAAGCTGTAGTTATTTAAAAATATGATACATCTTTTGTTTTTTCATAGCTTTCGTGGCGTGTATATGTATGAATAGAGGATCTGAGGGTATATATATGAAATAGATCCAGATAATATGTATTTCTGAGACAGAAGTATGAGTAATGGTGTGGGCCTGGGAACAGGGGACATGGGTGAATAATGTACTGACATGCTTGTGTAGTAGTAGTAAAGCAGTGACAGAGCCATGGTTTCTGACCTGCCTTGCAATCTATAAATTGGTGCCTTCACTCCAGCATCTCATCTTTACTTCCCTATCCCCCACCCTCCCAGGGCTACTAACGCCATCCAACCACCATTGCCACGTAGTGCAGAAAAGAACTCCAGTGCGAGTCTCACAGTCTCCAGTTTCATGAGGCTTGCACCAAAGGTCCTTCCTGCACAGCATAGCTTAAAGCAAAAAAGCCAAGCCATGTGTGCAGGCAGAGCTGGTGCAACATAGTGGTGCTCATAGCAGCTTTTGACGGCCCCCAAACATTGTCATGCCTGTCACACCTACAGTGTTGCACCCGCTGGGTAGCAAAGGTGCCCTTCATTTCAAGTGTCATGATATGCTGCAGTCGCTTTAGTAATGTCTCTTTAAAAGTGCTGAAACTGGACTTTAGTCCCACTTTTAGCTAAAACTTTGTATTCCTCTCCAGAATACAATAGAATGAAAGAGGGTGGAATGTTCCTCCTATAAGAAATAATTGTGAGTTAACTTACCATCAGGAAGGCTAGCCAGAATTATTCCTGCCCTGAGCAGAGGAAATGCATTTGGGAAGAAGTCTTCAGGAGAGGGGGGATAAAAACTACTTATCCAGTAACAGTAGCTCCACGTCCAGCGCACTCCAAGTATATTTTTGTTTGTCCCATAAAATAATATTTTGTGTTTTTCAAAACTCTATGAATAGGAGCAGAATATGCCCCTTTATAGCAGTGGATATTTGTGAAAATCTAATATTTGGCCACTGTTTGACAACTAGAGACCAGAAACTCCAGATATATTTGATCCCTATGTAATTACCATATTCTCTGTTGAAGGCAATATTTCTCCACTATATACTTCCTTTTAAGTCTATGTTATGCCTTCAGTTTTCAGAGCAAAAATCAGCCAAAGAAATATTCAGGTCATTATTCAAAAGAAGTTGTATGTTCACTGGTGACCAGTGAATGTATGACACCTCTATCTGTGGATAGTATCAGGACAAAAATCCATCTGAATGTCCCAATGCTAGCCATATAGGAGGGGGGGGGGGCAGGGAGGGTGGGTTACAAAACCCTCCAAATTGCAGGCCTAAACTAAATGTGTAGCGCTGAAGTGGTGACCACATGACACATATATTCAGTAATGCTGCTTATGCATCTAGTGGTGCTGAGTTACAGTAGATGGAATAAATTAAACACCATGGCCAGCATTTAACTTATTCTGGTCACTGCACTGGCTGAATATCAGGCCCATTGTATTTACTGAACATGGTAAACCTATGTTTCTAAAACCATACTTTGTTTATGGGGCATTCCCATTCTCGTAATGTAACTCTTACACTTTTCTTATGTTTTAGAACTATGCCCATTGCCAGAAAGGGGAAGTGCCCAAGCTCACTCTACATGGCCTGGCTGGAAACTCTGTCACAGGATCTGAGGGCCCCTGTCATGCTGACCAGAGGAAATCAAGAAAATGTTCTGACTTTTTACTGCCAGTAGTTCATATCCTTGCTGTATATACTTCATACATTCTTGTCTGAATTGGCTCTAGAGAATTTAGGCATCTGGTTGTACATGACCTTATGATATAAAAAATGTTTAAAATTATTTTTAAGTTATTAAAGTAATAATAATTTGACATGCATAGATTTCATACAGTTGGGTATAATGCTTTTTACTAATCGCCTGACAGTCCTGAACTAAAGCAATGAATTTCCTAGTAGCCAAATATCATCCCTTTTCCTCTTGTGCATTTTCCCAAAGAGATCACCATGATTATGCAAGAAAACGATCACCAACTTACATCAAGGGAAAGAAAATAATCAAATACAAGGACATGTCAGAATCAAATACGATGGTACACTTTACAGCACTTCAAGTTAGTGAAAATGTTCAGAGTAGTCATGTTAGTCTGGAGTAGCAAAAATGACAGAAGCAAGCAGCACCTTATAAACCTCTACTGGAAAGACGTGAGCTAAATATAAATATGTAATCAATTTCTTGAGGCATGAGCTTTTGAGGACAAACAGAGAAAAATGATTGGCAGATAAAGACTATAAGGCCTAGCTAGTCTGGCTATCCATATCACCTATTCAGCTCTACAATCCCTTCTTTTCCCTTAAAGATCCTCTGTGTTGGTCCCATGCTTTCTTAAAATTCAGATACAACCCTTGTCTCTACCACCTCCACTGGTAGGCTATTCAATGCATCCATCACTCTTGCCATAAAGAAGTATTTCCTCAGATTACTCCCGAGCCTATCTCCTTTCACCTTCTTCCTATGACTCATTGTACCCACAGAAGTGTTTAAACGTCTCTGTCATATCTCCCCTCTCCCACCTTTCTTCGAAAGTATACATATTGAGATATTCAAGTTTGTCCTCATATGCTTTATGATGAAAACCATTGACCATTCTACTGGTTGTTCTCTGTACCGACTCCATCATCTTTATATCTTTTTGAAGCTGTGGTCTCTAGAACTGCACACAGTACTTCAGATGAGATCTGACCAGAGACATAAAAAGGCGCTATCACCTCCTTATTCCTGCTGGCTATTCCTCTCCACGTGCACCCAAGCATCCTTCTGGATTTTGCTGTCACCTTTTCTACCTGTTTGGCCACCTTAAAATGATCAGAAACAATCACCTCAGATTCCATTTTTCTTTCCTGGACAGAGGTGCACTTCTCAGTGCTCCCTGTCTCTCGTTTTTACTTTAAGTTAGGCTATCTAGATCATAATGGGTTATCCTAGGTAACTCTAGACATGACTATTTATTCTAAGTCGGGAGGGCAACATTAGATCTTCACTGGGTTTTCTTAGATTAAGTTTTGCAATTCTAGGGGTCAAGTTAGAAAACTATAAATATCAAGATGGATCATATTGAATCAGACTTGATAACCTGAGAAATCAAGCTGAGCAATTCTAGATCAGATCATATAGCCTGAGCGATCATGCTGGGTAATCTTCTGTTAGGCTGGGAAAACTCATCAGATAGGAATATTCTTAGGCTAGATTATGGTGAATTATCCTAGGTCAGACTGGATAACTAGATCAGATTAGGTTGTCATAGTTTAGTATGGCTAACAGTAGATTTGATAAAGCAATACTGCATCAAGTTAGGTTATCGTCACTCAAATGGTGTTGGTTCTCAACCCAGTCCTCAGGAATTGCCTGACCAGTATGGTTTTTAGTATATCCCAAATGAATGTGCATGAATATATTTGCATGCACTGCTTCAAATATATGTAAATATATCTCATGGATATTCATTAGAGATCTCTTGAAATTCAGACTTGCCAAGCAGTTCCTGAGGATTAGATTGAAAGCCATCATTCTAAGATAAATGGTGGAATTCTAGATATTGCTGGGATGTCCATGATCAAGTCTAGTGCCTCGCTATAAGACTGACTACTGCACTTTGTTGGCTGGCCAATTTTTGTCAACAGAATGCTAGACATGTGCGTACTACATAAGAGTTTGAGATTATTTTATGTATCAAAAGAAATGACTGACTGCTGCACCTTTTGGGATGAGAGGTATCATTTCTAGTAAAATAAGGTATTTAAGGGGTCAACCTTTGCCCAGAGGAGATTTTGGTTTGCTTGAGCAAGTATATGGAGAACTTAGAGGAATGTGAGCCAAAGGAGGATCCCCTCCACACCCAACAAAATAAAGCACAGGCAATTTCTATAACCCAGTCTTCATTTAACTTTAGGTGGTTTTTCATGTCCACAGCATGTATAAAACCTACAAAAAATCAGGTTTCTAGAAGAAGACTTTAGGCTAGGCAAGACTGTTTGATGCCCCTTGAATACCTTCGGATACCTGTAGGGCTAATTGCAAATGGAAGACATAGGACTGCATCAAGATGTCAATTTAAGAACCAGAATTGGTCAAAAATCTCACTCCAAAAAAGAAAAAAAAACAGGTCATTTGGAAGCTCTGAATCAATTTCAAAAAGGTGAAATTAAGACTTACCTGCTAATTGACTTTTCTTGAGTTCCCTCCAGTCCAGTCATGACCTGTGGGTAGTGACACCTCACCAGCAGCTTAGAGACTGAGCATGTCAATGCTGACGACATCACCTCTCATAGGCAGTAGCCACCTTACCAACCTCAGTATACCATTGACAAAGCAGACTCACATGAGCAATAACCTATGCCATATTACTGATGAATACGAACCTCAGCCAAGGCAGATTAACCCTTCTGTCCAGTGGAGAACAAGGGAACCATCTGAAAGGGTCAGGTCAAGTGACCACGAGTACCTTATCCTACTAAGAAGCTTAGGAACTGCTTCCCTTTGGTTTCTGTTTCTATCTCTTTCTATTTGTGCTGACAATGTGAACTGAGACAGGATGGAGCCCACAGCCCGGTAGCCCTGCAAAGAGGACCGTTCCACACAAGGTCTATCCACTCGATCCAGACCACCATCAAAAGATGACTTTCTTACTGCCCAGGATTGACAAGGTATGGAATTCTGGGAGGGTCCGGGACTAGACTGGAGGGAACTCAAGAAAAGCCAATTAGCAGGTAAGTCCTAATTTCACCTTCCTTATCGTCCCTCCAGTCCAATCCCGACTTGTGGGATGTACGGTCAGTACTAACCTGGGAGGGATCTGCAAGCCTGGCCTGAATCACTGCCGCACCAAATCTTGCGTCCTCTGCTCCCTGCACATCCAGGCGATAATGTCGCTCAAAGGTATGTAAGGATGACCAAGTGACTGTCCTGCAGATGTCTCCCAGTGGGACCAGGCTAGCCTCTGCCAATGAGGTGGCTTTTGCTCTGGTGGAATGAGCCCACAACCCCTTGGGCAAGGCTTGCCATCGCAAAAGATAGGCCAAGGAAATAGCTTCCTTCAACCACCTGGAAATAGATGCCTTGAAGGCTGCTTCTCATTTGCGCGGCCCCCCAAAAAGCACAAATGGTCTGACTTTCGAAACAGAGCTGTGCATTTGAGATAATGTACATCCAGAAGGCAGAGTTGAGGATCCTCCGCCCCCGCTCTCCACCCGGAAAATACCAGTAGCGACACAGGTTGATTGAGGTGGAAGGTTGAGACTACTTTAGGTAAAAAGGAGGGCACCAAGAGTCAGGACCACTTTCTCCTTGGATATTATGAGGAAAGGCTCGTAGCACGACAGTGCCTGCAGCTCCGAAATTCTGTGAGCTGAACAGATCGCCACCAAAAAGACTGTCTTCAATGTCAGATTCTTCAAGGAGCAACTGCTGATTGGTTTGAAGGGTGCCTCTATCAACGCTGACAAAACCATATTGAGATCCCAAGGGGCCATCACTAGTCTAATTAGGGGCCGTAGTTGCTTCACTCCCAAAGGAAATGTACCACATCTGGGTGAGCAGCCAAGGGGATTCCCTGGACCTTTCCATGATAACATGTTAAGGCCACCACCTGTACTCACCTGGACTGCAGGAACACTAGCACCTCTGGAACTGATGCTACCAGGGCCCAGCAGTCAAGTTCTTCACACCAGCTCTCGAATATTCACCACATGCAAAAATACAAAAGACCGGTGGAATGCTTCTGGGCCTTCAATAAGGTACCAATTACCGGGGCCGAATAGCCCAGCCTTCTCAACCAAGTCTGCTCATTAGCCAGGTCATAAGTGAGAACCACTCCACCTGAGGCATCCAGACCAGGCCTTGAGACAGGAGATCAGCCTGGGCAGGAAGACACCAAGGTTAATCCACTGCTAGCCAAATGAGGTCCGCATACCAACGCATTGAGACCTTCCAATATGTACTCCCTCCTTCTGCTGAAGAACCACGCTGCCTTTGCGGAGTCAAAGTTGGCCATCAGATCCATGACCGGCTTGCCCCCAACGCTGTACCAGCTGAGCAAACACTCTGCATTGAGGGTCCCCTCGCCTGGGTCAATATGAAAGTGGCTGAGGTAATCAGCTGCCACGTTCTCCCTCCTGGCCACATGCGCTGCCAATAGCACCTGCAGGTTGTTCTCTGCCTAGTCCAGCAGTGGAGCAACTTTGCTTTCCAGGTTAGCACTGCTTGTGCCGCCCTGACGATTTATGTAAGCCACAGTAGTAGCTTTGTCTGAAAACACTCTGACTGGCTTCCCTTGCAGGAAACTGTGAAACTCCTGCACAGTGAGGAAACACAGCTCGTATCTCGAGCCAGTTGATAGGCCAACTGCTTTCCTCCTTTGATCAATGCCCCTGTGCTATCTGCACCTTGCAATGTGCTCCCCAGCCCAAGAGACTGGCATCCATCATTAATGCCACTCATCAAGGAGTCTCCAGGGACATCCCCACTGAGAACTTGTCCCACTACTGTAACTCTATCTTGGTGGCACTCAGGCATGGGAGCAGCCACAATAGTGGATGATGCTGTGCTAACCATCAGCGGAGTAGAGCCCTCTGCAATGGCCCCATGTGCGCTTGGGCCCAAGGCACAAGCACAATGGACACTGCCATCGAACCCAGCAGGTAATGCCACGCTGTCGAAGTCTGCATGCTGAGAAGCTGGCGCATCTGCCAACAGAGGCTGTGAATTCTGTCCTCCAGCAAGGATACATGGTTTTCGGCTGTCTAAAACCAGGCCCCCAAGTACATCAAATTCTTCAATGGCTGCAATCGGCTCTTGGCAAAGTTGATGACCCAACCGAGGCTCTGCAGAAAGGCAATGACCTTCTCCATGTCCCTTTCATTCTCTTTCTTGGATTTTGCTCTGACCAACCAATCGTTCAGATAGGAATGTACCAGAACACTTTCCTGACACAATGTGGCCGTGACCACAATTATGACCTTTGTGAACGTTTGAGGAGCCGTGACCAGGCCGAAGGGCAAGGCCTGAAACTGAAAATGTCCCATAGGGACCGCGAACCTTAGGAGCTTCTGATGCTCAGGCTGAATTGGAATATGCATATGGGCCTTGGTAAGATTGAATGACATGAGAAACTCGCCCGCTCTGACGGCCACAATGACCAACCAGAGACTTTCCATGTGAAAACGCGGCACCTTAAGACAACAATTTATGCTTTTGAGATCCAAGATGGATTAGAAGGAGCCCTCCTTTTGGGGAACTATGAAGTAGATTGAGTATCGACCCAACCCAAACTGATCAGGCGGAATGGCCACTATGACCTGTAAGGCCTGCAGACAGCAAAGAGTGTCCTGAACAGCTTAATCTTGTGAGTGGTCTTACAGGGAGAATAGAAAAAGGAATCCCAGAGGGGCCATGCAAATTTGAGGGCATACCCTTCTCAAATGATCTCCAAGACCCACTAATCGGTGGTAATGCAGGTCAAGGGGGAATAAAAGACCCGTAGCTGCCCTCTATGGGCACCAACCACACCGGGACCCCCTCATATCATTGCTGTTCTTTTGTCACAGTTAAGGAAGAGGTGTAGAACACTCTGCCTGATCCTCAAAAACCCCAAAAAGGCTGTCCTCGGGCAAGAAAATGCCCTCTCTGATATGGCGCAAAATGAACCAAACAGAACCTCCAAAAATCCTATGACAGGATTCACCCAGACCCATGGACCAAATTGGCTTTTGCATATCCTCAGGCAACCAGAAGCACGGGTCCTTCACCAGCTGGTCCAAAGCCTCCCCAAACAAGAGCTTACCCTTAAAAGGAAGCTTACTCAAACGTGACTTGGAGGAGACATCTGCCAACCAATTACAGAGCCACAAGTAGCATTGTGCCACCATCACTGAGGCCATGCTCTTGGACAGGCCCCTAATCAGATCATAAAAGGCATCCGCCAAATATGCTGCTCTCGACACCAACTTGGCCACCTCTGGAGTCGTCGCCAAAGCCTCATCTGCCATCTTCAAGATTCCTTTTGTTCATCATAAGCATGTGTAGGCCACAAAGGCCCCACAGATGGATGCCTGTATGGATAGCGCATTGATACCAAATGCCTGCTTAAGCAAGGTCTCTAACCTCTGGTCCTGCACATCCTTGAGGGCCATACAGCCCTCCACCAGGATCATGGTCTTCTTTGTGACTGCCGAGATCACAGCATCCACCTTAGGTGAATGGAGAAGCTCCTTCTCCGAGTCCGATAAGAGCTACAGCCTCACCATCACATGCGTACCCCTAAGTGCAGCTTCAGGCACCTCCCATTCATCCTGAATCATCTGCCTGATCACTCGATGGAGCAGGAACACTGTTAGCAGCTTCTGGACTGCCTGGAACAACGGGTCCTCCAGCAGCTCGTCCTCCAATGGCGTCTCTGACATAATAAGGGCCCTATGCGAATGGGTGATCAACACTGCCAACTCCTCCAATGGAAGATGCGCACAATCCTTGCCTCATCTCCCTGTGAGATTTCTCCTTCCTCAAGCTCATCGGATTCCTTGCTTATGTCCGCCCCTGTCTCTGTCCCCTTTCCTCCTCCAAGTGAAGGGACCCCATATCTTCTCGAAGGTCCACCTCCAAACATCTCCAATTAGGACTGGGCTCCTCCTCGGTCCTCTGCCCCTGATGGCCTTCAGAGAGCCTCCTCTGAGAGGAACAGGAAGAGGGGGCTCTCTGAAGGCCATCAGGGGCGGAGGACTGAAGAGGAGCCCAGTCCTAATTGGATATGTTTGGAGGTGGATCTGTGGGCCATCCTCCCCTCGCTGCTTCATGCAAAAGGCATTATTTTATTTATTTATTTTATTTATATTCTCTTATATACTGCGCTATTCTGCATCAGTGCGGTTTACATTGAACAAACTGAAATTACATTGAACAGGGCATTATAACTTGGAGATAACTATTTTACAGGGAACATGGGCTATGGAGGGTTAAGTGGCTTGCCCAAGACCACAAGGAGCACCTGTGGGACTAGAAACCCCAGTCCTTACGGTCCAAGGTTGCTGTCCTCTAGTGGGATTTGAACCCCTGACCTTCCGGCCTGAAGTACCCTGCCCCAACCACTAGGCCACTCCTCCACTCCTATGCATGAGTGACACAAATTCAGGGGAAACCCCATTGTGGACTAACTCGTCAGTCGTATCCTTGGATGTGGAGGGTCTGGGAAACTTAATCCCCATGCTGTGCCCTCTAAAAAGGGCAGGGGGGGGAGTGTCATTCTATCAGGGAGATCTACCCACTCGTCCTTCACTGTAGTTGAAAAGCATTCCCCAGACTGCTGAGAAGGACCCTCGGACCCCACCGAGGGTCCCCCCTTCCCAGCTTTATCACTCTGAGCCATTAGATGCTCCTCCAACGATCAGGACTCTGCCTGTCAGCCACAGCAAAACCAGCTACCGAAACAGAGCCCCTCTGGGAGCCACAAGCCAAAGGCCACCCCTTCTGCAAGAGCCAATGTACCTCGACAGCCTCTGCCTGCTACTTTGGCTTCTCTTGGAGCCCTTTCTTGGTTCTTTTATTTATTTATTTATTTTAATTGTTTATGCAGCAGCTCAGAGACCAAGGGAACCATAAAAAAAACCCAACAAAACACGATGGAATAAAACCCCTGCATCCAGGCCTTCCAAAATGTCCCCCGTTGAGCATAGTTCCTGTCACTAAGATGGTGCCTTTTCCTGCGCTGCACGGCTCAGCTGCTCCCACCTCCCTGTGAGCTTTCCCAGCTCAGAAATGCCACTTTGCATGATCCTTCAACCGCAGAGAGACCTGGAAAAAAAACGACGATTGCCGACATAACTCACAGTTTAGTTACCGGCTCTTTGGGATCTCCAGACACACACTCTGCCCTTCCTTGTCAGTGTCTGCGTCGTCAGGAATCCCCTGCTGGGCAAATGGCAGGGCTTGCTCTGAGAGCGGATCCTCATTCTCTGTATGGGGTTGGGAGCCGCCGCTTGCCAATAATCACTGCCCAGGCCTTCCAGGGGGCAGCTCTTGCTCCACTTTGCCTCTCCACTGCAATAGGCCACTGTTTTTTTTTTTTTTCTTGTTTTAACTTTAGGGACTGTTCAATCTAGGCCAAGCTGTTTCCCTGCCTTAAAGGGCTAGCACCTCCACCCAAAAAGGGAGGAATAACCAAGAAAGAAATAAAAATCAAGTGCTCTGAGTTGTCCCTCAGTGAGTCCACTCTGGGGAGTCACACCTCTCCAGCTACTTGGAGATTGAGAATACTGGGGTGGCAACTGTCTATGAGAGGTAATGTCATCAGCACTGACATGCTCAGTCTCCAAGTTGCTGGTGAGGTGTGACTACCCACAGGTCAGGACTGGAATGGAGAGACTATAAGTATACTAATTAAAAAGTATTGTGAGAGCTCCAAGTCCTTGGGGGGAAGCCCAGATAGTGTTGGAGGCACAAGCCTGTCTGGCTGAGCTCTGTGATCTGTTTTAATTTCTTGCATTCAAAGATTGTGTTGAAATGGGAAAGCATAGAGGCACTATCCGATGGAAGTCCCCCCTTCTCACATGCAGCTCCAGCAACCTATGAGAGAGCATATGCCAGTGTTAACTTATTCACCACTGCAAAGGTCTATTGCCACAAAGGCCATATGCTGATGCATCCCTTAAGCTTTGTGGATATACAGTGCACTGCCTGCTCCTCTCTTTCACAAGATGGTGTTCTCTGATGCAGGCAGATTGTCTTGATGCTTCAGGACAAGGGGTATTGGCTGGTGGAAGTGATTAGACATTAATTCTTGCAAGGAAGACCACTGGGGGCAGCAGAACATGAGGAGGAGATGGATGGAAAACGGCTCTGCAGCTGTATTGCAGCACATATTAGAGAAAGAGGTTCACTGACAGGTGCTTAGAGAGGCTGTTCCTAACGAATTGGAGATAAAGCATAGTTACTCACCTGTAACAGGTGATCTCCGGGAACAGCAGGAATTTAGTTCTCACATATGGGTATCGTTGGTACCGACGGAGCCTGCGCGGGAACGCTCCCCAGCATCCAATCAGAAAGCTTTTGGGAGCATCCCACAGCGCCTGCGTGCTGCCTTCCCGCCTTTCTCAACTGCCTCTCTCCAGTTGAGTTTTAAAGCTGAGAAAAAGAGAGAGAGAGGGAAAGGAAAGAGATAGATAGAGAGATACAACTCCAAGGGGAGGTGGGTGGGTTGTGAGGACTAAATTCCTGCTGTTCCCGGAGATCACCTGTTACAGGTGAGTAACTATGCTATCTCCAGGAACAAGCAGGAATGTAGTCATCACATATGGGGACTCCCCTAGCTTTAGGTGCCAGGGAGAGACCCCAGAAGTTGTATGTCCCTGAAGAGGGCTCCACTTCCCCCCATGGATCTTTGGCATCCTACCAGGGATGGTGGGTAGGAGTTGATTAGGTATGGAACAGGTGTTTGAGAACAACCTGACCAAACAAGGCATCCCGGCGGGAGTCCTTGTCCAAGCAATAATGGGCTGTAAAGGTATAAACCGAGGCCCAAGTGGCTGCTCGACAGATGTCATTGATAGGCACAGAGTGCAGATGAGCCATTGAGGCTGCCATGGCTCTCACATTGTGAGCTGTGACATGGCCCTCCAGAGAAAGGTTCTTATTCTGATAGGCGAAGGAAATACATTGAGCAATCCAGTTAGATAGTGTTCTCTTGGAGACTGGAAGTCCCAAATGAGAAGGATCAAAAGCAACAAAGAGTTGAGAGGACTTTCTATGTTGCTGTGTTCTTTCTAAGTAAAAAGCTAGAGCTCTTTTACAGTCCAAGGTATGAAGATTCCTCTCTGCATTTGATGCATGAGGCCCTGGAAAAAACACAGGTAGGTAGACCACTTGGTTCAGATGAAAAGGCGAGACCACCTTAGGCATAAAGTGTGGATGAGTCCTAAGGACTACCTTGTCATGATGGAACCTTGTATAAGGTGGATTAGCTACTAGCGCTTGCAACTCACTAATGCGTTGTGCTGATGTGATTGCAATGAGAAAGATAACCTTCCAAGAAAGGAATTTCAAGGAGGTGGTAGCTAAAGGTTCGAAAGGTGGCTTCATGAGCTGCCCAAGAACCAGGTTTAAGTCCCATGCCACCGGTGGTGGCCTAATGGGAGGCTTAGTTAGAAGAAGGCCTCTCATAAATCTTGCTATAAGAGGATGAGAGGAAATAGGCTATCCATTTAGAGGCTTAAGGGAAGCTGCAATAGCACTCAAATGGACTCTTACTGAATTTGTCTTAAGGCCTGCATTAGATAAATGAAGGAGATACTCCAGCAAAGATTCCAGAGGTATCGCAAGAGGGTTAAGACCCTTTTCCGAACACCAAACAGTAAACCTTTTCCACTTGAAAGCATAAGAGCGTCTAGTGGAAGGTTTTCTGGAAGCATAAAGAACATCTTTCACTTGCTGAGAAAGATTAAGAATTTGGAGATCTAGGCCTTCAGCAACCAAGCCCTGAGATGCAGAGACTGGGGATTGGGATGCCATAACATTCCATCCTCCTGAGATAGGAGATCTGGAGCAGACCCTAACTCCAGGGAGGGAGCTTGAGAGAGATGTAGAAGCAGAGGGTACCACGCTTGCCGTGGCCAATGTGGGGCTATGAGAATCATACGGCCTCTGTCTCTCTGAAGCTTGAACAGGATTTTGGGAATTAGGGGAATGGGTGGAAAGGCATACAGGAAGTCTTGACCCCAGTAAAGGAGGAAAGCATCCCTGGCCTGAGCCCTCTGAGTCAGAGTTCTGGAACAGAACTGGGGAAGTTTGGCATTTCACGGACTTGCAAAGAGGTCTATGTCCGGGGTTCCCCAAAGTTGAAAAATCCTGGTCACCTGGTCTGCATGCAGAGACCACTCGTGTGGAAGCAGAACTCGACTGAGTCTGTCCGCCCAAGAGTTTTGAATGCCTGGAAGATACACTGCCAGAAGATGAATCTGATGCTCTCTGGCGAGGGCCCATAGTCGCAAAGCTTCGTTGCAAAGCGACAGAGAGCCCGTTCCCCCTTGCTTGTTCACATAGAACATGGCTACTTGATTGTCCGTATGAATGAGGACTGTCTTGTAGCTGAGCAGGGAGTGGAACACTCGCAGAGCAAAAAAGATTGCTCTGAGTTCCAAGAGATTGATATGTAGACAACTCTCTTGTGGAGACAGGTGCCCTGGGTGGAGAGGTCTTGCAGATAAGCTCCCCAACCCATTGGAGAGGCATCTGTTGTGAGAGTTGCATGGGGTAAGGGTTGCTGAAAGGGGGACCCCAACAACAGGTTTTGAGTGGACTTCCACCACTGGAGGGACAAAATGAGGCGACTTGTGTTTGCTAGTTTGTCTGACAGGCACCCTGATGCCTGGGTCCATTGAGTGGATAAAGTCCATTGAGCTGCCCTCATGTGGAGGCAAGCATATGGAACCACATCCATGGTGGATGCCATGTGTCCTAGTAATTGCAACATTTCTTGAGCAGTTAGATGAGGCTTTAGCACTGCTTGAGAAGCTAGCTGCACCAAATGAAGGCAACGGGCCTGGGGGAGATAGGCCCTTGCCCTTGTATCCAGGAAAGCTCCTATGAACTCTAAAGACTGAGTGGGAGTTAGACTGGATTTTGGGATGTTTATTACCAGCCCTAAATACTGAAGGATACGCATTGTGCAGGATAGAGAAGTCTTGGCCTCTGACTGTGTTGGAGCTCGAATGAGCCAGTCGTCCAAGTAAGGGAAGACAAATATCCCTAGAGTGCGGAGAAATGCTGCTACAACAGCCATGCATTTCGTGAACACCCTTGGTGCCGAGGCCAGACCAAAAGGAAGCACCCTGTATTGGTAGTGCTTTCCTTGAAAAAGGAACCGAAGGAACCTTCTGTGGGTTGGATGGATGAGGACATGGGTTTACGTATCCTTGAGATCTAGAGAGCAAAGCCAATCCTGACTCTGAAGGTATGGTAGCAGAGCTCCGAGAAAAATCATCTTGAATTTCTCCTTGACAAGGAATTTGTTCAATTCTCTGAGATTTAAAATAGGCCTGTAACCCCCTGTTTTCTTTGGAATAAGAAAATAAGGGGAATAGATCCCTGTGCCCTGTTGATGAAGAGGTACTTCTTCTATTGCCCCTTGGGCAAGAAGGATGGCAACCTCCTGACCTAACAGGTTGATGAGAGAGGTCGGAGAATTGAACTGCTTCACTATTGTGTGAGGGGGCATGCTTGAAAAATGAATCTTGTACCCCTCCTTTATGATGGAGAGTGTCCAATGCTCTGCTGTTATTTGCCCCCATCTGGGGGCAAAATGACATAACCTTCCTGGAATGGTGGACGGTTCTGGTCCCTCCAGAACCAGAAAGGCTAAGTTCTCTAGCTGAATGTCAAAGGCCCTGAGGAGGCTGAGGCTGCTGGGCCGGTGGAGGCCTAGCAGCCTTTGCTTTCTTCTGTTTGGGTGGTTGCTAATGTTTGCTTGAAAACTGACCTGCAGAAGATGCCTGCTGAACATAAGCAGGATAAAATCTTTTCTTTTTAGAAAAAGATGTTTTCTTGAACTTCTTTCTAACAAGATCAGCAGTGGACTTGGATCTATCCAAGGTGGAATTTTCAGCATCCATTTCATTGGCTTTTTCCTGCCAATCTTTACCAAACCGGTTCTCACCAGTACAAGGGATATTTCCCAATTTATCTTGTACCCAGAGCTCTAGATCAGATGCCTGGAGCCAAGCAATTCTACGTGCACCTATGGCGATAGCCGAGGTTCTGCTTATATACTCAAAGCAGTCAAAGGCTGCACGGTTGGAAAATTTAGAAACATCTTGGGCATGTTTGACCCATGTGAGAAAGTCCTGTCTTTTATCCTCAGAAATGAAAGGACTTAAAGTCTGTAAATTATCTGTGAACTCCTTTAGGAACATTCCCATGTAGAGACTATAGGAACTGATTCTGGCAGAAAGCATAGAAGCTTGGAAGACTCTATGTCCAAAAGCATCCAGGGTTCTGCACTCACGTCCTGGAGGATTAGAGGCATGCCTTTTTGCACTTCTGATCCTTCTCATAGCTGACTCCACCACAATAGAGTGGTGAGGAAGCTGAGTCTTATGGAAACCAGGACAAAGAGGGACTCGATACATAGTATCCAATCTATGAGAATGAGGAGAGGTGGTAAGAGGTGTTTCCCACATCCTCAACATGAGATCATATAAAATCTCATGAATGGGTAAGGTAGCTGCCTCCTTAGGAGTTTTGGGATATTGTAGAATTTCCAACTCCTTGGCCCTTGGCTCTGTTTCAGGGGCCACAGTAATGGACAGGCCCCAAGCCACCTCCCTGATGAAGTCTTGGAAGGACATATCCTCTGGAGGAGACATCCTGCGTTTAGGGGAGGAGGACTCCTCTGGAAGAAGCATCGCTACATCGACAGATCTTTCAGAATCCTCAGATTCTTCTGAGGACTCGAAGTATCGTCTGTCCAGATGCTCTTGCAGAGCCCGATACCCCTACCGACCAAGGTCAGTACCAGGAATAACCAGTACCAGAGAATCGGTACTGGAGGGTATTGGAGGACAGGGTACCGGCAGAGCAGACACCGATGCTGATGTCTATGCTATCAGTACCGATACCGATGCCGGTGCCAGTGCTGGTACCGGTGGAGTTGTCTGTTGCGGTACCAAGGGCGTCGATGCCGCAAGGAAAGCTGCCAGACTGCGTTCCATAGCCAGAACTCTTTGGTCTATCAACGCCTCCAATGCCTGGATGTCGTTACCGGTGGAGACCACCGGTACCCCAGAGCACGGCACCAGGAGATCTGTCGAGGCCGAGCCATCGAGAACATCCTGGAACCCTGCTAATGCTTTGGAAGCCGAAGCCTCCCACCGGGGTAATTTTGCCGGTGCAGAATCCTCGAGGGCAACGCCAGAGGCATCTCGATGCTTAGAAAGAGATCTACCCTTCGAGGACCGGCTGGATTTATATTTAGTTACCTGAGGTCCACGGGAGGAAGAAGAAGCCCTGGAAGACGTCGATGCCACTGAAGCTGCATCAGAGGGAAACAGGGTACTGAGCTTGGCAGCTCGGTTCTGCCGACCTCTTTTAGACATCATGGCACAGGACACACAATCTGTGATGGAGTGGTCAGGACCTAAACATTTTAAACACCATTCATGGGTGTCGGTGACGGAGATGGTACCGCCACACTTGGTGCACTTTTTAAAACCTGAGGCAGGTTTTTCCATGTTAAGGAAAAATTTTGGGCCTAAGGCCCAAAAAGGCGCGTGCACCTGAAGAAGAGGAAAAAAGAAGATTTTTTTTTTTTTACAGAAATAAGAAAAGAAAGACCGGCAGTACCGGTAGAGCGTCGAAGAAGGCAGACGCGACCACAAAAAGAAAGAAAGAAAAAAGGAATTCTTCTGCGGTGACAGGAACATGGCCTGCTGGCTCCGCGGAAAAAGAATAACTGGAGAGAGGCAGTTGGGAAAGGCGGAAAGGCAGCACGCAGGCACTGTGGGATGTTCCCAAAAGCTTTCTGATTGGACGCTGGGGAGCGTTCCCGCGCAGGCTCCGTCGGTACCGCCGATACCCATATGTGATGGCTACATTCCTGCTTGTTCCTGGAGATATTTGGCTATTTGAGTGCTGAAATACAGACCCCCCTTTCCCCTCCCCTAACATCACATTACAGAATATCTGTTTCCTTACATTCTGCTTGTAAGGTGGTTGTTATGGAAGGACAGACTAGATGGGCCTTGTGGTCTTTTTCTGTCATCATGTTTCTATGTTTCTAATAAAGTGCAAACTCAGGAAATAGTTATATTTCCTCAACCTGAACGCATTTAAAAGCTCTTGAGACAGGTTTGACACAGGTATCATCAGCCCAGCTAAGCCCTGTACAAGCACGACTGTTCTCCCTAGGATAGAATTTTGAATTTTCCCATTGTTTCTCTTAGCTCCTCAATAGAACGCTTTAAGATGTGGAATTCCCACCTTGAGTAAATTCTGTTCTCTCACCTCATTGAAGAAATCAGGGGAATAAAATTAGTGTGGATGTGTCTGCAGTTTGGACTTTTTAGTTTCCTAGAACATTCTAACAAAGAAGACACTAACAGGACCACCTTGCTGGGTTTGTGAGGTGATGTTACATTTATGCTTTAGGAACCAGCAGGAAGTGTTCATGCAACAAAAGGTATGAATGTCTAGTGGTCTAGTTTGAAAGCATATATTGTTTGATTTCTAGGATATCATTTTTAAAGTTATTGGACTTTTAAAAAAATGTCTTTTTCTATTTTGATTTGTGTATTTTTTTCCTTTTAAGATGTTCACAAACATATATTTGAAATGCAAATTAAAATTGTATTCCAAAATCATATTAATTGTGATACACACTAATTATTATTATGGGTGTTTTTTTTTTAATTTTTTGCTTTAAGGACCCCTGGAACCTGTCTGTAATGCAAATTAGCAACTGTTAAACCTTATCAGATGTGTGCTGAGCAAAGCATATGTGTAGTTTATTGTCAGGCAGCCACTGGCACATATTAGAAGAAAATGATATAAAATAACTTTTTTTTTCTAATATATGTTCAAGTGGTACATTATTGCAAAGAATGGATAAAGAATGTTTTTGTAATTTTTTATAAACCTGGTTCTGTGATTATACATTTTCATTGTGTGTTAGATTCACTTTGGGGCCCTTTCAGAGGTGTCAGAATGTCGTGTTCCGTGAGGAGGCCAAGCTCTGGCCCTTGGCCAACCGAACTCCATGCGGCTGCAATCATCGGCCTTCCCCTACTCACTCTCTCTCTCATATATCCGGGAGATTGGGTTCCTGCGGGCTGATGTAGGGAAGCTCCAATTGCAGCAGCGACGTTTTGGTGGGGCCAGGGCCACTGTGCTCTCCCCCCCATTTCAATGCCTATGGGCCCTTTTACTAAGGTTGCGGCAAGATGTTGCACTTACCATGCACTGAGAGTACATACTAACATGTGGTAAGTGCAACAGTTATGCTGTCAGGGTGTACCCAGCATGTTCCTGCAATTAACACACATAAATGTACCCTAACACCCAACAGTGGCATTCGCAATTAACATGGGTTCACTTAATGACTCCATTGAGTGTCATTAAGTGCACCTGCGCTAATTGCAACATTGACAGTGTGCGATCTGTATCCCCATGCTAACTGCAATGTGCTCTCCACGCCTACACTCTACCCCTTTGTCTATTCTTTATCCTATTGTGCAATGCGCAGTTACCACAGGCACTAGTGTGTGGCAGCTGTCATAGCAGCATGTGACCGCAGCCTCTAATTTGCGCATTAACTGCAGAGAACACTTTAGTAAAAGTTCCCCTCTGCTTTTTAGGCATTTTTCACTAAGGCATAGTGTGTACTGCCGAAGGTTAAGAACATATGAACATAAGGTATGCCATAATGGGTCAGACCAAAGGTTTATCAAGGCCAGTATCTTGTTTCCAAAGGCTGTCCAGTCCAGGTCACAAGTACTTGTCAGGTTCCCAGCAGTGAATTTCCCCATTTCACTTTAATAATGGTTTCTGGACTTTTCCTCCAGGAACTTGTTCAAACCTCTTTTAAACTCAGCTATACTAACAGCTTTTACTACATTCTCCAGCAATGAATTCCAGAGTTTGATTAAGAGTTGAGTGAAAAAGTATTTTCTTCTATTAGTCTTAAATGTGCTACTTTGTAGCTTCATTGCATGTCCCCTAGTCTTTCTACGTTTCTCCATTCCATTCCACTCATTATTTTATATTATATCTCCCCTCAGTCATCTTTTTTCCAAGCTGAAGAGCCCTAATCTTTTAAGCCTTTGCTCCTAGGAGTATCCTTCTATCCCCTTTATCATTTTGGTGGCTCTTATCTGTACCTGTTCTAAGTCTGCTATATCCTTTTTTAGATATGGTAAACAGAACTGCACACAATATTCATATGACAGAGAAATTGTCTGCATCACTGGTGTAAATTCCACCCAAGCAGCGTCCGCAATGCAGGGTGGCCCAGGAAGAAAGGGGGCCTACACAGCAGCAGCAGCGCAGCGCAGCAAACTTACTTTAACATGTTTGCTGCGCTGCTCCACTCTTGTAGGTTCACCATGGGGAATGTAGGCCCAGCAGCTGTTCCACCCTGGGTCAAAGTCTCATGAGACTCCAGTCTGGCAGGGAACAGCCGTAGTGCCCACCTTCCCCATGGCAAACTTACAAGAGTGGAGCAGCATGGCAAACATGATCAAGTAAGTTTGCCACGCTGGTGCTGCTGCTGCCACTGCTGCATGGGGGCCCACACAGGAGGGAGGGGCACGCCACTGCTGTGACAATGGGGTGACCCTCAACATAACTTTGCTTGAGTGCTCCTCATTGTAAATTATGGCACTGACCTGTACGCATGTTGTTTGTGCGTGCGTATGCGAGCCAATCCCCTTGTTCAGGCTATCCTCACTGTGATCGTCTGTCTGAATGGTGGAGTCACATGCTGCAAGGAGTTCGGACTGATGTCGTGGTTTGAAGCTTTGGGAGATTTTATCGAACTTCCTATCCGACACTGCTCCAGCATTCAGAGATCCAGTTGCCAAAGGGGAGCCTGAACCATGGCATTTTTGAGATTCTGCAGTCAGGACAAGAATGGATGAGTGAAAGGAGGACTGGATGGGGGCGGGGGGAGGGATATATGAGAGAGAGAGTGAGTGGAAGAAGTCTGGGGGATGAGGATTATGAGAGAGAGAGAGAGAGAGACACTGGATGAAGTCGGGGGGGGGGGAGGGGGGAGGAGTCATAAGACAGATACACACACACAAACTCCTTGACACTACCCATGATATTCTCATGCAGTTTTCAACACTTCCCATGATACATGTACACACATGCACGCAGCCCCTGACACTCCTCATGCCACACGCACACACACACACACACATGCAGCCTTGATACTCCCCATGGCATGCTAGTACACACGCAGCCCCTGACACTCTCCATGACACACACACACATGCATGAAGTCCCCAACTCTCCCTGTGACACACACACATGTGTAGCCTATGACACTTTCTATCACACATAAAGCACAAAACTTTCAACACTCCCCAACACATACACACACACATGCAGCCCCTGACACTCCCTCCAACACACACACATGAACATGCTACATCCCCCTTAACATAGTAACATAGTAAATGACGGCAGATAAAGACCAGCATGGTCCATCTAGTCTGCCCTTCCCCCCAAATACTTGCTATGAGACATGTATATGAACCTTCCACATGCCTGATTCTGGAAATTTGGGGGTATGTGCCAATGTGTCACACGATTAGTGTACGCTTTTCAACTTGTTTACTTGTAGGGAGAGAATAGGAGAAAGGTCTAAATGAATCAGGCCTACACAGTATGTCATTTTAATGTTACAGAATTTTTATTATGCTAGAAAAGATGCACATACCGGACTGGCCAAAATTTAAACAACATCAAAATTAAAAAACAAAAAGGGCTCAAAAACTACTTATCTCAGTTCCAAGATGCAATGTTTTAAATGCAAATGGAATTTTCAAAAAGAAGGTCTAAAGGTATATGATTATAACTAAGTTGATATGTATAAAACCATTTGCGCCCATATTTGCTTTGAGGCTCTGTTACTTGAAACCTTCCTTCAGTCTTTGACGCCTTTTCTATAAGATACAAGTTTTCAAATGTGTTTGGTTACAGTTTATTGGGATGGTCTTTTGGTTAGGCAGTTTAAGATGCTGCCTCTTCTGCGTTCATCTGCTGTTTCTGCATTACTTCTTCACTGCCTTTTAGTGAGGACTTTGGGATTTTCACCCACCCTACTCTCAGAGACCCTGCTCCCAGGGCAATATAATTCTAGCCTGGGAATTGTAGCTCTTGCCATTCAGGTCTGCCCTGGAAATCTCTTTCTTCACTGTATAACCTTTTATGATTGGGGTAATCTCCTCTCCCCCTCTTTGGGAATTTGATACACAGTTCGTAACAGCAAGCCAGTACCGTGGTATGACTGCAGCTTGATCTACTGTAGCTATATGATCCCTGGCTACCAGAAGCAGGTCCTGCGAGAAGAGCGCGGGATATTTAGTATGGGGCATCACGGGATCAGTGCAGCACCAAGACATACAGCTTATGAGTATGGACATTCAGATTGATAGTGGCCTAAGACTGGAACTGCAGGCTACTACTTATGGTATGCAGCTGTGATTTTTGATCTTTGGGTCTACTCATACTTCAAGTTATCCAAATATAGCTGCTGACTTGCTTACAGATTATCATTAGGGAGAGCGTATCTCCCCAGTTCTGACTGATTTGCACTGAGTTGAGTCCAGAACTATTTTAAAGCATTGACCCTGGGTAACAAATCATTGCTTAGCATGGGGCCATAATATTCAAGAGCCAATATCTGTATTCCCAAGATGATGCACTCTCTTTTAAGAAGGTGAGATAAACCTTTTCCTGTGCTATCCCTCATGTGTGGAATATGCTATCTAGATAGTGATGCTGAATATTTATGGTTTATTTAACTGCTGTGGCCTTAGATTTAAAAAAAAATTGCTGACCACAGCTGCTAAATATCATTTATTTATTTATTTAACATTTCTTATATACCGCGCTCTTTGTCATCAGTGCGGTTTACATTGAAACAATATAATACTCGGTCAGCTAAAGTTGGCCATCGTTTACATAGAACAGGGATTTAACATGGAGGTAAACACATGGGGAAACTGTTTACATTTCAAATACATTACATACTGGAGCTAATTTCACTGTGAGCTTTTGCAGTCATATGGCAGTGGTATGAGATTGTGAGTGTGAGAGAGGGTGAAGGGGGGGGGGTATCTAGATGTGTAAAATGCATGAGAAAAAGGTGGTGTTTGAGGGCTTTTCTGAACAGCCTAAGGTCCCTGATTGCTCTAATGCTGGGAGGGAGTTTGTTCCAGCATCTTGGAGCATAGTTTAGGAATGCCCTATTGATGGTGGTCTGGCTGAGATTTGTAGAGTCACTTGGTATTATTAGCGTGTCTGCTGCCAGTGATCTCCTAGATCTGTTGTTTGCAGTGTGTGTGATGAGGTCAGAAATAGATGCAGGTGACATTTTGTTGAAGGCCTTGAAGGTAATGAGGAGGGCCTTATATAGGATTCTACAGCTTATTGGAAGCCAGTGGAGTTCTTTTAGAATGGGGGAGATGTGGTCATTCCTTGAGACTCCGCAAAGGACATGGGCTGCTGCATTCATGGCTAACTGTAGAGGGTTAAGTGTAATCTTTGGGAGGCCATGCAATATTATATTGGCATAATCGAGGTGCGGTGTGACTAGTGCTTGGAAGATGGTGCAGAAGTCACCGAGTTCAATCATAGGTCTCAAGTGCCGCAGGGTTTTGATCTTGACGTAGATGGCTTTTACAGTACGTTTTATGTGCTCCTTAAAGTCCAGCTGTTGATTGAGTATGACCCCAAGATAGCGTATATTGGATTTGACTGGAAGTTCTGCGTCTCTGACTTTCAGTGTTGGTGGAGGAGAGAAACCTTTATTTCTTGTGATTATTAGTACTTCTGTTTTTTTGAAATTTATACGGAGGTTCTGGGTGAGTAGCCAATCAGTTATTTCATTGAAGCAGTTGATTAGCACTGTATAGTCCGGGCAAGTGGTAGTTATGGGTGTAAATAGCAACACGTCATCTGCGAACATGAGACAAGATATGCCGAAAGAACGGGTAATGTCGCAGATTGGCTGCATATAGATATTAAAAAGCAGAGCAGAAAGGGAGGAACCTTGGGGTACACCCTGTTTCTGCTGAAAGGGTTCGGATGTGGTGTTACCAATATGGACTTGTTGCCATCTTCCTTCGAGGTAGGATTTGCACCAGTTCCATGCTTGGTCCCGGATTCCCTTCTCATGAAGCCGCCTTAGGAGCTGCACGTGGTCTACAGAGTCAAACGCTGCTGCTATATCAAGGAAGATTAGTGCAAAGCCCTTCTTGACGCTGTCTATTCCATTGATAAGTGTACTGGTTAATGTCGTAAGTAGAGTTTCTACTCCGTGGGCTTCTCTGAATCCATGTTGTCATGGGTCTAATGGGGAGGATGAATCCACATGCTGTTGAATCTGTCTCTGGGTCAACTTCTCGAGAATTTTAGCTAGTAATGGGATACTAGAGATTGGTCGGTAAGAATCTTCTTTTTTTGGATCCAGCTGGTTGTTTTTTAGTAATGGACGTATGGATGTATGCTTGAGAGCATCTGGGAAGGTTCTGGTTGCGAAGGACAACTTGGCAATGTTGGCTATGAATGGGCTGAGCTCAGAGCGCATAGTCCTGATCCAATGGGCTGGGCAGGGGTCAGTTGGTGCAGTCGTGGTGTTGATTGAGGCAATGACTTCATCAATGGTCTTCGCTGATGGGGGGGAGAGTTTGGTAATTGGAAACTGCATGTGGGGAGTCTTGGAGGGTTCTTGTGATGTTGTTGTATTTATCTTTACTGCTTTGGACTGAATGTAGTTCGCGTATGCCTGGGGCTGAATACATTCTTGTTGAAGTGGGGAAGGTTGGTTGGTAAAGGATTTTACTAAGTTGAATAGGTCTCTTGGCTTATTTAGTGAGCGGTTGAGGATCTCAGTGTGAAATTCCTTTCTCTTGGCCCAGGTTGATTCGCGATGGAGTTTCAGATATTCTAAATAGATGACTTGGTCAGAAGTACTATGGGTAATTCTCCATTTTCTCTCCAGTTTTCTGAGATGGAGCAGGGAGGTTCAAAGCTCAGGGGAGAACCATGGAGCAGACTGCTTTTTTAGCGGGTCCTCTGTCAGGTGTAGCCTTTTTGATGGTGGCCGGCTGTAGAGCATATAATGAGAGGGTATCATTCCAGTTGGACACCATTTCGTTGAGGTTGTCTGTTGGTCGAGCAAGTTTTGGGAGTGCGTGTCAAGTTGCTTAAAGCGGGTGACTCTTGGTATATCCGTTATGTTTGAGCGATGGCGTGTGGTTTGTTGCATTGGTATCTGAAATGTTATCAGGTTGTGGTCTGACCAAGGAACAGGAGTGATGGACAGCTCAAATTGTTTTATCATACTCATAACTGAATGGGGGACGAAGACTAGGTCCAGTAGGTTCCCTCCTTGATGGGTGGGGTTAACCATGACTTGCTTGTAGTTAAGGTTGGACATTGCTTCTAGGAAGGTTTTGGCTAGGGCAGGTTGAGTAGAAGCAAGGTTAAGGTCTCCCGACAGCCATTTAGGTTTGGAGGGGTCTTCCGGATTACATGCTAAGTCAATAATGTCTGAGAGTTCATCTGATCCAGTACTTGGTGCCCTGTAAATGAGGTTAATAGTATTGAATTTATTGGTAATAGTTAGCGTGTTCAGGTTCTGTGTGCTCTTGGTCAAGATAGCCCGATATCGTAGCACTGTTTTTGCAAGTACCAGTATACCTCCACCTCTTCTGTTTTCCCTGTTACAGGTGTAGATCGAGAAGTTAGGTGGTGTGAGGTGATTTAGTATGACGTTGTCAGTGTTGGAAAGCCATGTTTCTGTGACCATTAGTATGTCTAGATTGTGGGTGGCTATTAGGTCTGTGATTACAGGCCATTTGTTACGGGCCGAGCGTGCATTGATGAGTGCACACCTAAGTTCTCGCTGAGGTTTTGCTTCTTTGTCCTTTGTAGGGGTTGTGGTTATTATAGATACATAAAGTAAGTGTGACTGTCTTTTATGATGAGGGCTTGGGGGTAGTTGGTGTTGGTTGTTGTAGTGTTTCCTGCTTGCACTTTGGATTAGCTGGATAGGGTTGTGGCCATTTGCATACGCAGAAGAATCATGGAATGTGCTGGCTAGTGTGTAGATTAGGGCAAGAGTAACTAGGGAGAAGGCCATTTATGTTGCTGCCCAGGGTTAGCTCTAAGTCAGTGAGTATTGTATTGTATGGGGTGGTAGGTGCGTTTTCTGGTGGGGAGAGGGGTGGGAGCAGGTAGGTCAGGGTGTAGAATAGGGGCGAGCGGTTCGGTGTACAGGTTTAGACTGGCTCTCGTGTTTGGATTAATGTTCCAGGAAGGTTGATTTGGTACACTACTCGAGGGAATGACTTTGAGGTTATGTTTGCAGTTAGCTATACTTAGTACACAGTTCAATTACTTAGCGGCGGATACATTATAACAGATACTTGTAATAGATGTTTTGTAACAGATGTCTGCAACAGGTACTTTGTAACAGATTCTTTGTACAGCAGTCTAGATTACATCAGGCAAGTACAGGGGATATCAGACTTATGATGGAGTCAGGTGGGGATTAATCTATGAACATTTGCAGTGTAACACGTTTTTTACTGGTTAGAGTTCAAGTACACTTACAGTCTTAGTTATGGTGCTTGCACAAGTTTTTCAGTCCGGTGGTTTCTCTGTTGATGGTCCCCATAGGATGTAGTGAAAGCTGTTAGTGCAGCTGGATTCAAAAAAGGCCCGGACAAGATCCTTTGTAGTAGTTGGCTGGTTGGATTGACAATTTGGTCACTGATGCATTTACTGTCTCTTGAGGAATGATCGTAGGTGCATGCTTCTGGCCTGTGCAGTCAAGCGTACTTGCAGTAAGGTAGCACGGGGGAGAGCTGTTAGCTGTAGAGGATGAGCGGTTGGTAGACTGTTGAATTTTCTGTTTCTTAAGGTGTTCAGTTTTCCTGCCTTAGAGGTCGTGCACGTGGTCTGCTGGCCTTGTGGCGGTTTGATAGAGAATGGTTGGCTTCGGCACTTTCTGGGCGAGCTGAGTGCTGTTGAGTGCGCAGGTGGGTCTCTGTTGCTACTTTGGGGGTCCTCGCCTAAGGGCCATGCCAAAGGGCCCTCTGGCGAGACCCTCAGGCGTGGGCCCGCCAGGTGCAGGTGCGCCCGATGGCGCTTCTTTTTAAATGTTGTCCGGGCTGCCCCAATTGGGTAGGGGGACTGCAGAGCATCCTCTTCTGTGCCGGCATGCTCGATCCCTCCTGGGAGAGCTGCGGCCAGCCGGAGAGTGGAAGAGGCAGCAGTAATATTCAAGAGCCAATATCTGTATTCCCAAGATGATGCACTCTCTTTTAAGAAGGTGAGATAAACCTTTTCCTGTGCTATCCCTCATGTGTGGAATATGCTATCTAGATAGTGATGCTGAATATTTATGGTTTATTTAACTGCTGTGGCCTTAGATTTAAAAACAATTGCTGACCACAGCTGTTCAATATCATGATTATTTTAATTTTTAGTATGTGATACTTGTGATCCAGACTATATTTAGACATAGGCGCCAAATACCCAGGCCAGAGAAGAGCCTGCTTCTGCTTACCTGAGGGCTATGTTCATGTGCTGCTTCAAAGGGGCACCATAGTAGCCATCTTGCACTCCTCCTCTGGCTCTCCAATCTTTCGGAGATCTGAGACACTTCCTCTACTCCCCATTCTCTGGGATCTGCTGTTTGTGGCCTGGATTTTATTATTTATGCTGGCCAATGAGTTAAGAGTGGAATTGTCAATCCAAATTGCTAGTATTATTGGTCTGATCAGAATTGGGTCTGCCTCTGTGTGTCCCGTTCCAATTGGATGCACAGAGGCCTGGACGCACTCTACGGAATGTGCCTCCACGTGTACTGTCAAATAGTATCTGTTGCCATAAATTATGCACATACTTTGGGTCCAATTTTTAGCAGGGCCCTGTGAGATATGCTTTTACTTCAGGAAGTTAGGATTGCCAACTGTCTGGGTTTTTTCAGGATTCAACAGAATTTTGCAGTAATGTTCAGAAAGTAAAAGGATGACATGTATCTGGGCATTATTCTGGGGCCTGTTTACTAAAATGTGTTAAGTAGTTAGCACTGGTCCACAGTAATGGTTACCACACTCTAAAAAAACAGCTATAGCATTAAAAAAAAAACATGCCAACTGCTTGCTGTGTTGTGGGATGGGAACTGGGTGGGTCATGGGCATGACCAGGACTTGCACTTAGCACATAGAAACAGAGAAACATGATGGCAGAAAAAGACCACATGGCCTATCTAGTCTGCCCTTCCATATCAACTACAATAGTCCCTTTTTTTCCTTTAGAGATCTTCTGTGTTTGTCCCATGCTTTTTTGAATTCAGATACTGTCCTCATCTCTACTATGTCCACTAAGAGACTATACCACGCATCTACCACTCTTTCGTAAAGAAATATTTCTGCATATTACTCCTGCGTCTATCCCCTTTCACCCTTATCTTATGTCCCATTATAGCAGACCTTGCTTTCAGTTGAAAAAGGCTCTTGTTCATTTATGTCACGGAGAAACTTAAACTTCTCTATCATATCTCCTCTCTCCTGTCTTTCCTCTAACGTATGCATATTAAGATCTATAAATCTGTCCTCGTATGCTTTATATTGAAGACCACTCACCATTTTAGTAGCCACCCTCTGCACTGATTCTATTCTGTTTATATCCTTTTGAAGATGTGGTCTCCAGAATTGCACACAATAATCCAAATGAGGTCGCACCAGAGACTTATACAGAGGCACTATCACCTCCTTTTTTCTTCTGGCCATTCCTCTCCCTATGCACCCAAGTATCCTTCTGGCTTTTGTCATCACCTTTTCTATCTGTTTAACCACTTTAAGATCATCAGAAACAATCATGCCCAGGTCCTGCTCTTCTTTCCTGGACAGAAGTACTTCACCCCCTACACTACTGCTCCCTTGAATTTTTGCAAATGCATGACCCTGCATTTTTTAGCATATAAAGTCCACAGTAAAATCCATTTATCACAAGATTAATACTCTACGACACCTAAAACCCATGTTAGACCCCGATGATTTCCGCACAACATTCCAAGCGCTAGTCACCCCACATTTTGACTATGCGAATATTATCCTGCAAGGCCTACCTAAATCTACGCTTAATCCATTACAGCTTGCTATGAATGCAGCAGCTAGAACACTATGCGGAATTACAAGGAGACAACACATAACCCCCATTCTAATGGAGCTTCACTGGCTCCCAATAATTTGTAGATTATCTTATAAAACACTTATTATGACCTTCAAAGCGTTCCATAATATTTCACCTCCTTCAATCTCTGATCTACTCAGTCATATCCAAAACAACAGATCAAGAAGATCTACAACTGAAAATACTCTAGTGATTCCAAATAAATTAGTAAAATGTACTCAAACTACCATTAGCAGATCATTTTCATCCTTTGCTCCAAGGTGCTGGAATAAGCTTCCATTAAACATCAGATTGATAAAAGATATATCACAATTTAGAAAAGCTTTAAAAACCCACCTTTTTTTACAACACTTCTCTTACATCAATATTTCCCCCCTCACCCCATTATCTCAACTCAGCAATAATAGTTAAATGATGATGTTAGACCATTCCACCTTATATTTCACTGTATATACCTGCTCTGTTAAATGTTATTTATGACATGTCTCTATACCCACTCAAGATCTCTAGTCTTATGTAATTGCTTTTATTGAATTCTTTATATGCTATTCCCCAGTTAATCCTTGTTTTATTCCCCTGTTACCTGTAACTTGGACAAGTTCTCTAAATCTGAGTGTATTTTGTTTAATGTAAACCGCACTGATGTCAAATAGCGCGGTATATAAGAGCTGTTAAATAAATAAATTAAATAAATAAATTAAATCTTGCCAAATTCTCGACCATTCTTCATACTTAGCTAGAACCCTCCTAATGTTATCTACTCCTTCCTGGGTGTCAACTCTATTGCAGATTTTGGTATCTTCTGCAAAGAGGCAAACTTTACCTAACAGCCCTTATGCAATATCACTAATAAAGATGTTAAAAAGAATTGGATCGAGGACAGATCCCTGCGGCACACCATTCATAATCTCCTTCTCCTCAGAGTGAGCTCCATTTACCTGTACCCTTTGTCACCTTCCACTCAGCCAATTTCTAACCCAGTCAGTCACTTTAAGGTCCATCCCTAGGATGCTGAGTTTGTTAATAAATCACCTGTGCAGAACAGTGTCAAAGGCTTTACTGAAATCTAAGTACTCTATATCTAGGGCTCTCCCTCGGTCCAACTCCCTGGTCACACAGTGAAAGAAATCAATCAGATTAGTCTGACAAGGCCTACCTCTGGTAAACCCATGCTGCCTTAGACCCTGCAATCCACTGGACTCCAGCAACTTCACTATTCTCTCTTTTAGCAGTGTTTCCAATAATTTACTCACCACAGAGGTTAGACTAACTGGCCTATAGTTTTAAGCCTCATCCTTACTTCTGCTTTTGTGTAAAGAGACCACATGTGTCTTTCTCCAATCATCTGGGACCACGCCCAACTCTAAAGAAGCATTGAATAGGCCAGCCAATTGAGCTGTTAGAAAGTCCCCAAGTTCCTTCAGTATTCTTGGATGTATCTAATTGCTTGTCTACCTTTAGCTTAGCTAGTTCCTCATGAACACAGTCTTCTGAAAATCGTTCAAGATCCCTGTCACTTCTGTTCCTATATGTGGGTGTTTTCTGAGGTTCTGATCCTGGCCCTATATCTGTGAACATAGAACAGAAATATTTGTTAAGCAATTCCGCTTTATCCTAATCAGCTTCTACATATTCCTCCCCTTCATCCTTGAATCTGACAATACCACTTTTGCACTTCCTCTTCTTACTAACATATCTGAAAAATGTCTTATCCCCTCATTTTATTACATTGGCTATTTCTTCTTCTTTTTGTATCTTTGCTTTCCTGACAACTTTGCTAGCTTCTCTAAGTTTTTCAAATATAGATGCTTATCTTTGCTTCTGTCTTTACTGAAGAAGATCTAAGGAAGTTACCTGTGCCTGAAATGTTATATAAAGGTGATGTATCAGAAGAAGTGACAGAAATATCGATAAACCAGGAAGATGTATTACAACTATTTGAGTAGCAAATCACCTGGACCAGATAGTATACATACAAGGGTGTTGAAGGAACTGAAACATGAGATTGCAAACATACATTAGTATTCTGTGAGCTATCATTAAAATCATCTGTAGTACCGGAAGATTGGAGAATAGCCAATGTAAAGCCAATTTTTAAAAAGGGTTCCAGGGGTGATGTGGGAAACTACAGACTGGCGAGCCTGATGTCAGTACCAGGCAAAATGGTAGAAATCATCATAAAGAATAAAATTACTGAATATGTAGATAGTCATGACTAATCTGTTATATTTTTTTAAGATGTGAATAAACAGGAAGACAAAGGTGAGATGGTTGATGTGGAGTCACATTCCAAGTTGGCCGCCCAGGCCCCTGTGCACCTCGGAAGTGGGACACACAGAGGCAGACCCAATTCTGATCGCATGGGGTCTAGACATGCCCCGCGGGATCGGAATCGGGTCTGTGCCTGTACGTGCAGGCTGGAACTCGATTCAGATCGGCCTGCACATACAGGCCCCTGCCCAGATAGCTCAGTCGGGTTCCTGAATGGAGCTGCAGTGTCATGGCCTACCATTACCACGGCATTGTGGCTCCATTCAGGAGCCATAATCCCTGGCTGCCAGCCACTTGTTCCTCTCCCCACAGCCTGACCCCTGATCTGGCCTCCCATGGCCAGGTTGGGCTGCAGGAAATCCTCTGCACGCCCTCGCCCTACTTCCAACGCCCGGGCCTGCCGTCCCCCAATGTCTAGAGGACTTATTCTGCCTCCGAGGTGACATAAGTCTCCTGTTCAGTCTGCCGGCCCCAGACATACAGGGCCGACTTCAGAATCGGCCCTGTACGGCTGGGGCCACAGACCGTCCACTGCCTTCCCTCACCCCGCCTCATCCACGACACCCCCTCCCACCCCCATCTAAACCTCCCCATACAAACTCCTTGTTTGTACGGGGAGGCTTTCGTCGGGGTTGGCAAGGGGGCAAATAGTTATTCGTGTGTCGGAATAAACCCCATAGTGTATCTGGATTTTCAGAAAGTCTTTGAAAAGGTCCCTCATGAGAGACTCTTGGCGAAATTAAAAAGTCATGGGATTGGAGGCAGTGTGCTATTGTGGATCAGAACTGGTTAAACATAGAAAGCAGAGAGTAGGTCTAAATGGCCGATTTTATCAATGGAAAAAGGTGAATAGTAGAGTTCTCCAGGAATCTGTGCTGGGCCTGCTGCTTTTTAACATATTCATAAATGATCTGGAAATAGGAATAACATGTGAGGTGATCAAATTTGCAGATGACACAAAATTATTCAAAGTTGTTAAAATGCAAGAGGATTGTGAAGAATTGCAAGAGGAGTTTGATAAATTGGAAAAATGGATGTCCAAATGGCAGATGAAATTTAATGTGAACAAGTGCAAATTTATGGTTTTCTCAATAAAAAATTTAAACATAAAAAAAAGTAAAGAACAATACAAACTATGGTTACACGATGCAAGGTGCCACCTTAGAAATCACCACCCAGGAAAAAGATTAAGGCTTCATCGTGGATAATACATTGAAACCCTCCGCCCAGTGTATAGTGGTGGCCAAGAAAGCAAATGGAATGCTAGGAATCATAAGGAAAGGAATGGAGAATAAAAACAAGGATATTATAATGCCTCTGTATCATTCCATGGTGCGACTGCACCTTGAATATTGTTTGTAATTCTGGTTGCCATACCTTAAAAAGGATATAGCAGAATTAGAAAAGGTACAGAGAAGAGCCATCAAAATGGTAAAGGGGATAGAAGGATACCCTTATGAGGAGAGGCTTAAAAGGTTGGGGCTCTTTAGCTTGGAAAAGAGATGGCTGAGGGGGGATATGATAGAAGTCTATAAATTATTGAATGGAGTGTAAAGGGTAAACGCATACCAGTTGTTTACGCCATTGAAAAGTAGAAAGACTAGAAGACATGCAATGAAGCTACAACGTACCCAATTCAGACTAATAAGAGAAAATATTTTTTTACTCAACGCGTAATCAAACTCTGGAATTCGCTACTGGAGGATGTAGTAAAAGCTGTTAGTATAGTTGGGTTTTAAAAAGTTTTAAACAAGTTCCTGAAGAAAAGGTCCAGAAACCATTATTAAAGAGGACCTTGGAAATCCACTGCTTATCCCGGGATGAGCTTTGTGGAACCTGTGTGCCTTTTGGTGAACCTACCAGATACTTGTGACCTAGACTGGCCACTGTTGGAAACAGGATACTGGGCTTGATGGACCTTGGTCTGAACCAGTATGGCAGTTCTTAGGTCTTCCTCTTTCTATGATCTCTTGTATTTTATGTAGGCCACCCATTTTTCTTCACCTTTTCAGCTACTTCTTTTGAGAACCATAGTGCCCTCCTCTTCCTTTTAGATTTATTTACCTTTCTAACAGCTTTGCCCATTTGTTTTCTATTTCCCCCAGCTGTTCCCATAGCATTAATGACTTCTTGCGGTAGTGTCTCATCTTGGCAAATTTAGTTTTCCTAAAGTCTAAAACCCTCGCTTTTGAATGGATTTTATCAGCCCTTATCCTAATACTGAATCACACCATCTGGTGATCACTGGATGAGAGATGATCTCCCACTATGTTATCAAAAACACTTTCCCTGATTAATATTTATCTCTTGTTTTAAGCCACCATTTCTGTTATTGTCCCCAATGGATTTATTTGTGGGCTAATGGATTGCTAGTGGTTATTATTTCAGGATTTCCCCCCCTCCTTTAGTGAAAGGGAGATCTCCTAGTTGTTCTTATTGCAAATGTATGCTTGTTGTATTTTTTTTCAAATGCAAATACAATGCAGTCCTGACTCCTGGTGACCCAGAAGCTCCTGGGTTTTCTTGGCAGTCACCGTAAGTAGATTGTCAGGCCTTTCTTCTGAGGCAATGGAGGGTTAAAGTGACCTGCCCAAGGCCACAAGGAGTGCTAGCAGGAATTGAACCCTGGTTGCTTGGTTACCAAGCCAGTGCTCTAACTACTAGGCTACTCCTCCACTCCATCAAATGCAAATAAAGATAAACTTAAAAAAAAACAACACTTTCCCCTTTGGTAAGCACCAAGTCCAGTATGGCTACTTCACGTGTGGGTTCTGTTACCAGTTGCGGGAACAGTTCTCCCTGTAGATAATCTAGGATCTCCTTACTTTTAGATGACGCTGCAACAAGGACGTGCCAATCAACATCTGGCATATTGAAATTATCTGTCAGTAGCACTTCTTCTTTCATGGAAATATTGCATATGTCTTCTTTTAAATCCCTGTCCACTTCTCCCTGTGAAGGAGATTTGTATATCACAGCAATGCAAATGGATTTCCCTTTCCCTCTTTCTAGTTTAACCCACAGTGCCTTCTCATTCCCTTTTAAGCCCTGAAATTCTATAGCTTTAATATTATATTTTACATATAGTGCCACTCCTCCTCCCCTTCTTCTTACCCTGTCCTTAAAAAAGCATAGCTTGGTATAATTACATCCCAGTCATGGTTGTCCGTGAACCATGTCTCAGTAACCGCCGCTAAATCCATGCTACGGGCATTTATACACACCAATTTCCAGATGTTGCCCCTATTACCCATTTCTACAGAGGTATTTAATGTTTCACTTACGGGGGGCTTTCACTTACCTGGGGCTTTCTTTACCCTCAACAGGGAGGATTGAAGAGACACCACTTGTGCACCAATCTGCTTCACCCTCTGTCCCAGAGCCATGAAATCACTTATGATACACTCAAAGGGATACCTAGCACTAGCAGTATCATTTGTGCCAACGTGGATGATCAACATCAGATAAAGTCAGTAGGCTTGATGAGTCTCGGCAAACTCTCCAAAACATCTCAGATTTTGGCACCTGGAAGACAGCACACCTCTCTGGACATCAAGTCTGGTCAGTGGACGCCTTACTACCCCTCAGAAGAGAGTCACTAACCACCACTATCCTTTGCTTCCTTGTGATCACTGATTCTGCAACTTTGGGGTGCTTCAGCTCCAATTCTTCCCTTTCCTGGGATGTTTTCACCTCCTCCACTTCCAGGGCTGCATAATGGTTCTTCAATTCAAGGGCTGGTGGAGTTGGATTGTTGATTCTGCAGGCTCTGGTGACTTGTGTCCAATTCTCTTCATTCTGTAGCCTCCCATCTTCACCTCTGTTGGAGAGCTTGGATGTTACTTCTCACTGTCTTGAATGCTTCTCAGGCTGGGCCACCTCTTCACTGAGCTCCTCCACTTGTTTCATGAGGGCTTCAGCTTGCAGGCACACAATACGTTACTATGCGCTGTCACCACTGTAGATAGTATGGGTGCACTTAATGCCTTTTGAAGAGAAGGTATTCAGTGCAACCACATTAGCAACAACACAGCCAGCTCCAAAAAGAAAAGTAAAACCGCAATTGGTCGATAAGCATCCCAACCCCCCACCTCTCCCAATCTGCATGCATCTTAGAATGCCCCGTGGTTCTAATCCCCTCCCTAATCAACATCACCTCCTCCACATCCCCGATCTCCTCCCCAATCAGCATTCCATAACCCCCCACCGTCACCCCCCAATCACCTCTTGATGCTTAACTAGGGTTTCCCTGGTGGTTTAGTGGTGGGGTCGGAGTGATCCCCAGGAGATCCAGCCTTTGAATCATCTCTCTCCCTTTCAATCTGTTCAACACTCTGCTGCGTGGCTAATCTTCCGCCAGCCTCGTCATACCCATATTATCCCTCTTCTCAGGTCACTTCATTGGCTCCCTATCCATTTCCGCATCCAGTTCAAACTTCTCCTGCTGACCTATAAATGCATTCACTCTGCAGCTCCTCACTACCTTTCTTCTATCATCTCTCCTTACACCCCCCCTCGGGAACTCCGCTCTTCTGGCAAACTGCTTCTATCTGTGCCCTTCTCTTCTATTGCTAACTCCAGACTTCGCTCCTTTCATCTTGCTGCACCTTATGCCTGGAACAAACTACTCGTGTCTGTACACCAGGCACCTTCTCTGACCCTTTTCAAATCCAGGCTGAAAACTCATCTCTTCGCTGCTGCTTTTGGATCTTGACTCACCTGATCTCCTTGTTTCTTTACCTTCCCCCTCCCCCTTGTTTTATCCCTGTGTACACCTTCTGTATTGTCTGTCTTGACTAGATTGTAAGCTCTGATGAGCAGGGACTGTGTATGACTTGTAGTGCTATACAAATGCTCAGTAATAGTAGTAGTAATAGTAGTAGTACTGTTTGTTGGTCTAGGTTCAAAATGGCAGCTATGATCCCTAGTGGTGGTCTCTCAGTACTAGTGCTGAGGGGCAAGCTGACAAATAAGGGAGATAAAAGCTCCTTATTTTGCAGCTGGACCCCTAGAGGTAGTACTGCATGACTAGCACTAGGGGTCAACTGGTGCCATTTTGAACCTGGTGCCTGAAAGGGCAGGAGCAACTGGGATTATTTTCTGCCCCACTCTCTAGATGCCAAGGAAACTTTCAGTAGGTCTCAGGAGGTTGTTTCAGGGGTAGGGGTCTTTTCTAGGGGAGATGTTTGGGGTCTGTTGGGTGTCTTCCTGGGGTGGGGAGTCATGGCTGTAGGTTCAGATGATTTCTGCAGGGTGGAGGTGGGGTAGGTCGTGACTGAGGGGGGAAGGGGCCCATGCAGCACTTTTGTAACTCTGGCCCCTTTAAGGTGGCTCTTGGGAGGAAAAATAACTCAGCTTGTGATATTAATCACAAGTTGAATTATTCATTTACCATAGGAGTTACTAAGTTGTGGTTCTGACTTGGTACAGGCTAGTGACTCCTGAGCTAAATTATGCTGCAGGAAAATGTGATGTTTTACTGCAGCTTAGTAACTTCCCTCCTCAGTGTGCTTCTTTCACCTTATTTCAGAGGTTTCTGGCATTAGGAATGAATCTGCATGCCCAAAAAGAGATAACTGGTTTGTGAATATTGTTATGAAGCTGAAAAATAGTGGACTGGATATTTAAGGAGACTTAGAAAATTACCCCTTTAGTGGTTGTCGCTAAATGTATGAGGAGCTGCAGAAGGTTGCACATCATCAACACACGTAAATCATAGCGTCGACACCGTTCTCCTGCCTTCACTAATGCATTGCATGTAGCTCACGATCGCAGTGACATTTCGGTGGCGGTTGCTTTGGATCTTTCAGCGGCTTTCGACTTAGTTGATCACTCTCTTCTTCTTCACCGGCTTCGGGAAGCTGGTCTCTGTAGCACTGTTCATCACTGGTTTCACTCTTTTCTCTCCTCTCGCTCTTGTACAGTCCTCCCTTCCTCATCCGCTCTTCCCTCTTCTGATCCACAGCACCTTTCTTGTGGGGTTCCACAGGGCTCTGTTCTCGCCCCCCTTCTTTTCAACCTTTTTCTGGCTCCCCTTGCTCTTCTCATACAGCAGTCAGGTATTTCAGCTTTCTTCTATGCCGACGATATTCTCCTACTTCATCACACCTCTCCTTCCTGTCCTGATCTCACCCCTTTGAATTCTTGTCTCTCATCTGTTGCGAACTGGCTCACTACTAACTGTCTTCACCTCAATCTTACTAAGACTCTTGCTATTTGGTTTACTCACGGTGATCCCCCTCCCTCTCTAGCCCCTTCTTTCTCTAATTCCCCAGTCCCACTGGTTTCCACATTTCGGTATCTAGGTGTTCACTTTGATTCAGATCTCTCCTTTCATTCTCATATCTCTCATATTACTAAAACTTCTTTCTTTTTTCTTTGTCAAATTCGCTCAATTCACCCTTTTCTCTCTTCCTCTGTTCTGTCTACACTGGTGCTATCCTTAGTTATGTCACGGGTGGATTTTTCCAATGCACTGTTTCTCGGTCTTCCCAAAAACCAGGTAGCTAGGCTTCAGAGAATACAGAATACTGCTGCACGTCTTGTCACACACTCCACTCTTCGGGATCATGTCACTCCTTTACTATTCCATCTTCATTGGTTGCCAGTTCCGTTTCGCTTTCAGTTTAAGTTATTGACCCTGCTACACAAAGTCTACCACACCAGTACTCCATCTTATCTGACTGATCTTCTTTCCTTCCATTTCCCTCGGTATACACCTCGCTCTTTCCATCTTAACCGTCTTCCCTTCCTTCCCCTTCCCGTGCCCATCTGCAGCTTACCCGTCTTTCTGCATTTTACTTTGCCGGTCCTGCTCATTGGAATTCTCTTCCCTCCTCTCTCCGTCTGGAATCACAATATACCATTTTCAAACAAAACCTCAAAACCCATCTCTTCTCCCTAGCATTTAACGTTCCTTCTCCTTTTGTATGAGTTTACCTTTAGTGGACTTATTTGCCTCTTGTATCCTGTCCTGTGTCTCCTGTACTTTTGTCTTCTGTCCTTTACAAATTTGTATATTTCCTTTCCTTTTCTGGCTTTGGCCAAAAGGTTTTATGTATTTTATTATTGTACACCGCCTTGATTGTTATAGAAAGGCGGTTTTTATCAAATGATTAAACCTTAAACCTTAATCATGTATTTTCAATGGCTTATGCTCATTTATGGTCCTTCCTGTGTGTACTTTAGCTGTCACCATTTTATAAGTGTGCATGTTAGGCCTAGATTGCACTCACATAGGCAAATCTTGGACAGGGTAAGGCAGACCCCGCACTCATACAGGTACTTTATAAAATATGGCTGTATGCGCATAAGATACACATGGTCGCTTATGTCAGCCATAGGTCTGGTTTAAGTGATTGCACGTTGGTTTGGTTCATGTTTCCCACTACTTATACCTCTATATTATAAAGTATGCACAAACTTGATTTTATAAAATAGGCACAACTGACATGCGTAAAAACAGGACCGGTGCTAGGGTCTCTAGTACCCCTCCTGCAACCTACAGATCGGAGCCCCCCCTCCTGCATTATTATTAATGGTAGGCTGCATCACCCTTTTCCTATTTATTTATCTATCTAACAAGTTTTATATACTGCCTTTCTTACATTCAAAGTGGTTTACATAGAACATTGCAACTTTTAGAAATTACATTGAACGGGTAATCGAACCTGGAGTACAGGGGAAAGATGCTTTAAAAGATTATAACAAAGTAACAATCAATGCTGTACAATATTTACAAAAGTGAGAGACAATTAATGCAGAGGGGTCAGGTACACAGGGTCGATTGTAGAAAATATGTCCCTCATGAACTCTGTTCACATGATGTTGGTATTTCTCCTTCAAAGCAAACATTGTAACAAGAAAATTGCAGGAAAGGGCTACAATAAAAACAAGTACCTGGGAGTAAATATTTAACACACACAGTAGAGCGCAGTATATCAAGTGCCTAAAACTATAAACCTTGTATGAGCAGACTGTGATAGACAAAGAGTTAATGTGATCGAAGCAAAGAAAATCAATGTATTTATTTCTTTAACCAAAAACAGATCTACAAAGGTTACCACCACTTAGCTTGTCATGCCTCTTGTCTAGCCTGTTATTGTTGCTACGGATACTACCGCTGCTCTCTCTCCACATGTACAGTTGCAAAGCTCTTTTATAAATCCATCAAAAAAGGAGGAGGTGATAAAAGCAGTTAGTGTAGTTGGGTTTAAAAAAGGTTTGGACAAGTTCCTAAGAAAAAGTGAATAGACTTTTATTAAGACAGACCTGGGGAAAGTGACTGCTATCCCTGGGTGTAAGCAGAATGGAAGTGACTGAGCACTATGAGACAGGACTCAGTCCTGGAACAGCCTTGATTACAGAGTGTCAGTTCAAAGCGACAATTCTGTGAATTGCATTGAGAGGGAGAAGATCATCAAGTACCAAAAAATGCAGTCGGAGACCAAGAAAATGTGGCAGAAAGATACAGACTTATTTCCTGTTGTGTTGGGTGCCACAGGCTTAATTAAGAAGAATTTCCTAGCACGCCCTGATAAATTACCCATAAATGTAACGTTTTACGAACTCCAGAGAGAGGCTCTCTTTGGCACGATGCAAGTACTACGCCGAGCATTAGCAGTAATTATGAGAGATTGAGAAAATCATACTCCACATACCCTGGCTTAGAAATGGGGTTCATGACTGTCATGGTATGTGCAAAACAAATCCATTTGGAGAAATTGCCCCAAATCTACCATTCCATAACAGCACTAACTTTTGAAAAGTCCCACAACAAGGAGCCTACCTGGAAAAAGGCAGCACCATACATATTGCTGTGAGCCCTAGAAAATCCTACATCAACCAGGACAACTGAGGAAGTCAGATTACTACAGAGCCTTATATAGAAACTCATTGCTAACATTACCTGGCCTCAGTCGCACATTTAGAACATAGACTCTCACCAAAAATAAAAATATGTAGACAAAAATTCCACTGAATCCCTAAGAAGCCAGGCACTGCATGCAGTGAAACACCAGAAAAATAGATAGATGCATATAAAGACAGCATGTTAATTAAGAAACTGACATATCCCAAACACTAAAGTGAAAATAAAATTATTTTTTCTACCTTTGTTGTCTGACCATTTTGTTTTTTGACTGAACTAGTTCCAAACTCTTTTCCACATTCCTTGTGCCCATTTCTTCTCTCCTCCCATCTTCTTTTCTTCCTTCTCTACATGTCTTCAACATTGATCTTTCCTTTTTTTCTCTTTATTTTACTTTTCCTCTGACTCCCTATCCACTCATATCCAGATTTTACTTCTCACTCTCCACTCCTAAGTCCCGCACTTTTTAGCTCTCATCTATCTACCAGGTTTCCATCTCACATTCTTACCCCCTCTCTAGTGATCCCATTGCCATCACTGTCTCTCTCCTTCCACTGCTTTCTATATCCTCTCTACCATTAACCATTCTTTAGCCCCTTATTTCTACCCTCTATTCTCACTCCCTCAGCCTTCATCTGTCATCTTCTGTCTTTGATCCCATCACCAGCTCTAACCCTTATCTTATCCCTTTATTCATACCTCCCTGGCCCCCAGCCCATTCTTTAGTGTCTCGCTCTCTACTATTCTTTCACCATCTCCCCAACCACATTTCTACCCTCTCTCTCCTTCAGAGATTCATCCATTTTCAAATCTCTCACTCTCTCTAGATCATTCACATCAGGTCTCAACCTCACCCAACCTTTCTTTCCTATTCTTTTCCCCCCATCCCACACTCTCCCTCATATCTAGCAATTACTAGTTGCTGTTGTCTCCAAAATCCTACTCAGTCTCTTGAGTCTCCCATCTCTGGTTTCGGACTCTGCCTTCTACTCCTTTGTATTCCCCCTCCCCCAAGTCCCTAAACTTCATTCTTCCTTTGCGTTCCCTCAAATTGCTTACTGCCCAAGTCCTGCAGTGCCGCCCTTCATGATTCCATCCTCATTTAGCCTCCGCTAAAAGAGGACCCCATTCCCATGTCCCTGATTATGCCACCTCAGATCTCTATGATTATCCCTCTGCACCCTTCCAATCCCAGTACCATCCCCAGTATCAACTCCCTTCCAGTCCCAGCCCTCCCTTCCCCTGTCTAGCTCCTTCCAGTCCCAGTACCATACTCAGTGACAGCCCCCTGCTGGTCCCAGTTCCCCCCCACACTGTCTATTCCCCTTCCAGTCCCATTGTCAGTGCCAGTCACTTGTATTCCCAGCCACCCAGTGTCAGCTCTCTTCTAGTCCAACTTCCCCACTATCTTATCCCCTTCTAGTCCAAGTCAGCTATCTTCCAGTCCCAATCCCCCCGTACTGTCTAGTCCCCTTCCAGTTCCAGTACCATCCACAGTGTCAGCTCCCTTACTGTCTCACTCTCTCCACCACTGCCTAGCCACCTTCCAGTTCAAGTACTATCCCCAGTGTCAGCTCCCTTACAGCCTAGTCCCTCTCCCTCACTGGCAAGCCCTGTTCCAGTTCTAGTCCCAGTACCACACCAGTGTCAGATCCCTTCCAGCCCCAGCTCCTCCCACACTATCTAGTCCCCTTCCAGTCCCATCCTCAGTGTCAGTTTCCTTCCAGTCCAAACCCCCCACCCATCTAGCTTCCTTCCAATCCTTTGTGTCAGCTCCCTTACAATCATAGTCCCCCTCCCCCACTGTCTAGTCCCACTTCCATCCTCAGTGTAGGCTCCCTTCCAATTCTTCCACCCCCATCCTCCACAATCCCAGCCTGCCTTTCCCCAACACTGGCCACCACTTACCTCCTACTTTTACAGCTGGGGGAATATTCCCCTTTGCTCCCGTGGCTGTACTGTAAAAATGTATGACTGGATATCATGCTTTTAAAATCACGGCAGCCTGTCCCACACAGGGTCTGAGCCTCTCTTTGCCCTTGCTGCCACTTTAATGGGTGAGTCAGTGAGGGACTGCCTCGGGGCGCATAACCTTTAAGGACGCCTGAAACCTCCTTCACTGATTCACCCTTTAAAGTTGCTGAGCACAGTCGGGGCAGCATTCTCCTTTCTTCCCACTGCTGTGCTGCTTTAAGAGCCACAGGGCCGCAGCATTTCTAAAGTTAGTACAAGCTTTTCCTGGGTCCTGAAAACAGGAAAAGCTTGTACTAACTTTAGAAACGCCGCAGTCCCATGGCTCTTAAAGCAACACAACACAACCACTCCCCCAGCCTTGCTCAGCCACTTTATAGGGTGAATCAGTGAAGGAGGCTTCAGGCAACCTTAAAGGTTGTGCACCCTGAGCCAGTCCCTCACTGGCTCGCCCATTTATTTATTTATTTATATTTAGCTATGCTTATATACTGCTTTTCATCGGGTCAAGCGGTTCACAAAAAACAACAATAGATATTTTGAAGTATGGGATAACTTATTTACAGTGGGGGGGGGGGGGTGCTATACCTTCACCAAAGAGGGGGGTTTGTTTATTTACATTCCTGATTTGATATGCATCATGTTTTCTTAACATATCTACAATTCTCCTTTGCTTCTCAGTCCATATTTTTCTGGTGGTTAGCATGGGCAAGTGTTCACTGTATGGTGCTCTGATCTGCTCCGAAATGTTCTCTGAATAAGTGGGTCTTGAATTGTTTTCTAAACTAGGAGAGGTCCTTGTTCTTTTGGATTTTGGATGGGAGGGAGTTCCATGTGGAGGGAGCATAGAGTTCAAAAGCATGGGTACAGGTTTGGAGGTTGTATTTGGTCCTTTCATGTGGCACTGTCAGCACGTTGTTAGTGGCCTGACGTATTAGTCATTCAGAGTTCAGTTCTGGTAGTAGGGTGTGGAGGTGTCATGTTTGGTTCTGGTGTACTGCTTTATGAATGAGTATTAAGGTTTTGTACTTGATCCGGGCTTCCAGTGGGAAGATGTGGAAATGTATCAGGACTGGGGTGAAGTAGTCATATTTCTTCACCCCTTGGATGATCCTGGCTGTTATGCTGAGAACTGTCCATAGTGGATTGAGAGTGGAGTGTGGAAGTCCTTGATAGATCACATTACAGAAGTCCAGATGGGGAGAGACATCACTTGTAGCACTGATCGGAAGTCGTGGGAGTCTAGGAGTGGTCTGAGGTGCTGTAACATCCAGGTTTTGAAGAATATTGTCCTTGCTGTTTGAGCAATGTAATGTTTGAATGAGAGGGTTTGGTCGAGTATGACTCCCAGGTACTTTATTTGTGTTTGGACTCTTATCTGGGTTGCTCCCAGCTTGAGGTGTGTTGGTGGGGTGAAGGCTTGGTCCTTAGTGACAAATAGTGCTTCTGTCTACTTGAAGTTGATTTTGAGATTATTCTCCTGGAGCCAATTGGAGACATCATTAAAGCAGTCTGCTAAGTGCTGGTTGAGTGGATTTGTGGTGGTTATTGGACCATAAAGCATAATGTCGCCTGCATATATATGAAAGTTGATGTTGTGTGACCGTATTATATTGCAGAGTGGTTGTAAGTAGATGTTAAAAAGCAATGCCGATAATGAGGAGCCTTGTGGTAACCCTTGTGTTTGGCCATAGGGGGTGGAAGTGCCGGTGCTAGTTCATATTAGTTGATACCTGTCTGTTAGGTATGACTGGAACCATTGTCCTATATGCCAGTTTCCCTGTAGTCTGTGTAGAAGGATGCTGTGAGATACAATGTCAATTGCCGCCGCTATATCCAGAAAGATAAGGGTGTATCCGGTGTGCTTTGTCTGTATTCCTTTGATTAATGTATTTATCGATGATACCATGAGAGTCTCAACCCCGTGTGAGGGTCGGAACCCATGTTGCTGTGGGTCAATTAGGTTGATCTTGTCCAAGTGGTCCTGTAGTTGTTGCACTGTCTTCTCTATGACTTTCACAGTGAATGGGAGGCTCGCTACTGGTCTGAATGAGGTGGGATCCAGTAGGTCAAGTTCCAGTTTCTTGAGGGTCGGACAGATGATGGATGTTTTGAGGCAAGCAGGCATCAGACCTTGCTTGAAAGATTTGTTAGCTATGTAGGTGAGTGCTGGGCTTCACTCCTGTTTTGTCACCTTGATTCAACTGACCGGGCAGGGATCAAGAGGGGAAGTGGTGGTGTTGAGTGATGATATAGTGGCTTCAGTCCTCTCTTTGCTGATTGTTCAAACATTCTGCATGCAGTATTGGAGGTGACATCCTAGTAGTTTCCTGCGGGTGTGGGTGGGGTGTTGGGATTCGGTTGGAGCTGTATATATTGTGCTGCGAGTTACTGCGGTGGCATGTTTGGGAGTTGGCTAGACTGATTAGGGGTTTTGGTCAGCTGTTTGACAATGTCAAAGAGCTCACATGGGCGGTTAAGGGATGTATTTATAAGTTTTGTGTGGTAGGTTCTCCATGTGTTGTTTGGTGCGGTATTCGTTTAGAGCATCCATATATTTCATTCTGTCCAGATCATGTTTGGTTTTCCTCCATTTCCTTTCTATTCTCCTGAGTTGTGTTTTCAGCTTCCATAAGGCGGGAGTGAACCAGTGTGTTTTTGCTGGTATCTCTTTTTTTCTTTAAAGAGGCAGCAAGGGCAAAGGGAGGCTCAGACCTTGTGTGGCACAGGCTGTCATGATTTCGGTGCCCCTTATCACTGGCGACCCTGCCATGCTTACCTGGCTTACCAGGTAATGCCAGTCCTGTGTAAAAACATGCATTAACCTAGGTGCCTTTTATAAAATTACCCTCCATATATATAAATTCCCTGTCCATGAATTTTCTATGGTATTATATGGATAGCACCACTGAAAATTACCTTAACTGCTCTGGCACTGTCTGTATAGTGCCAGGGAGAAGGGAGGACATTTTGCCCAGCTGTATTGATAGTGGTGATATTCAACCACTATCTGTATAGCTAAGCGGTTTAAGTTAGGACAGAAAAAAGGCTGCCCTACCGTAAATTGCCTAGCTATGGGTGTCATTTTAAAAGGCTTAGTCGTGATTTAGGATGGCTGAAGACGTGCAAGTGGATAACAAAATCTCAGAGACGTCCCCAAAGCCATTCCACAAATGACACTTACAGACATCTCCAGTGCAGGGACATTCAGGTAGGCAAGGGAGTGTGCTGGAGGCATGTCTGGGGAGCTGCAATGGACTTACATGTCCCCGCTGGAACGGCAGGGACATCTGCAGGCACAAATAGACAGCAGGAAAGTATTAAATGACTAGTCTAAGATCACAAAGACCCACAATGGGATAAGAAACCTGGACACCCTGCTCAAACCCACTGCATTAACCATTATACTATTAGACATCCATGTTCTGAAATGCTATTCTGGGGACATCTATGTAGACATCTCTATAGACGTCCATATCGGTACATCCACATTTCTGAAATCATGCCTTAACTTGCCTGTGCCTGCTTATTTTTCAGACATTCTGACTTTGGCATCCCAGATTGCACTTGGATGCCCCACTGTAAAATGTGCCTTCACATGTATAGCAGCTGAATATACAACTGCTATGTGTATAGATTGCAATGGCGAGTGCTCGCCAAATAGCAGCATTGAATATTCAGGCTTTTTTTTAAATATTGCAGCTGGATTTTGAAAAAATAACTCGCTGCCAGGTATGATTCTTGGCTGAGTGTATTACACATCAGAGAGTGGGAGTTTGCATTTATCTCCAGATTAAAGGAATAAGGGTTTTGAATTTTCCAAGATATGAAGGATCTCTAGCTAGTCAATTTTAAACAAAAGATACAAGTATTTCCATGATGCGACAAATGCATTTTTGTTATTGAATTTCTCTAACTCACATGTGGGATAAACATGTAAGTTTCAAGTTCTAATTTGGTAGCAACAGTTCCATGTCAGTTAAAGGGTTCCTCTGACCCTGGACCACAGTCAAGACTGTGAACCTGGCAGACTTGCCACATCAGTGCTTCTGTTTCCTGTTTTCTCGGGTACACAGATCTTGTGCTCTGAAAGAAACACAATGAGCAAACACTGCAAGCTTGGCTGGTCCTTCGGCCTTCACTGGCACACATCTCAGTTGGCAAACTAGTGTTTAAGACTTTAAACTCTGTGAGAGCAACATTCTGTTGGCTATTAGAAAAATAGCTGGTGAATTCAAATTGTTTACAAGAGTCAAGAAATTGAAATCTTAGTATTTTTTTTATTATATATTTTGATACAGGGGGATAAAGGGGTGTTTCATTGTCATCAGATATTTTGTATTGTGGACCTCTCAGCTGTGTATGCCATGACAGTATATAAAGTAACTAAATTAAAAGCAAAATAAAAATAAAAACCTCAATATAAAATGGTTCTTTAAAGCACCATAAGAATAATGAGGAGGAAGACAGTGACAGTGTGGCATGAGGGCATCCTTTCCATACCTGCATCTAGTCTCGTTAAATCTGCCTCCACCTCCTTGGACCTCTCCTCATCTCTCTGAAGTCCTTGCAAAGTTCTTTTTCACAGTTCCTCTGTGAGGCTCAGTACTTTGGATTCTGATGTGGATTGCATGTCGGTGGTGCAAGGCCCATACAAAAGGGGAGAAGAGAAAACAAGGACTTTGAATACGGCCTGATTTAGCAAAGTGTTTTCCAATAGTTATACAGCATTTGAAACCCTATGAGAAATTGATCTATGTTTGGGTTCGGCCAGGTATTTGTGACCCAGCTTTTCACTGTCAGAGACAGGATGTTGGGCTCAATGGACCTTGGTTTAATTCAGCATGGGTTACCTCATGTTCTTTTGTTCTTAATGCCCCCAGTGTTGCCAAATAAGTTGAAAATTTTCAGCCCAAAGTTCACTCAAAAATAGCCAAAAACCTGCATGAAGAAAGTGACCTCCCCTTGGTCCTACCCTTCCCAACCCTGATTGGCTGGAGTCTGGCAGCACATCATGTGAGATCTCTGAGGGGAACTTGAAGCAGTTCACCTAGAAGGGGGACAGGTTACAGGTCGTCCTTGCGACTGGCCAGGGAGAGGGAACAAGCAGCTCTATTGACAGCTTCAAAGCTCCCAGGACTGACCAATTGCAGAACAGAGTGTCTGGGAGCTGACCAATGAGATGCAACTGGATGGAGAAGGCCAAGCTGCCTGTTCCCTACAGCCAATTGCAAACTGGACACGCTGTGAGTTGGGACTAGGAAAGAGAGTGGATTGCAAGGGACATTGCCAATCAATGTTTTATTTTCACCCAAATTGTGGCATAAAGTAGCCCAAAAAGCTGCAATCTGGAACCAATAGAAATTTTCCACAAATGAGGCAAAACATAGAAGTGGCAACACTACTCTTAATCAGACCATCAAATGGGGCAGAAAGATACAGAAATATTTTCCATTGCATTAATTAAGAGGAATTTCCAATCATATCTGGACAAGTTGCCTATACATGTTACTTCTTATGAATTCCAGAAGGAAGCTGTCTTTGGCATGATGCAAGTATTTTGGCAAACGTTAGTACTAAATTTGAGAGACTGAGATCATTTTCCACATATCCTGGCATAGGAGCGAGGTTCATTGCTATCATGATATGTGCAAAATTAGCCCATTTGGAGCAATTGCCATTAGTGAAACTGTTTCATAGAGCAGTCCTTCCAAAACCTTTCTTAATGACCCAGACTGCAACAAGATACACACTTTGAATTCTGTAATTAATTGTTTGAAAGGGGAAGTTCCCCAAATGTAGCTTGTTTGCATTTGTTTGCTTTTAACAACGCATGTTGCCATCTGGAGCTTTTTATTGAAAAACAGGTGTATGTTTCACATGAACTCAAGCACTTATGCCGAAGCGTATCTGATTCTCGATCGCAAGAAGAGCCCTCTTCTTTGTCTTAGCATTCATAGTGTAGTACCAAGGATCATCTTTACTGATTTTTAAGGTAATAACATTTGTTCATAGTTTAAAGTTTTCCGTTTTGAATACATTATTGTTATAACCAGTCTCTATTTTTTCAAATCAAAAAATAAGCAGCTAATTTGGAAGTTAGCCCTGCCTCTCTTCCTCCCCTTTCCTGTTACCCCAGCCATCGAGGAGGTCTCTAGTACTATAAAAGATTTCCTAGATTATGGTGTGTGTCAAGTATCTGCAATCTCTAGAAAGATGTAAGAAGTGCGATCATGAGGATAACTCAGCTCTTGCAACTCCAGCCTTAGCTCTTGCTACCAGGCTCAGGCCCATGGGACTTGGGCACATAACGCTCTCCTGTCCCCTCCCCCCCCCAAAAAAAAAGGGGTTTTGCTAATTAAACTCAGCAATGAAAAATAGCTCCCTCACTCTGAGATGGATCCTGCTAGCCTTAAGGAGAATAATATTTAACAGCTAGTTCTTCAGGTAAAAACAATGTTTTACCCATAAAAATGGACTTTTAAAAAAGTATCTGCCTGATATATGGATACAAGTGCATGCAACTGGTCTCCTATGCACCATTTTGATAGAAAGTAAGGAAAGGTTTTGGAAATACAGACAGTGTTTTTAAAGTTTTCTTGGAAAACCTACCCACACAAATTAGCAGCTGCAATTGTATGCAGGTACTTTTCCTTTGGCAATATTCAAAGAGAAGGTACTTATATATTTTGATTTTGAAAATCAGTATAAAGTCCATGGGTAAAGAATACCCACAGATTTTGCATCTATCTGGGAAATCTTAACATTGACCCATGGCACATCATTTTTACAACAGGGCCCCTAAGACAACAAGGCACATGGGCAAATATGCTGTACCTATTTTAGAAAGGTGACTTATGTGCTTTTATAAAAATCATCCCAGGGAAAGCAGGCACACACCTTGGCACTTGATCTGGAGCAGGTGTAATTATTTGTGTGTGTGTGTGTGTGTGTATACGAGCTGGAAAGACTAGATATGCATACATTTTTATAAAATACACACATAAGCACCAATTCCTCCTTTGTTCCACTTATTCTCCACATCCAGAAGCACCCACATAAATGTCACATTAAAGTACTATGCAGGTGTTTTTATAAATTATTTTTTGTGTGTATATGCTTTTTATAAAATTATCCTATGGGCCTTTTTACCAAAGGGTGCTATGGTATTGCATCTAATGTGCAGATAGCACCAAAACTATAGCACGTAAGGTGCAACCCCATTGGATTCACTGTCAAAGGCGGATCACAATTAGTGTGGGTGCATTTACCTCCACCTATGGAGGTGGCAGAAAGCGCACCTGCATTAATTGCTCACCTTGCAATTAGAGTGGGTGCATAGAACGCAAAGCTCTCACTCCTCCCGCTCTCCGCCCCTATATTAACTTGCACCCTCAATGCACCATGGAGAGTTAGCACCGAAATCCCACCATGCTAACTCTCATGGCCTCATGCTGTTAACGGGTGTCCCAGCATGCCCTTAGTGTAAACCTGAACCCATGCTAACAGTTAATGCCCTGTAGTAAAAGGACTCCATGTGTACAAGTACGCTTTAACAAGTACGAGCTTCTATGTCATCCAGGTGTAGGTGTGTTTGAGGGAGGAGTTTGGTCAGAGAGTGGGTAGAGGCATAAACTACACATGTAGGTTATAAAATATACATCTACATACGTACTTCAGTTCTATACATTTACACCATCTCCCAAACTGACATAAATACATGCAGCCACATTTTAGCTGCTTTCATGCTGGCAATTTATAAAGACAAATAGATGTTATGTGGTCTTTCTAAAATAAGCAACTACTTAGCCTCCCGACTTAGGTGATCTATTATAAACTTAGTCTTCACGTGTCTGTACACCTATTTTGTACACACGTTACATACATATATAAAAATGTTTTATAAAATTAACTCCATGGGTAATTTTATAAAGGTTTTTCTATGAGCCTGTTTTACATTTGGAAAAGGTCTTTATAAAAGTGCACAGCCATATAAGCATGTAAAAAGTATGCATGCTGAAAGAATGTGCATACTTTTTTTAAAATGTATTTTTAAAATGCAGTTCTGGAGAGTATTACAATGCATCTGAACACTGAACACTGCCCACATCGAATTCCAAAGAATTAACATTATTCACATAAATTTCTATGATCCGGCACTCAAGAAGAATGTACAATTGGAAGAAACACAAACAATAAGAACTTACATAAACATCTTGTCTGAACAGAGCTGATACATCTCCAAACCTTACCAGTTACCCATCCATTCTTACTATTCATAGTCCATGGAACCAACAGTCATCCACTCATACTTGCACTCAATCACATATACCCTACCCTCCCATTCTGAGTCTATGCCGCAGACATTTATATCTCACCATCCTGGAGAAACTTTCAATTTATGGGTTCTAAGTTCTTAGGGGACCATTTTGCTGGCTAAATTTCACCACTACTGAACAGAAGGCTCTTCTTCACTAAGCCAATGTTGCAGTATTACCTTTTTAATTAGGAGAATGATTACATTCACAGATTTCTTTTGCAGCTTTCGAATCCCCTTTTATTTATTTATTTATTTATTACAAGTTCTTATATACCGCACTATTCGGCATCAGCGCGGTTTACATTATAACATAAAGACCATAACAACAAGCTGTTTGGTTTACATCGAACAGGCGTACAAACTTGGAGAACCGGGGTAAACTATATACATGAGATAATTACATAGAAAAGAATAGAGTCTTAATAATATCAATAACGGCATGGTGTGTTCATGAGTGGGTCACTTCCTCTGGTTCAATTGCTGGTAGGGTAGTATTGAAGGAAGAGGAGGTGGTATTTGAGTGCCTTCCTGAACTGGAGTAGGTCAGTAATGGCCCTTATGTCAGAGGGTAGAGCGTTCCAGCATTTGGGTACATAGAAACTGAAGGCTCTGTTTGAGGTTGTCATGTTGCACTTTGTCCACGCCTTCGAGGTTGTCAGTAGGTTTACGGCTGTTGTTCTTCTGGATCTGTTGGGGGGTACAGTGTGAATCAGATCTGTGAGTGAGGAGGATGAGATACCCTTGATTGCCTTGAATGATAGTACTAGGGTTTTTAAAGATGATCCTCCCATGGATGGGGAGCCAGTGAAGTTGTTTAAGAATGGGAGTTACGTGATCGCTTCTGGAGGCTCCGTAGAGGACTCTTGCTGCGGCATTCATGGCCATCTGTAGTGGGCTAAGAGTGGATTGAGGGAGACCTTGTAATATGGCATTTGCAAAGTCGAAGTGTGGCAGGATTAGCGCTTGGTATATGGTTCGGAAGTCATCCGGGTCCAACAGGGAACGCATATGCCTAAGCGAGCGTATTTTGAAGTATACAGCTTTAACTATGTTATTTATGTGATGTTTCATATCCAGACATTGGTCCAATGTAACTCCAAGGTATCTTATTGTTTCTTTAGCTTGTAGGTCAGCTTCCTTGACACTGACGTGGGCTGGAGGGGTGAAGTTGGGGTCTTTGGAGATGAAGAGCACCTCTGTTTTTTTATGTTGAATGCGAAGGTTTTGTGATTGGAGCCACTCTGAGACCGAATTGAGGCAGTCTACCAACGGTGCCAGGTCTAATTGAGTTGTAGAGAAAGGCATATATAAGAGAATGTCATCTGCATATATCAAGCAGTTGACTTTGAAGGATCTTATGACGTCGCAGATGGGCTGCATGTATATGTTAAATAGTAGGGAAGACAATGAGGAACCTTGAGGCACACCTTGCTTTTGATGGAAGCGTTTTGACTCTTCTGTACCGGACTTCACATATTGCCATCTTCCATCCAGATAAGAGTCTCGCAAAGGTGTACTTTCCCCTAGTAAAACAAGCTATATATCCATTCCACTAGCATCCAAAGGCTTTTTCAACAGCTCCCAACACTTCGTTCTTTAATCCCTTTAACTTGTCACATTCCAAAAAGGAGTGTGTTCACATATCTTCCCTAATTCTGCATTTATGAAAGGTAGCCATCCACCACAAACCAAGCTTCTTGCCAGAAGCTCCTGGGTTTTCTTGGCAGTGTCGCCGGAAGTAGATTGCCAGGCCTTGCATTTCACATTTATTTCTATAAATCCCAGAATAATTGTTTTAGATCCTCAACTTCTATCCCTTCCTGTTCCCTAGTTGAGCTTTAAGGCCTCCAGATAACCCATGTCTCATATGCTTTTACCAATCTCGTACCTAATTGGCTACTTACTTAGATGAGATGGCACTCTTTATTTATTTCCTTATTTATTTAACAGTTTTTCTATACCACCTTTATCCAAAGCGGTTTACATTGAACAACATAACATAATCTCAATGGATTTATTTTACAATAAACAGCGAGAAATAACTTGGAGATAAATATGGATTTAGTAAAAAAAGGGGGGGGGGAATAGGTCACAGTTGGACAGTGGATCGCATAAGTGGGGGAGGAACATTTATATTACAGGGGGAGATAAATGTGGAGGGTAGTTAAGGTTAAACGTTCAAGGTGGTATGTTGAATCTATAGTTAGGTATTGTCGTCATGTCCATAGAGTTCTTTGAAGAGGTGGGTTTTTAGTATTTTTTTCAGGTTTTTAGTTGTGCAGCTCTGATGGCTTCGGGCATGGAGTTTCAAATTATGGGGGCATAAAGAGAAAATGCTCTGTTGCTTGTCTGTTGTGTGGTCATGGTCTTGAGTGGAGGGATGGTCAGAAGATTCTGGTTGGTTGTTCTTCTTGATCTCATTGAGGATGCTTTTGTGATCTGGGCAGTGAGCTGAGAGGTTGTGAAGGATTTTGAATGTTGTAGTGATGGCTTTGTATTTTGCCATTGAGAGATTGGAAGCCAATGTAGACTTTTTAGGATTGGTGTTATGTGTTGTCAATTTGCACTGGCTGTTAGTATTATAGCAACAGTATTCTTTGCAGGGCCCTATCAAACTCTGTATACTGGCAACCCCTGGAGTCCCTAGCCTTTAATTCCCCATAGTAATGTCTAATTTGTAAGTGCTGTAAGAAGTGAAAATTGGGTATACCACATTTTTGTTCAATCTGGTCAAAAAAGAGAAAGGGCTCTTGCCTCTAGTTGCAACAAGTGTCCCATTCCCAAGCACCCCTTTTCTTTCCATTCCTGAAATCTTGCCTGCCTCACCATGGCTGGAAATGCAGGATTCCTGATTAACTGCAGTAAGGGTGAAATGTTTGGCACACCTTCGCCTTTAATCCTCCACCATTTGGAGACCCTTTTAAAAGGGGTTAACAGCCATTGCTCTCCCCTCAACCGACTCTGCTGCCTCTAAGTATTATGTAGTAGGTTTAAAAAGGTTAGCGACACCCACCTATTCTCTAAAAGACCTTCTGGGGCATATCTATACTCGGCTGTATACACTTCGTGTATCCAGTCAGTAAGGGCTGCAACTCTGTACAATCTGAGGTCTGGCAGCTTAACACCACTTTGATCCTTATGCATTATAAGCTTTGAATATGCAATATGGGTGTTTTTCCCCTCCAGAGAAAGCGCTTAATGATGCCCTTATAAATGGCTTCCTCCTTCTGTTTAATCCAAATGGGCAGGATTTGGATGATATAAAGGAGTTGGGCAAGATCACTATCTTTACTAGCGCCACTCTGTCTAAGAGATACTGGCAAGTTCTTCCAGTTGTTGCATACTTGTTGTACTTACTCCAACTTATCTTCAATGTTTTTTTTTATACTTAGTTTTATAATCTAGATCCCCAGATACTTCAAGCTGCCCTTCACCCATTTCAGTGAAAGTTGTTGCTGCCAGCTTCCTTGCTGATCCCTTCCCAAGGCTAATGCTTCAGATTTAGAGTAGTTGATCCTAAGACCTGAGAAATTTATTTATTTATTTATTTAGCTGTATTTATATACCGCTTTTCACCGGGTCAAAGCGGTGTTACATAGGGGTTGGGGAATTAAGTACAAGGGTAGGGCCATCACCGGGGAGGCAACATTGATGATTTTGACATAGGAAAGACTTTGGACATAGGACAGACGTTGGACATAGACAGGTTAGTGTAGCTTTAAGTTAGAGGTTCATTGTGGGTGAAAGTTCCAAAACAGTCTAGAAGACTTATGATTACAGGAGATCTTGTCTCGCATCCCTCAAAAAGAGCATCATATTGGCTGCAAAAAAAGATTTATCTGATATTTCTCCTCCCACTGAAATGCCCCTGATAAAGTGAGACTCCTGGATTTTAATTGCCAACAGTTCCAGAGTCATAATAAATAACAAAGGGGAAAAGGGACACCCCTATCTGGTCCCCCTTGCCATAGAAAATGGCTCCATTCTTTTACCATTTAGTATTTATCTACCTGTGCATGCTATTGACCATTCAAGTACTTGGCTGCTGTTTCCTCTATCTCGCTCCAGACTCACGCCCACAAACATGTCCGTAAACGTGCCCGATCTATTCCACCTACCCGTGCAAGATTTGGCTACTCTAGTACGAAGAGGCATCATTGAAATGCTCTTTTACTGGTTCCTTTTAATTCAATACATTCTTTCTGTGGTGTGAGCCGCAGCATGCACTGTGTCACTCACAGAAGGAGTGCGACAAAGGAGCATGCTGTACTCCTTTCTGCATTCCATCGTACGTCCTTTGTGCTCATAGACGCCATCCCCGGTGCCCTTACTTACTGTTTGCTTTCTTCTGTGCCTCTCTGTCCCCCTGGTTTGCTCCCTCTCTCCTCTTGATCAGTAATGCCCCTTAATCCATCTCTGTTCACTGGCAATACCATCTTCCCACTTCTACCTCGCTCTCTTTCCTCAATTAGTGGGACTTGCTCCCTGTTGCCATTACAATTCCTCCGTTTGGTCCCTCCCTCCCTCCTCCCCCCTCCCCCCCTTCTTCTTTTTCAAAGAATTGTCTGTCTATTGGGCTCTTGAATTCCCAATCCATTAAGCACAAGTTTCAATTTGTCTCAGACTTGATCCTTTCCTCCTCCTTTGACCTTTCTGCCCAACAGAGACATGTCTGGCGGACTCAGAGCTCTCTTATCTCCGTCAATCCTTTCTTTGTGGTTTTGACTAACTGCACCTGGGCTGCCCCCATCAGCATGGCAGTGGCCTTACACTGCTGTTCTCTTCGCCATTCACAGTCCTTTGCTTGGGTTCCTGATGTCTCCTTCCCTCGAGGTCCTTGCATCCAAGCTTCTCCTAGAACAGCCCATCTTTGTTCTGCTCATTTACTTGCCTCCCCCAGTCTCATCAGTGACTCTGCAGACCCTATATGATTTTCTCTCCCCTTATCTCCTTGATTCTTCTCCTGTGCTCCTTCTGGGAGACCTAAATATTCATATCTCCTCTTCCTCGGTCCCGATTGCTAGGGACTTCCTAGATTTCCTGTCCTCCTCAGGCTTGACGCAACATGTAACAGTCCCCATGCACTCTGCTGGCCAGGTCTTTGATTTGGTCATTACAGCAGCTATGACTACAATTTCTATTCCTGTTGTTACCCCTTTACCTTGGACGGAACATTGCTTTGTCTCGTTTTCCCTTCCTCTTCTCTCAGCCTGAGGCCTCTTCAGAACGAAGTGTCCTTGCAATGTCATGTTCTCCACCACTTCACTCCTTTGTGGTCCATTCTTCCTCTTTTCCTTCCGACTTCATTTCTAGTCCTTCTGATGAGCAAGTACTTCTCTTCAATTCCATCCTTACCATAGCCTTTGATTCTGTTGCTCCTCTTCAGCCAACCCATCCTTCCTCCTTGCCTTCCAACTCATGGCTCCATCCCGGCCTCCGTTTACTCAAGCGCCAGCTGCATCAGCTAGAGCGGCATTGGTGCAAACATCAAACCCACTCCTCCTTTTCTTCCTTCAAATCTACATACCACCACTATCACTCCACAGTTGTTTCTGCTAAAAGATCATACTATTCTACTCTGGTTCACAAGGACACCTCTTCCACTCACCTATATTGTCTGTTGAGCTAACTCACAGATCCCCCTCCAAGTCCCTCCAACTGTCTCTTCTCTCCAGCCCCAGGCCTTTGCTACAGCATTTCACCAGAAAGTCATCAACATTCAGGCCTCCCTACCACCTATATCTACACTCCCACCTGTCCCGGTTCCTCCCCCCCCCCCCTCTCTTGAGTTCCAAACTCTCATATCTGATGAGCTCTGCCGTATCATTTCTGCCTCTCGTTCAACTACTGCCCCTTCTGATCCCTTGCTGATTAAACTATTTAAACTGATCAATGTTTCCTTTATTTCCCAGCTTCCCTTCATCATCAAAACCTCCTTTTCTACTGGCACCTTCCCCTCATGAAAGGTAGCCACTGTTCTTCCAGTTCTCAAACCTGGTTCCACTGACTCCCTTGATCCCCTCAATTACCTGCCTGTCTCCCTCCTACCCTTTCTTTCTAAAGTTGATGAGCGGTTGGTAACCCAGGAACTTCAGGATTTTCTTCTTCATTCTGGCACCCTTCACTCAACCCAAACTGGCTTTTGCTCTCACCTGTCCCCTGAACACTATCTCTTGGCTATTTTGGATTTTCTTTATACAGCTTTCACATCTCAGCGTGACATTTTTCTTGTTTCCTAGACCTCTCTGCAGCTTTTGATCTGCTCAATCACTCTGTTCTCGTTTCTCAACTCTCTTCCACTGGAGTTTTCAGTTCAGCTCTGGCCTGACTTCACTCCTACCTTCAAGATCGTACCTTCCGTGTCTCATGGCTCTTTCAGTTATCAGCCCCCAGCTCCTTCACTGTGGTGTCCCCCAGGGCTCTATTCTCTTCAACATGTTCCTTGTCCACATGACATTCCTAATTCAGTCCCTCAACATCACCTTCTTCATCTATGCAGATAACATCCAACTTCTATTCCTGTTTTCCTGCCCACTCCACTACAATGCTCCCTCAGATCTTTCCAAAACTAGACACCATTGCAGAGTGGCTTGCCTATCACGGTCTGAAGCTTAACACCAGCAAAACTGCCTCTATGTTTCTCTCTAATGCCCTCTCTCCATCCATGGGGCCCAACTTCCCTACCGTGGCACTATAAAGATTCTTGGGGTTACCTTCAACTCTCAGCTCTCCTTTTCACACCACATTTCTTCTACTGCTCAACAATGCTTTTTCACCCTATGTCAAATCTGCTCTAATTGAAAACTGCTTCTTCTCTCCTTTGTAATCTCTCATCTTGTCTAAGTTAATGCTCTATTCTCTGGTCTTCCCCTCTATCATATCAGTCACTTACAACTCATTCAGAACACCTCCATCAGGCTTCTTCAAGGCACCCACAAATTTGACCATGTCACTCCACTCTTCATCCTTGAACACTGGCTTCCGGTAGTCTCTCGCATCAGGTTCAAACTCCTCATTCACATATATCAGACACTTCATCCTGGCAATCCTCCTGTTCTATCACAGTTACTTATTCCATATGTCCCTCAGCATACCCTTCGATTGGCTTCTCAGCACCTTCTGGGGTCCCCTGTCTCCGCCTCATCCGTTCCTCTGCTGCCCAGTCCTCCACTTTTCAGGCGGCTGTCCCCACTCACTGGAATTGCCTTCCTCTGGCCCTATGTTCTCAACTTTCTTTCTCTTGCTTTAAGTCGCAACTTAAAACCCATTTCTTTTTATTGGCTTCCCCATTGCTGCTCCTCCCTGACTTCCATCTGCCACTGATCTGCCTTGAGCATGTCCTGTCAGTTGCTTCGAGTACAGCACCAATTCCAGTCTAATCTTTTTGTTTTGTCAAAACACTTCTTTTATTCCCCTTGCGTTTCTTTTAGCTGGATATTAATGAATTGTAAGCCAGGCTCTCCTTCCCTCCTCTATCCTTTCATCTGTCCATTGTCTGTCTCCCAGGATTTTGCTTCTGAAGCCATGTATATTTTCTTTTACTATTGTCACCTACCTAGATATCTCTGTCAAAGGCAGTGCATCAAATAAAGTTCACTGTAACTGTATTAGTTGGGCTTGTGGACTGTCATATAAAATGTGTACCCACTTAAGGAAATCACACTGTAGTCTGAACTGCTTTAGTACCCACCCCATGTATTCCAAAGAGACCCTATTAAAAGCTTTTTCAGCATCTAAGCTTACTAAAGCTGGTCTCCCCCTCCTTTAATCGGTGCTAGGGCCCTCACCAAGTTTATTGATGCATGGCATCCCTTCACAAAGCTGGTTTGGTGGTTTGGTGCCAGGTGGATCAAAGTTGCAAACACCCTGCTAAGGCGTTTTGTCCACATCACTGTCAGTATTTTGATATCCTAATTCAGTACAGATGTTGGTTGATAGGATCCCACATCGGTCAGGTCTTGCCTTGGTTTAGGAATCAGGATCACATAGGCCAGATTCAGTATGTGGTCTCGCTCCCCTTTCTGGACTCCCCCCTTCACCAGCATCTCTACTGTGGGCACCACCAGGTCTTCTAATATTTTATGAAATTCAGCTGACAACCCATTCGGGTCAAGAGCCTTTACCAATTTTAACTTTTTGATGGCTTTCCTTATTTCCCCACTTGTTATGGGTTGGTTTATCTTATCAAGTTGATCTTCTTGCAACCTAGGCACAGTCAAATTTCTAAAAAAACTCTGTCAAGTTGCCTTTATTCATAGGCTCAGCAGAATACAGCACTCTATAAAACTCTACAAATTTTCTAGCAATGTCTTCTGCCTCCTAACAGCTGTAACAACATTTTTACTCCTATACGGAGTCACTAATCTTGCCAGAAATTTTCCTATCTTATTTTCCTATTTATGAAGGCCATATTTATATCACTTTCTGCTTCTTTTTGCAAATTTCCTGCCAGAGTAATCATACAGCGTTTATGGCAGATCTGCAGCTCAGAAGTATGGTATAATAAGTCTTCCTCCATTTGTTTTTTTTATTCCTCGCTACATATGCCAGGATTTTCCCCCTTAACACCACCTTGGCTGCCTCCCAATAGGTGTCCTCTCCTACTTCCCCATTTCTATTCTCTGCTTCATATTTCTGCCAAGCTGTCCTCAAGTATGTAAGGAACTGGCTGTCCCATTACAGCGTGGGGTTCACATTCTATAAGCCAAACCATCTGAGACTTCCAGTTCCACATGCACACAGGTGTGGTTTGACATACCCATTTCTTGTATTTCAGATATATGCAACTTAGAGAACAGAGTCTCAGATATCAAAATGCAATCTATTCTAGTGTGGGCTCCATGTAGCACTGAATAGTGTGTAAAGTCCACCTCATCTGGGTGCATCATGTGCCTGACATCTAACTCTAAACTTGACATCTATAATTTAACTCCTTTCAGGTTGTAACCCTTTAATGAGGACTTCAGAGATTTACGGTCCAACACAGGGTCCCTTATAGTACTATAGTCCCTATCCAATATATATTGATAGCCAATACCCCTCCAATGTACTCAACAGTGAAGTGTAAAACTTATGGCTACAGACATTGGGACCATATATACTGCCCAAAATGAATTTCCTCCCATATATCTCTCCTAGCACCAACACATATTTTACCCTCTGTATCACTATGGACTTATGTAGAGTGAAAGGCAGTTGCTTGTGTATTAACGCTACAAACCCCCTTTCTCTACTATTGTATGAGGCATAAATTTCACCCTCCCAGTTCCTTCATAGTTTAGCAAACTCAATAGGTGTCAAATGGTTCTCCTGCACAAGGCCCATGTGAATCTTCATGTTTTTCAGGAAAGTTTATATGACTCACATTCCACATTGCAACTTTGACCTCAGTAATACCTCAAGCTCATGCTGGTGACTGATTAAATACTGATTAAATACTCTCTCCAGCCAAGGTCTCCCAGCTAGCCCTTGCTGTAACATTTAATGTATCTGCTTTATGAAGGTCTTCTAGCATCCCATCTTTGGCAGCATGTGTCTCACTGCCATCACTTCCTCAATCGTACTAATCTCTTTCTCTACCACACTCATTTGCACATATACCCTCCTCCTCCCCCTTCTTACTGATCCTAATGAAACTCCATTTTCCTCCCTTCCTTCCAGTATTCCTTCATATAACAAACTGTTTTCTTTCCCTTACAACAATTGAACCCACAGTGAAAATCAAAAAGCAACAAACATTGTAAACAGAACCTGTTGAAGGCTCTCCCCCCATCTTAGAGTATCTTCCCACCCCAATCCCCTCACTGTCTCTACTCGTCCTGAGCTTCCAGAGTAACGGTAATCAATCATAGCCATATAAGCTATAAGCTCCACAAACAAGCTTCCATGCTAGGCCCAGGCTCGTAACCTTGTGAGGAGTAAGTTTGCTGATGCCTTGCCATGGACACTTAGTAAGACTGGCGAAACGGGCCCCAAGTGACAATAGCCTGAGGTCATCTCCCAAGGTGATTGAGTTTGCTTTTTGGCTCTTGCCTGATGAAGTCACCAGTTGGGCCATGTCCCTTGACCACAACTGTGCAGTTCCTCTGCATCTAGTCTTTAGGGGCTATATGACCAGGATGACCCAAGCAGTGGTGCCGCACATGTTATGGCTCACCCCACTGCCATTCTATCCACATCTTGCAGGTAAGGCTGCTGCAGCTACAGCGTGACTGTTTATCCACGGGTCAAAATGGAAAAGGTATTTTTATACCCATCCCATATCAGAACCCAAAGGTGGCATTTATACATACAACATCCAGCTGCCATTGATACTTCTAGGGCAGCATTGTTGTTTTCCATTAGAGTGGTAGGCATCAACCCTCTTCCTCCTCCAACCCGCTGTATAGTTCCTTGGCTAAATGGTGTATTTTCCACATCCAGTGTTTCCTGGTCCACAAAGACGAAAAACTAATTGTTCACCTCCTCCCTATGGTACCTTCAAACTTGTCCTTTCTCCTGCTGCTCTCCAAGAAACTGTCAATTGTCATAAGGCCTCCTTTACCCTTAGCCCTTAATACTCCCATGACAGAGTCCAAGAATGTCTTCAAGGCCTGAGGAGTATCATACTACTGGATACTGTTTTGGTACATTGGCCTCAGTCTTATGGGGAATTGCTAAATGACATACTATCTGACTGCCCAGACGAAGCAGGTTATGGAGTGGAGGACATCCACGACCACTAAACACTTCTTGAAAGTGAAGCAACATTATTTTCCTTTTTGTAGGTTGAGTTATCTGCCATGGGTGAGTAAACAGCAGACTGGGGTTCAGCAGGTGCTCAATCCCTACATAAAACATTTATGGAAGACCTGAACAAAGTAATACTTTAGGGCAGGATTAAGCACCTATTTGGCTTACGCTGGAGATGGTCCAGGGAAAGAAAGCACTTTTCAATGATGGGAGGAGAGGGATATATAAATATTTGCTTGGCTGATTGAATGTTAGGGGTTGAAGTCCTTTGAAGAGCTGAGGGAAGAGTATTTGCTGGAAGCTAGGGACTTGTTTCCTTATCTGCAGGTTGCCCATTATCTGCAGAACAGAAATATTCAGCCTTCTTATGAAAATGATTATAATGTTATAGAAACGCTTTGGCTGGGATATAAAAAATCACATGGACTTATTAGATTCCTATATAGGGCTCTGCAGCAGCGGATGGGGGCCAGCAATTTGACTATATGAGGGCATGAGATCAGGATTTGCATTTAGAGTTGGATAATAAAGATTGGGGAATTATCTTTAAGAATGTGGCCAAGACTTCAATTTCAGTTTTAGTCAAAGAAAATGCATATAAGGTACTGTTAGCTGGTATTATTATCCTGGTTAGGTTGCGTAAGATGTTTCCTCAGATTTCTGATGGGTTTTGGTGGGCCTGTGGGGGGGAGGAGAACATTTTTTCATATTTGGTGGTCTTGCCGTATAATTGCTTCATACTGGGGGAGGATTGGACAGTAAACTGAGGAGATATTTGGGGTATGTTTGACTATGACTCCGCAGCTCTGTTTGTTGGGAGTCTGGCCGGAGGGAGTTACAGTGAAGTGGAGGGCTTCTATCTAGGCATATGTGACCACAGCACGGTGTAATGTAGCATGTTACTGAAAGTGAGTTCAGCCTCCCACATTGGAGGAGTGATTGCATCATGTGCAGAGTTGTGCTGATGGAAAAACTGACTGCTCTGAAACGCAATAAATGGGAAATGTTTGAAAGTAAATGAAAGCCTTTACTGGATTATTTAGGTAAAGATTAATCTTCTGGGGTGGGTGGGGAGGGGTATGATTTTGGAATATTGTGCTGAGTCTGTTTGGTATCCCTGGTATTGGTTTGGATTGTTTTGTTTCAATAAAAATTTTAAATTAAAAAATCCAGCTATTCAGCATCAACATCCAGATAGCGGCTGTTGCTGAATATCTGGATTTTGCAGTCAGCACTGAGGCAATTCAGATAGTGGGAATATTCAGCGGCTATCCAGACAGCCCAGTCTGTATAGACCTAGGACAGCTTTTTATGCAGTTATGCAAATACTTATATAGTTGATGACACTAAAAATCACTGCTATCCAGATATGTGCCAGCTCCTCCCTAGCTCTGCTCATGAGCCCGCTCAGGCACTATATGGATATTGCCACTGAATACTGGGCTCATCATGAGATGGATCAATACAATAACAGCAGCTATGGGTGCCACTCTATCAACAATGAGCTGCCTGACTGAAGACTGAACACAGTGTATGTCAACTATCCAGAGAGTCGCCTTGAGTCGATACTGACTCGACGGCACTTAACAACAACAACATAAGGTTACCAGATGTCCCCAATTTTAGAGCTGTGTCCCCAACTCCCACCTATTTGGCAGGCTCCTGTCCCAGATTCCAGGAATGGGGCAATGGGAACAGAAGGGGTAGAAAAAAACTGATTTTCAATTTAGTGATTTGAATTTGTCAGTTTTTAGAATTTACATCTATCATGATATTTTGCACATTATCAAATGCATCACTTGGTTCTATTTCTCTATTTGTCTGCCTAGAAGTGATATTACCTTGCCCCCACCCTCCATCCATCCCATGACAGCAAGAATAACTTCTTTTCCTTCTTTCACACTCTGTTCCTTAAACCTGGAACAAAGGTGTCCCTTCCTCCTCCCCCCACCCAACTTCGGAAAAGTGTCTCAGATGTGCTTGCAAAAAATCTGGTAATCTTAGCTCAGCCGGATTTAGCTAGTAAGCAGGTTCTGCTAACCAGTTAAATCCTTTGGAATATCAGGCCTTGTGGTATTATGGCAGGATTTTGGGGGTTAAATTAACATGCACCGCTCTGATGTACTTCATGAAAGTGAAACGTGACTTAGAGCTTGGCTACTGCCATTCCTACCGTACTATGTCTCACTAATCCTTATAATAGCAACAAAGGTCTCAGACTCTCTGGGCATCAAAAAGTTCAGAGGTTTTTTAGCAACCTCTGAATTATGCCCCAATTGCATCAATGACCTTTATAGTTGCCTTAAGTCCAGTATTTTAGAAAAATTGTAAGAAGAAGTGCTTAGCTTAGCTTGCAGTGTTATTTTGGGGGTGGCATCATGGCCCCTGCATCATGACAGCAGCACTTTTATGCTGCTCTCAGTGCAATGCAAGTCTTCTCAGCTCAAGCCCATTTCAAACACTGCGGCATCCCCCCCCCCCACCCTTCTGACAGGAAGTCCGCATGGGAGGGGGTGGGAAACTGCAGTGCTTGAACTAGGGTTACCAACTTTTTCACTGAGAAAAACCCGACACCTGTGGCTCGCCATGCTCCACCCATTCTCCGCCCCTAGTCCCACCCCTGCCCCGCCCCCAGCCCCACCCACAAAAATTACCGAGGATACGTGTAGGCTAACTTCCTTGGTCAGATAATAATTAAACTGGGAACCCCAAAATCCAAACATGAAATGCACAACACTGGAGAAATAAAACTATAAAGTAATTTCCTCTTGCACTAAACAAAAACGCAAAGATGTTAGCAATACACACTTCCCAGACCAGACATATTCCAGTTAATAAATTCAAAATAAAAAGTATTTTCTACCTTCTGTTTGGGCATTTTATTTTTCAGTTGCAATTGCTCCAGTCACTTTCTTCTGGTTTCTTCGCGTCTTCTGCTAGCTATCCATTTGTCCTTTCTTCTCTTTTAGATGTTTGCCATTCTCTCTCTATTTCTGCTTTAACATACTGATTGTTTCCCTTTTGCTCTTTCCCCCAATTCTTTCCTTATTCCTTTATCATCCATTTAAATTTCACCCTTCCATTCTCAAGTCCCTCTTACTCTCCCAATACCCGACCCATCATAGACTTTTCTTCCACACAAAATATTTTTTCCCATCTATTCTAGTCCTCCCTCAAAATCAGTTCCCTTATAGTTCTAGTCCCACCCAGCATCCACTCCCTTCTAATCCATTCACCCATGCCCCCCCACAGCCCATTTCCAGTCCTCTTCCCGCTCTTCAGCAGCCCAATTCCAGTGCTAGCCCGCACATCACAGACCATTTCCAGTCCTAGCCCCCCCCAATCACAGCCCATTTCCAGTCCAAGTCCCCCATCACAGCCTATTTCCAGTCCTAGGCCCCCCATCACATCCCATTTGCAGTCCGAGTCCCCCCGCACCATCACAGTCCATTTGCAGTCCTAGCCCCCTAATCACAGCCTATTTTCCAGTCCAAGTTCCCCCCTCCCTCTACCATAGCCCATTTACAGTCCAAGTCCCCCCCCCCATAGCCCTTTTCAAGTCCAGGTCCCCCTCCCCATCACAACCCATTTCCAGTCCATGCCCCCCATAGCCCTTTTCCAGTCCAGGTTCCCCTCCCCATCAAAACCCATTTCCAATCCATGTCCCCCCCCCCCACATAGCCCTTTTACAGTCCAGGTCCCCCTCCCCATCACAGCCCATTTCTTTCCAGTCCAATGCCCCCCCCCCATAGCCCTTTTCCAGTCCAGGTCCCCCCCCCCTTCACAACCCATTTCCAGTCCAAGTCCCCCTCCCTCCACCATAGCCTATTTCCAGTCCATGTCCCCCCCCCCAGCCCTTTTCCAGTCCAGGTCCCCCTCCCCATCAAAACCCATTTACAGTCCATGTCCCCCCCCAGCCCTTTTCCAGTCCAGGTCCCCCTCCCCATCAAAACCCATTTCCAGTCCATGTCCCCTCCCCCCATAGCCTTTTTACAGTCCAGGTCCCCCCCATCACAGCCCGTTTCTTTCCAGTCCAAGTCCCCCCCCCTATAGCCCTTTTCCGGTCCAGGTCCCCCCCCCCCCATCACAACCCATTTCCAGTCCAATTCCCCCCTCCTAACCCTTTTCCAGTCCAGTCCCCTCCCTCCCACCCCACCCCAGGCAGTCCTTGTTCCCCCCCCCCCCCCCCAAACCCGCGGCTGTCTGAGGCTTTAGAGGGAGCCCGGGAAGCCTGCGCCAGGCCCCGGCTCCCTCTGAACAGCCGCCAGCGTGAAGAGTCTTTTCCTTCACGCTGGAGGCAGGTCCGGTGCAGCCGTGACTGCTGGACAAGGTTAAAGGGCATTGCCTTTAACCTTTCCCCCCCATCGCGGCTTCACAGGAACAGCCGCCAGCGTGAAGGAAAAGGCTCTTCACGCTGGCGGCTGTTCAGAGGGAGCCGGGGCCTCGCGCGGGCTTCCCCGGCTCCCTCTGAAGCCCTCCGGATTGGGAGAAAAGCCAGTTTTTTGCTCTGGCCGCTCCCGATCTTGCGGCCAGAGCAAAAAACCGGCTTTTCAAGGGCCGGTTTTGCCTCTGCGCCGGCAGCCGGCCTGGCCATGGAAAAACCGGCCAGGCCGGCTGAAAACCGGCCAGTTGGCAACCCTAGCTTGAACGCATGCCTGTGCTTAAGGCCCTATACAGTGCTGCTTTCTTTTAGTGCACTAGGGTGCAGAGGTAGGATGGGGGGAGGCAGGTGTTTGCCCCTTTTATCTGATTGTTCCCCTACTAGACAGTTGTTTTCATCTCAGCAAGATTATTTGGTTTTATTGCCACCATCTGCAATTCTGTTTTTATGTATCAGAGTCCATACCTCTGGAACAGTGCTTCTCAATCCAGTCCTTGGAACATGCCTAACTAGTCAGGTTTTCAGGATAACCACAATGAATATGCATGAGAGAGATTTTCATACAATGGAGGCAGTGCATGCAAATCTATCTCATGTATATTCATTGTGGCTATCCTGAAAACCTGCCAGTTAGGTGTGCCCTGAGGATTGAGTTGAAAAGTCCTGCTCTGGAATAAACTGCCATCCGCCAGTACAGTGGTTCCCAACCCAGTCAGGTTTTCAGGATAGCCACAATGAATATGCATGAGAGAAAATCTACATGCACTGCTTCCATTGTATGTAGATCTATCTCCTGCATATTCATTGTGAATACCCTGAAAACCTGACTGGCCTGGGGGGTTCCTGAGGACTGGGTTGGGAATCACTGTGCAAGTAGATTAGAATTAAATTATACTGTTGTGTAGGAAGCAGTTGAAAACGTGGCTGTTTGTTAACGACTTATGAACTTTGTCTTGTTTTCAGTTCTATATTGATTAACTTGTTTCAGCTGTACATTTTATTTGTACTTGGCTATGAGATTTCTTTGTGAATGTGAAGTGAAACATTAAGATGAATAAACTAACCTAAACTAAAATGCAGCTGTATCTACAAATATCCCAAGGTAATGTGTAGTTGGTGCCACTTTTTTTATGTTATGCAGTGCCAGCAACTGTAAAAAAAAAAAAAAAAAAGGATCCAGGATGTTTTTATAGAGAAAACTTGCATGCTAGTTAGAGCTGGAAGTTCTGCCGCTGTAGCTTCAGGCAAATAATAAAGGACATAGATGCATTCTTTACTTGATTCACATCTAACTTTTGATCATGACATGCTTATAGTTAATTAAGAACTGGCATTGTTTTCCTCCTGAATAAATTATACCACATCACTGAATTCCAATACAAATGAGTTACAAAAGGAGAAAATATGAATGTAATAATACTTTTTATATTAAAGTATTCATTCATAATATCTGAAGATAGTTATTGCAACTCACTGTGGCTGTTTTTTCAAGAAGATGTAATCAAATTGAAATTTATTTATACTGTACCTGAATGTAACTCACCCTGAACTCAAATGAAAAGGTGTGATCTAAATTCAAAAATATTTAAAATACTTATATCCCACTTTCCCTTTTTCCTAAAATGTCCAAAGTGCTATATGGCACTATAAAAACACGAGAATATAACAAACTAAGGGGGATGTTTACTAAAATCCGCAAATGTGCGCGCCGCAAAATAGCGCACGGAAACGCAGCACTGAAACGCGAATAAACGCGTTTAAACGCCCCGCACACGTGCGTGTCACCCCCGCAAAGGTGCGCGGCACACTAACGGGCCCCGTACAAGTGCGGGCCCGCAAATGTCCGATAGAGGCGTGGAACGGCCAAAGGAGGGCGGAGGAAGGCACCGGAGGGGGCGGAGGGACGGGGTCAATGGGTGGAGAGTGGGAGGGGAGAGGCTCCCCGCACAGTATCGGGCTCGAATTTCCATGAAAAAAATAGCGCGAGTGAAACACTTGCGGTAGAGGGCATTTAAAGGGAAGAGAAACCATTTCCGTCAGCAATGTACAGGAAAACCGGGGAAACCTAAAAAACGTCAGCAGTGTGATATATGTGCACAGCACAAAAGTGAAATTAAAAATAGAAAAGGACCACCACAAAAATATTTAAAATAGTAAGTCAGCTGGGGAACAGCTATAGTAAAGAGCAAAACAAACAAACACACCCAGGAAAGCTCCAAAAAAAATAAATTAATATTGGAAGTGTCCAAGGAGTGGAGACCTATCCAAAAACACATCTCCTGTTTATGGAGTTTCCCTGGGAGTGGTGTCATATGGTTGCTTATCAATATCCCTGTTGCCCAGTTCGGTTATATTCCAACCCCCTGTTCACGTGGTCATTTCCGGGGTTCATTTGAACGTTTGTCACCAGACAGGGTGAATGAGCGCACAGTAAAAATGTGAAGAGCAGGTTGTGCAACTCCATCCTGCAAGGCTAACTATCCCCAGGGACTGCACTGTCTCTGTGGCCACAGTGTGGTGCAGCGGACAGAGCCAGTAACTCTAGGACCATAAGCCAGAGGATCAAATCCCAGCTGGGGGTCCTGCCAGCCCATTCCCATATTTTATCCACCACTAAACAAAGATAGCACAGACACCCCTGTATTGCAGGGAACATAAGCATGGTGCAAACACCCATATATTGCCCTACACCGCACAAACACCATAACAATGTGCATTACCTACAGCCCAGTCCCCCAAATGCAGTCCCGGAGTGCCACAACGCAATCAGGTCATATGCTTTCCCTGAGAGAAGGACATGCCAGCATGTTGGCGGACGAGTACAGGTGGTGGAGGGGGCCGTGGCTGCTAGCCACAGAAGACAGTGGCCTAGCCATGTGCAGGTTGGCACCGTCCACCGCAACAGACAGGCCCTTTTGGATGTACAGTCATGGACTGCAGCCTATCTGTGGCAATACGGTGGTGCAGTGCACACAGACAGTGTATGCAAGAACAGAAGGTCACCAGTTCAAAGCCCAGCTAGAGTCACTGGCAATCCTCTCCACATATATTTCCCACACCTACACCGTGATGGTAAGGACAAACCATTCCTGTTGAGGACATACACATTGGTAATACCCTCTCTTTTACCCCACCGAGCACAGACACCATGAACTGGTGCATTACCCAGAGCACAGTCTCCCAAATGCAATCCTGGAGGGCCACACAGCATTCCGGTTCCATGCTGCCCCTAACAGAAATGCCAGTGCTGCATATCTCTGCACCACCCCCATGGCATGTAGATGTAGCTCAGGTATATTCATGAGGGACAGCAGGAAAACCCAAATAGTGTTTGGCACACCAGGACTGGATTTGGGAACCTCTGCCGTAAAGCAGCAGCCAACAGGGGCAGACACATCCACACCCACACCCACACCCACAGGCCCCATTGGCCAATGCCCCCTGGAGAGGCAGGACATTGGGCCCTGTGTGCATCTCCCATCACTAGCACCTGCATACCTTAGCAATGCCACCCTATACCTGGGTACACGGTACACAGCTCTCAAATGTTTGCTTTGAGTACAGGTAGATAGACATTCCTACGTAAAGCACCTTTTGCTTTTTGAGCACCATCAGAAACAAATAGTAATACAGCTGGGGAATACTGATACTATTAATGGGCAATACTAAAAAACACACCCAGGAAAGCTCCAATAAATATAAATGATGTCTGGAAGGGGCTACGGAGTGGAGATCCATCCAAAATACATCTCTGTGTGTCTGAGCTGTCCTGGGAGTGTATGTTATGGTTGGCCATTAACATCACTGTTGCCCAGCTTGGTTATATTCAGTCCTCATTTTATTTGCTGTCAGTAGTGGGGTTTATTTGCACCTTTGTCACCAGACAAGGTGACAGAGCCCACATTACAAATGTGCAGAGTAGGTTGTATGACTCATTTGTTCAGGTCTCCCATCCCCAGGGACTGCACTGTCTCGGTGGCCACAGTGTGGTGCAGTGGACAAAGCCAGTACCTCTAGGACCAGAGGGTCACAGGTTCAAATCCCAGCTGGGTCCCCTGCCAATCCAGTCCCCATATTTTACCCACCACGAAACAGAGAGAGTGAAGACACCCATTTATGTCTGAGAACACAAGCATGGTGCAGACACCCATTTTGTACCCAACACTGCACACACACCATAACAATGGGCATTACCAACAGCCGACTCCACCAAATGCAGTCCTGGAGTGCCACAACCCAATCATGTCATCTGCTTTCCCAAGATAAGCACATGCCAGCATGTTGGTGGAAGGGTACAGGTGATGGAGGGGGAAGTGCCTGCTATCCACAGAGGATAGTGGCCTAGCCATGTGCAGGCTGGCACCGTCCACTAAAACAGATAGGCCCTGTTCGATGTACAGTCATGGACGTCCCAGGGAATCCAGCACATCTGTGGCAACACAGTGGTGCACTGCACACAGACAGTGTGTGCAAGAACAGAAGGTCACAGGTTCAAAGCCCTGCCAATCCTGTCCATCTATTTTCCCCACAACTAAACCGTGAGAGTACAGACAATCCTTTATTGCTGGTGATATACGCATTGGTCACACGCCTATTTCTCACCCCACTGAGCACAGATACCATGACCAGGGGCATTACCTAGAGCAGAGTCCCACAAATGCAGTCCTGGAGGACGACACACCATTAAGCTTCAATGCTGCCATTCACACAAATGCCTGTGCTGTATCTCTCTGCACCACCCCCATGGCATGTAGATGTAGCTCATGCATATTCATGAGTGACAGCAGGGAAACCCGAACAGTGTCTTGCAACCCTGGACTTGATTTGGGAAACTCTGCCATAAAGCAACAGCCAACAGGGGCAGACACACCCACACCCATACCCACAGGCCCCATTGGTCAATGCCCCCTGGAGAGGCACGACATTGGGCCCTGCGTGCAGCTCCCAATACTAGCATGTGCATACTGTAGCAATGTCACCCTACACCTGGGTATACGGTACACAGCTCTCAAATGCATGCTATGAGTACTGGCAGATAGATATCCCTACGTTACGCACAGTCTGCTCTTTGAGCTCCCTCATGACAATCTTCATGTTGTCTGCAGTGGGTGCCTCAGGTCTGGGCCCTGACAGTGTTTACCACCCTGGGGAGTGACTCCCAACAGTATTGCGTACCATATCCATGCCTGTACTGTGCGCAGGACTGGTGTGGTGGCCAATGCTGACAAACGCCTCCATAGTAGCACAATGCTGGCATATGTGTGGGAGTGTGTGTCTGACTATAAAGTGTGTGTTAGCTGCAAACACCTTCCACAGCCCACACTGCCAGCACTGTTGCCAGTATTGTCATGCCAATGTGCATAATGAGCAGCAAGGTACCATGGGTATAGCTCAGACAGGGTGGGCTGGCCAGGATGCATCTGCACAGGGCAGAGGGCACTGGCTGGGACATTGTAGTGGCTGGCCACCACCTACACATACAGGGTGGCCTCTCTATGTGCTGCTGGGGTTGCACTCCACCCTGACTGTGCAGTGACGACAGCATGGCTAGGCACCCCCATAGTGCTACATAGTATGTCTGTCATGTGATATATATGTGGGTCTTGTTTTGGGGCCCAGTCACTGACTTATCTGCTGGTGTGCACTGTCATCCCAGTTCTGGGTGCATGCATTTCCAACAGGACTAACCAGCAGACTGTGTTCAGCTGGTCTGTATCTTGATGGAGTGCCTTGCAGAGTGCAGCAGCTGATGGCTTGCTGCAGGAGAATATCAGATAGTGGTGGGGTGCAACTTAGCATATCCAGGCCCAATGTCTGTCAGATATTGTGTAATGGATGTGTATAGAGCTGCAGTGACTGCCCTGTAGGGTGTCTCATCACTAGCAGGACTGGGGTTGATGGTCCACTCCAGTGCCACCATTGCAGGGAGGTAGCATGTTGATAGGAGACCTTGTTTTCCAATCTGGAGGGGGAGAAATGGTGGTACATAGCCCACCTAGGTGTCCATAAGGGGTTCCCTTGACCCAGATGGTAAGAGATATCAAAGGTGTGTTTGCATAAATTAGCATATCCAGGCCTAATGTCTGTCAGATATTGTGTCAGGGATGTGTTCAGAGCTGTCAGGACTGCCCTGTAGGGTGTCCCTTGCCCAGCAGGACTGGGGTTGATGGTCCACTCCACTGCAGGGAGGTAGCATGTTGATAGCAGACCCTGTCATTCAAACTGGGGGCGAAGGGGAGAAATGGTGGTATATAGTCCACATAGGTGTCCATGAGGGGTTCCCCTGACTCAGACCGACAGAGATATCCAACGTGCTTCTGCAGAAACAACCTATCTCACAGAGTAAGATTGCTTTGGAGCTCTGGCATGGCCTCATTCCACTATGGAGGGTGGTGTGGACCTAGTCCTGGGTGCCCCATCGCACCCTCAGGGTGAGCACAGTACCCGCACAATGTGACGGTGTGTAGGTACTCTGTGCCAGTACAACACCCACTCAGTACACCCTACCAGGCAGAGGTGATGTGTGGGTGCACACGGCCACATCCCCATACCAGGCCGGGAGCTGTTGGGTTGCATACCCCATCTTGTGTGCATCTGTGGACAGGTGATTTGCATGTGCAGTGCATCATGGGTAGGGGTGGCCTAACCCTATCCTGTTCACAACAGCAGACTGTCTGTGAGGTGACATGCAGGCTCTCTGCAGCCAGCCAGGGGCTTGCATACAGCTACAGAGCTGTGGCCCAATGGTTACATCACTGCATGTGCAACCAGAGGTCATGGGTTCAAACCCACAGCAGGGTTACGTGATTGGGTTGTCCAGAGCATCGCCCATTTTCTAATGTACATATTTTTATGGAAGAAAAAACACCCTCGGTGTACTGTACCCATAAGGTGCCTCTGAGGGTGCTTAATAGGGCGCCTTATAGGACACCTTATGGTTATTATTATTATTATTTAAGGTTTTTCTATACCGCACTATTCGGCATCAGCACGGTTTACAATAAACAAGTTTGTACAATGAGGAACAGCCATACATTGAACTTACATAGAACAGGGAGTTTAAACATGGATAACAGGTGAACTTTATACATAGCAAACAAAGGGAGATTTAAACAAGGGTAACAGGTGAACTTTATACATTATATACACAGGGATTGCATCACATCTAAGTTTATGATACAGGCCCTAAGGGGGATAGATGGAGGAGGTGAAGAGTTTTCATCGGAAATTGGTTAGACAGCGTTGGCTTGTTAGACTATAAGATCATGTGGTACTGTCTAGGTGATGCTGTCGGAGTTACCAAAGTGTTGTATAAATAATTGCAGTTTGAGGGCTTTTCTGAACTGGGGGAGGTTATTTATGCTGCGGATTTCTGTTGGGAGGGAGTTCCAGCAAGAAGGGGCGAATAAGGCAAAGGCACGCTTTCTAGTGGATTTGTTGCATTTTGTGATGGCTTTTGGAAGGAGGATGGTATTGCAGGATGTGGTTCTTCTTAATCTGTTGTTTGGAGTAAGTTGGATCAGATCTGACAATATATTTGCGGTGATACAGTTGACTGCTTTGAAGGTCAAGGTGAGGATCTTAAATGTGATCCTGTACTGGACGGGGAGCCAGTGCAAGCTCTTCAGGATAGGGGTGATATGTTCTCTGCGAGATGCGCCATAGAGGGTTCTTGCTGCGGTATTCATCGCAAGCTGTAAGGGGTTTATCGAGCTCTTTGGGAGTCCGAGTAGGATGGGGTTGGCGTAATCGAAGTGGGGCATGATTATGGCCTGGAAGACTGTTCTGAAGTCGTTTGGTTCAAGGGTGTTCTTTATGAGGCGTAGTGTCCGTAATTTGTGGTATATTGTTCTGATTGTATTGTCTATATGAGCATGCATGTCCAGGTGCTGGTCCAGTGTTACGCCTAAGTATTTGATCGTTGTCTTGGAGAGGAGTTCTGCGTTGTTCACTTTGATTGAAGATGGGGGAGTGAATGACTGGTTTCTTCCGATGAATAGAACTTCTGTCTTTTTCAGATTTATTCTGAGCATTTGGTTGTGTAGCCAATCTGTGACGGCATTGAAGCAAGAGGAGAGCTGGTCGAGGTTTGGATGATCTGTGTCTATTGGGGTGAACATTAGGACATCATCAGCATATACTAGGCAGTTGATGTTAAAGGATCGGATAAGATTGCAGATGGGCTGCATATAGATATTGAATAAAAGTGCTGAGAGGGATGAGCCCTGGGGAACTCCTTTTTCTAGTGGGAAAGGGTCCGATAAAGAGGATCCGGAGCGGACATGTTGCCATCTGTTATTCAGATATGAGGCGCACCAAGCTAGAGCGTTGCCACGAAGACCCTTCTCAGTGAGGCATGATAGGAGTATCTTGTGGTCCACCGAGTCAAAGGCGGCTGCGATGTCCAGAAAGATAAGGGCAAAACCCTTCCTGATGTTATCGAGCCCAATGGTAAGGGAGTTGAATAATGTAGTCAGAAGGGTATCGACTCCATGGGACTCTCTGAATCCATGCTGGCAGTAATCAAGAGGCGCGTTGTTTTCAATGTGATGGGTTAGTTGCTGTTGGACTGTTTTTTCGATGATTTTAGCTAGAAGCGGGATGCTCGATATGGGCCTGTAAGAGTCCATCTTTGTGGGGTCGAGCTTTTTGTTCTTCAGTAGGGGTCTTATTGAAGTTTGCTTCAGGTTCTGTGGGAAAATCCCCGAAGTGAAGGATGATCCTATTAGTTTGGCGAGGAAAGGGCTGAGGTCTGATTTTAGCGCTTTTATCCATTGTGCCGGGCATGGGTCGCTCGGAGCTGTGGTGGTATTGATGCATGTGATGGTATCTTGGATCTCCCTTGCTGTTGGGGGGGAGAAGGAGTTAAGAATGTGGTGGTTATCTGCTGTCTCATTTAGAGGGAGGGAGTCGGGAGGTAGCGGGCTTGTATGTTTCAGAGGGTGGTGATTTGCAGGAGCAATGTGTTGGCTTGTCTTTGAGCGAAGGTAGTCTGCATATTCCTGAGCGTCAGGTAGATTTGTTTGGTTGGAGGTGGGCTCCTTAGCCAGATTTTTGACCAGATTGAATAGCTCACGTGGTTTGTTTATGGCTCTCAGTAGGACGTCTGAATGGTATTGTTTCATTCTTGATGATACTGCTGTTCTATGGTCGTCAAGGTGGGTGTTATAGGCTTCATGGCTCTCGGTTGTCCTTGATCTGCGCCATCGTTTTTCGAGTTGACGTAACCGCCGGAGGGATGCTGTTAGTTCAGGTGAATACCAAGGTGCTTTTTTCTTACCTCTGAGGTTTTTCTTGGTAGTTGGGGCGTCTATTACTGCGTTGAGGGACTTGTTCCATAATGTTAACATGTCGTCAAGGTTGAGTTCAGGTGTTTCCAGGAGAGGGTGTATTCTCCCAATGATCTCCTGCTCATTGAATGGGAGATAACGTTTCCGAGTAGTGATGGTATTGTCAATTGTGGTGGGGAGGTAGTTAGATCCGCGAAGGGAAGGCAGTGAGAATCTCACAAGACTGTGGTCAGACCATGGTACTGGGCTCAGTGAGAGATTGAATTTGTGAAAGGGGTAGTTGTCTATTTGAGGTGCAAATACCAAGTCGAGGGTGTTTCCCTTAATATGGGTGGGGGAGTTAACTAGTTGGGTGTATCCTAATGCTTTGAGGGCATCAAGGAAGGCATTAGCTTGTGTGTCTTGCAGTACAGGGAGGTTAAAGTCTCCTAACACCCAGTTTGCTGTACGGGGATTGCTGGGGTTGCATGCAAGGTCAACAATCACTGAAAGGTCATCAGCTATTGGGGAGGGTGCTCTATATATCAGGTTGATGGTGTGGTTCTTATTTGCTATGGATAAATAATCAAGGTGGGTGGAACTGTTAGAGGAGATAGGCTGGAATTGTAGGCTTTCCTTAGAGAGGATGATTACTCCACCTCCAGTTCGGTCTGTCCTATGACAGGAGTGTATGGTAAAATAGGGAGGGACATGTTGGTGGAGGAGGACAGAGTCTGAGGTAGACATCCACGTCTCTGTGATGCATAGGATGTCGAGATCGTGGTCTGCTAGCATGGCGGTAATGGCAGGCCATTTCTTGCGGATGGAGCGGGCGTTAATGAGTGCGCACTTCAGGTTATGGGGGGGGGACTCAGATTTGGGTGGGAGGGACTGTTGGATGGATATGTAGAGAAGGTGGGAGTGTAGGGGTTGCCCATGTCTTTGAGGTTGTATGTTTGGAGGTGTGTGATGTCTCTTCCATGCATTATGTAGAACAGGGATAGAGTTATAGGTGAGGGCTTGAGAGTGGTGAATGAGGGTGAAAATCATGCAGTAAGCTGCAAGGATATGTAGTGAAGTTAATGCTATGGGTGAAATCATGGTGTGAGTGTGAAAACAGATACAGCTAGATAGAACAGAAACAAGTTGCAATGTAATTGTATTTAATGCCCTTAGTAAAAGTTACTGGTAACAGTATAGTAATTAAGTAGCAGTCTGGCAAGTGGCAATAATAAAATAACACTGGAAAGGCTGTTGGTAACAAAATAGTAGTTAGCTATAAAGCAGGCTACTGACCATAGTATTAAAGCAGCTGACGAAAGTATAACAGCAACAGTGTAGAAAATAAGTATCAGTTAGGCTATTGACAAAAATATAATTGCAATATAGGTACTGGTAGCAAGACAAAGATGGTTATTAAAGCTACAGGCAGTAGTGTAATGACAATGTAGCAGTGCTGTTGCGGGGTTATACTTGCACGGAAAGCATCATCTGGGCAGCTCTATAGGTTCAGGTCTTTGCGGCGCGTTGAATAGTTGCTGGTGCTTTGTTTTCGTCTTTTTCTGATACGGACGGCTGGCTCTGTTCTGGGTGAGAGTTCTGCCTTTATTTGTAGAATTGCTGAGGTGCCACTGCCTAAGGGCCACGCCAAAGGGCCCTCTGGCGAGGCCCTCAGGCGCGGGCCCGCCAGGCGCGGGCACGCCTGCCGGCGCGCTGAAATTTAAAACCCCTGCTGCACGTGGCTGCCCCGACTGGGCAGGGTTAGATGGCCGCAGCTCCTCCGGTGCAGGAGGCTCGATCCTCCGAAGAGGAGAGCTGATGATTGTGCCGGGGGAGTCTCTGAGATGAGCGCCTGCCGGCGCGCTGAAATTTAAAACCCCTGCTGCACGTGGCTGCCCCGACTGGGCAGGGTTAGATGGCCGCAGCTCCTCTGGTGCAGGAGGCTCGATCCTCCGAAGAGGAGAGCTGATGATTGTGCCGGGGGAGTCTCATCAAAATAGGGTGCACTGTACATTATCCTGTGTCGCAACATATATGGTGCCCTATAGGGGACATTCTAGGGTGCCATGGCAGATAGTGCACTGTAACATGTGGCCCATGGGCCGCCGTATGTTAACACGCTGTGAGAGTGCGTTTGCTAGTAGTGACAACAAAATACAATTAAAAAGACTCATACAGCACTCCCCACTATAATACATACTGCCTCAGCCAGCTGTCTTCACTGGGTACTGTGGGGGATTGAGCCCCTGAACCCCACACCATTGGTCAGTGTTTTAACCATTGTGCTGTGGCTCTTTTCCTGTGCGTGGACATCAGCACGCCGCCTTATGCTGCTAAAAATAACTGTGTGCCACCCAAAATAACAGTGCACTGCACTAAATTCATATACCTCCTGTTGCACCCTTATCCATTAGGGTTCATGGCTCAATCAGCCTTTTTCCTTGCGCACAATGGGGTATTGAACCCGTGGACCCTGTACCATTGGTTAGTGTCTTCACCATTGTGCTACAGCTCTGTTCCTGTGGATGGACATTTGTGCACAGCCTTCTGCCATCCACAATTAACAGCGCGACGCCTACTGCTGCCAGAACCGCACAAGATAAACAGCGCGCGGCCTCCTGCCGCACAACATTTACAGCGCATCGCCTAATGCACACCAGATATGGCCATGCAACGCATAATGAGACACAAAATACGTTGCTGCCGCCCAAACGTTACAGCGCGACGCCTACAGATGCCCTAAATTAGTGTGCCTCCCAAAATAATGTGTTAACCATTACTATTCATGCCTCAGCCAGCCTTTTGGGTTTGCGCACACTGGGGGATTGAACCCGTGGACCCTGTACCATTGGTTAGTGTCTTCACCATTGTGCTACGGCTCTGTTCCTCTATGTGCCCAGCAGCGTCCCGCTTAGCCTTCCCACGCGCTAATGTGAGCCCCGCACAGGTGCGCGACGCACACACGTACGGTCGTTTTTTTTCATCTTTTTCTGCCTGACCCGCCCACTCCTTATATGGCACACGCACACTAACGGGGACCCGCACAGCAACGGGGTTTAGTAAACATACCCCTAAAAGTCACACTCTCCCTCTCCAAAGTCCCTTCTTAAACTAACTAAAATTTTTTTTAAAAACAAACAGCAGAAACCAGCAAAAGGTAGATTTAGTAGAGCCTGAGGTTAACTCGGGTGGGCACAAGGCAGTGTGGATGTTGATACCAGTTCCAATTCTCCTCATAGGAGCCTGTGCCATTGCCACAGGGATATGACTTTAAGGTGGGAGAGTCATGGCTTAATCCAGGCCCACCCTAAATTCCTCTCTCTCTTGTCCACAGTTTATTGAGGAAAAAGCCTATTAAAGATCAGTGTGATTTACATAAAACATATGAACGTGGTTTACATATAACATTTGAGCATGGTTTACATAAAACATATGAACAATAAACTAGTTTACATCGAACAGGTTACATATGATGGACACCTTTACATTATAGGAATATATTTACATTAACACAAAAGGCATCCCCAACAATGTAAAACACCAAATAGTATCCTTTCTCAATACACTTCTTATGTATATAGTTTACCCTGTTCTCCAAGTTCCATATCCTGTTAATTGTAATGACCAGACATATGCAACTTGTCGGATGTTTCTGTTCCATGTAAACCGCGCTGATGGCGAATAGTGCGGTATATAAGAAATGTTAATAAATAAATAAATAAAATAAATAAATAAATTAAAACAGGATTAAGTTGGCATCATTAAGAGTTTATTATGAGCAGTCGGCTATTTGTACGACTGATCTAGATTGGATGGTTAAATGCTAGTTGGAAGAGGTAAGTTTTCAAAGCCTTCCTAAAAGTTGTGAGATCCTGGATGGCACATATCGTTGGGGGTAGTGCATTCCATTGGGTTGGCGCAAATAAAGAAAAAGCACGGTTCTTAGCTGATTGGGTACAGGTTCTTACTGTAGAAGGGTCTCCGGTGTTTGCTGTATGAGTTCTAATATACAGGGTGGTCCAAAAAAAGTGAGGACATTTCGTAAATTAAAAGCTTAAATAGTTTACTTATTTACCTTTTTTAGCTATATAACGTCTTTATTTCGACAATTTCTGGTCGCCATATTTTTTTTTTAATTTGTCAATCGTTTACATCTGTCTTTTTAAATTTTTAAATAACTTATATGCTATGAGATGTTCTCACTTTTTTTTGGGACACCCTGTATATTTATATATATTTAACAAAGTCATTAACAGGTCAGAATTTAAACATTGTGGTCTTTTTTTTAGACACCGGTCGTGGTGTTTAAAGATAATCCAGATTGCAAGCAGAGCTGAATAACCACAACATGCTTTGTTTTTATACCAAACTTCTCCATATAATTATCCAGGTGAAGGCCGATTCTGAAATGGGCATGTCCAGGCTGTCCGGACACCCAAAATGGGGCCATTTTGTACCCGATTCCACAACTACAGGAGCTATACATTCCTGCGGTTGCAGAATCAGGGCACTTAAGATGGCCCAGGGTGCCCCCTATTCCAATGAGGGAGATATACCGTGCTTTGCCCAGCCAACCCTCTCAACACTCCAGCTGGTGTGCCGGTGCAGCGGCATCCAGTCACCATGGTATTGGCACCTCCAGCCAGAGCAACCAAGTGCCCAGCCACCGAACAGCCTCTTCGTCCTGCCCTCAAGGGTGTCCCCCAAGGCCAGGATCTAGCAGCAAATTCCCCCCTGATGGTGGGATGGAGTAGGAGGGCTGCAGCGCACAATTGGTGGGGCGCCCGGCGCTTATTCCACCTTTGGGGTGGAATAAGCTGGGCATCCATGTTGATTCCGGGGGACATTCAGAGGCTTGACCTGAATGGCCTCTGTACATCCTGGTGCCTGGCCTCAGCCCCGCTCCACCCTCACTCCGCCCCAATGCCACCCTCTCCTGCCCCTGTCCAGCGCTGTGTACATGCGGGGAGCAGAAGACTCCGAATACGGTCCCGGTGATTAACGCAGGTTGGACATACAATCCAGACGCACAACCCCACTATTCAGGGATTAGAAAGACCCCCACAGTGGATTGCATATTGACACTATCCAGATAACTTGTGCTGCCTTTATTTATTTAACAGTATTTCTATACCGCCTTATCCTACAATCAAGGCGGTATCACAGCAAGACAATCAAAAGTAGTGGACGTGTAATTCATGCAGTGAAAGATATGTCATGAATTGTGTGTAAGATGTTATAGTGTGTCAGATTAGGTTGAACTATGTACATTGTGCGCTATGATACAGCATGTGCTATAATACATTCTTCTATATAATGAGGGTTTAAGATACATCATGAGCCGTTATTCATTTTCTTATCGGGGGGTCGGGTTGGTTCCACCCATGTGCCACATCAGCACTATCCAGATAATGCTGACGTGGTCTGTAAAGATATTCAGTGGCATTGTCTGGGTACAGCTGCTGAATATTCACAGACAGCAGCAGCTAAAGTATTTATCCAGAAAGGGGCTGCTGTTATTTTTATTTATTTTATTATTTATTTATTTATTACAGTTTCTTATATACCGCGCTATTTAGCATCAGTGCGGTTTACATTATAACTTAACGACCATAACAACAAGCTGTCAGGTTTACATCGAACAGGAGTATAAACATGGAAAACAGGGTCAACTATATACATAATCTATTTACATTGGAAGGATAGATAAAAGTCAGATAATGCATGTAGGTCTTTTCTAACTAAATTGGGTCAATTCCTGGAGGGTATATCTAGGATCAATTGCTGTCAGGTAAGTGTTGGAGGAACAAGTGGGTTTTGAGGGCCTTCCTGAACTGATATAGGCTGGCTATGGCCCTAATGTCAGGGGGTAGAGCATTCCAGCATTTGGGTACGTAACAGCTGAAAGACCTGTTTGTGGTTGAATAGTTGTACTTTGTCGAAGCCTTTGGTATTGCAAGCAAGTTTACAGCTGTTGATCTTCTGGATCTGTTGGGAGGGACAAAGTGGATAAGATGAGTGAGTGAGGAGGCTGAAATACCTTTGATTGCTTTGAAAGCTAATAGAAGGGTTTTGAAGGTGATTCTCCCATTGATTGGTAGCCAGTGCAGCTGTTTGAGAATGGGGGTCACGTGGTCATATCTGGATGCTCCGTAAAGGATCCTAGCTGCGGTGTTCATGGCCAACTGTAAGGGGGTTAATGTGGATTGGGGGAGACCTTGTAAGATGGAATTTGCAAAATCAAAGTGCGGCAGTATCAGCGCTTGATATATGGTTCGGAAGTCATCTGGGTCCAATAGGGAGCGTAGGTGCTTGAGAGAGCGTATTTTGAAGTAGACGGCTTTGACTATGTTGCTTATGTGGCTTTTCAAGTTAAGATGTTGATCCAAAGTAACTCCCAAATATTTTATTGCATCTTTGGTTCTCAAATCAGCTTCATTGACACTGACATGGGATGGGGGGGTAAAGTAGGTGTCTCTGGTGATGAATAGCACCTCCGTTTTTTTATGTTGGATGCGAAGGTTCTGTGTTTGGAGCCAAGTTGAAACTGCGTTGAAGCAGTCTGTGAGGGGGGTCAGGTCCATGTGAGTTGTGGAGAAGGGCATGTATAATAGGATATCGTCTGCATATATCAAACAATTCACGTTGAATGATCTTATGATATTGCAGATGGGCTGCATGTAGATATTGAAAAGTAATGAGGATAACGATGAGCCCTGGGGTACTCCTTGCTTTTGATGGAAATGTGTTGACTCCTCTGATCCTGATTTCACATATTGCCATCTGTCGTCAAGGTAAGATTTGCACCATTCTAGTGCACTGTTGCAGACTCCCTTCTCCTTCAGATAAATGCCTTTGACTATCAACCCATAAATGTATTTGTTTTCAGTATGTGTGTTTAGCTAGTAATTAACACATTTTCTTGTGTAACACCTGCTTCTTATGTCCTTTATCAGAAAAGGGAGATTTGTAGGTGATGTGTTTGTTCATACTGGAGGGAAAGCACACTTCAAAGCCTTACTAGTGTGTCTGTCAGAAATTCTGGATGCCAGTGCCCAAACACTCCACTCCACACTAAAATGTCCTTCCAAAGAAAAGACTTATTACAAAAAAAAGTAATTTAATTGAAACAGTCTCATGTGTTAGTTGTATGCTGCCTAGAGTTCCTGGCAAGGATAGGACAATAACTGAAGGGGAGATGGTCAAAAGGATTAGCATGGTTAGCAGACTTGCAAACCGTGTTAAACCTCTTATGCTGGATATCCATGGGTGCTGCCACTGTATGCGCCGAAGCTAACAGGTCAGCATCAGGGCACACTATGGGCGTTCCAGGGGCAGCAGCCGTCGATAGCTAGGCAGCAGCGATATTGAGACACTGCCTGGTTATTGACATGTGGCGAAAGTCAGATGCTGTAAAAGCTGGCCTAGCTTTTGCCATGAAAGCTAACTGGGCAGCAGCTGAATATCGCTACTGCTTGATTAGCTTTCTGGCAATCTGGATATTCAATGCTGGGGCCAGCTATGTCCTTGGCATTATATATTTATGTTTATAGTTCAGCAGTGGTGGTTAGCTACTTTAGAACAGCTTGTTGCTGCAGCTGCATATGCCCCCCCCCCCCCTCCTTAAAAGAAAAATAAGATACATTTTCTTGGAGACATATCCAAACACTCCAATAGTTATTCACCGTACCTCTTGGAATTTGTTCACTGATTGGCCTCTTCAAAGATTAATGTGGCGCAAGCAGTGCTAGCAAGGCGGTTTGGCTCAATTATCATTTATCTGCAATATCCCTGGAATGCTGTTTTGAATCTCTATGCCTCCCAGAATATTTCCAAATGGATTTTCTTTGGGGGGCACATCACTTAGGTATTTCCTTCACACCAGTGCCTTTCACAAAAGCCCAGTATCTGGAAATCTTTATTCCCAACATGGCTCTCAAAACATTTATTTTTTTATTTATTATTTACATACCGCTCCTTCCAAAGATCAGTGGTGGTTTACATAAAACATAACACGGAACTTTACATTGAAACTTTAAAATGCTAATGACTATATTACAAAAACTATATACAATGTTGCCGTAAGTAGAATAATAAAAGTTCCATTAATTATACGGTGACATAAGTAGGAGCCTAATAGTATTAGGTATAACTAATTTGGTTGCAATTGGGGTATCATAGGGGAGTTACCATAGAAATCAATAAATAGGTGTATCTTTAATTCCTTGTGGAACTGTTGGAGATCCTTTATCGCTCTTAAATTGTCAGGAAGTGCATTCCATAAAACTGGAACAATATATGTGAAAGCTCTAGCACTGGTAAATTGATTGGTGTTACGGAAATGATTGGGTATGCTACAAGTGTTTTGGGAGCAGTTTCTTCTGGTTCTAGTGTTTGAGGGAGGAATGATGAGGGAGGATAGGTATATTGGAGCTATTTTATTGTGAATCTTAAACACAATCATTATGTATTTATATTGTGCTGCTCTTTGATTGTATTGGATAAGTAGGTACACGCAGAGGATAATTATATAATGAGGTGCCTAATCAAAGCATGCTTTAACATGCCTAAATTAAGCCTACTTTATAAAGACAAGTAGGCGCCTAGCTTAAGTATAAGAGAACACACTTTAAATTAAGAGGTGATCCCTCATACCAGCCCTAGGACTGGTGTATATGACTGTGCCTACTTCTTGCAAGTATGCATGTAAATTATTGTAATTTATAATCAAAGCACACAGTATATGTGCTCATACCACTCATGCTCTGCCCAAACTCCACCCCATGCATGCTCACAGTGAAAGTACGTATCAAACAATTAACACACATACTTTTACGCTGTTTGGTATTTTATAAGAGGCTGTTTATGCACATATATAGCCACATAAGCATGAAAAGGACTAAAATACTGGCATTTATGTGCATTGTTGACACCTAAAAATAGGCACCTCCTTAAAATATTACCCCCTAAAAATATAATGACACATGTTAGTGACACACTTTTTCCTTTATCTCTTTGGCACACAGATGAGCTGCTGCTATGGGATTCCAGATAGTAATCTCTGGAGATCAGATGGTGAACCTCTATTAACAATGAGAAGGGTTCCTCTCCTTGTTCCTCTCAAGTTTGAATTTCCTTCTCTTGAGGGGTACAGCTCCTGCTCTCACCTTCTCCTTGCAGGCTGTCTTGTAGAGACTGTCAGATCTCTTTCAGTAAGTGTCTCTCTTCCTGTCTTGGACCATCCATTCCAGCTTAATCCAAGGGGTAGCTGGAAAATGCCATTAGAGTATTCGTACAAGGGACACTGCTTGAGTAGGAAACCCAGGGCAGATTCTTCTATTTGTTTCTTTTCTCAAAAATTAGCTCTGCTGACTCCAGGATTCCATATTGCAGGTAGGGGACAAAGTATTAGAATCTGGAGCTGACCGGGTCCTCAGAAGATCTAATTTTTGGTTGCTTTATGACATAATTTAAGTAATTTTCTGTTATATTTTACTGTGTGTATACCAGAGGTTTTAAAACTTTACTATTTGAATCCCTTCTTAATAATTTCACTCCAAGCCCTGTCCCTTCTCCCTACACAATCCTGGGTCTTGAATGCCTTGTCTTCTTTCATCCCATCCCCAAGCCACATTCCTCCAACTTTAAACAAAGCTTAGTTACTCAACTGTAACAGGTGTTCTCCGGGGACAGCAGGAATCAGTCCTCACATATGGGTAACATCAGCGCCGATGGGGCCCGTGAGCATCCAATCCCCAGCTTTCAAAGAAAGCCTTTGGGACCTACATCGTGCATGCGTGGTCACCTTCCCGCCCAAAGGTGCTATCTTACCTTAGTATGATGGCAAAGCTCTAAAGCAGAAAAAACAACTCCACAGGGAGGAGGGAGGGAGGGTGTGAGGACTGATTCTTGCTGTCCCCGGAGAACACTTACTACAGGTGAGCAACTATGCTTTTTCCAGGAACAAGCAGAAAGTCAGTCCTCACATATGGGACTCCCAAGCTACAGGCTACCAAAAAAACCTGTGAAAGCCACAGGCAATCCAAAAAGCAGACCGTAAGGGCAGCTTGGGTGCTGTTTGGCTGAAAGCCTGACACTACAGAGAAGCATCGGGGATACAATCCCTACCCCAGTAGGGATGGAGGAGCTGCATCATTCCCCAAAGAGGTGACAGAGTACTGCCTGGCCGAAGGGGCTGTCCCTCCAGATAGTAGTGTGCAGCAAAGGTGTGCACCAAAGACCAGGTGGCGGCTCGGCATATCTCCAGTAAGGGTACAAAGAGTAGGCTTGCCACTGAGGCCGCCATGACATGCACATTGTGCGCTGTTACATGATTCTCGAGAGAGAGACCCACCTCTTAATAGGCACAGGAGATGCAGTTGGCCACCTAGCATGAGAGGGTGCATTTGGAGATTGCAAGTCGCAGTCGTCTGGGGTCAAAAGAGACAAAAGAGCTGCATTGAGTAGTGATAGGGTTGCGTCCTACGGATGTAAAAGGACAATGCACACTTACAGTCGAGCGTGTGCACTGAGAACTCCACCCTAGAAGACTGAGGCCTAGAAAATGACCTGGAAATGGGAATAATGAACGAGGTAATCAAATTTGCAGATGACAGAAAATTATTCAAAGTTGTTAAAACCCAAAAGGATTGTGAAAAATTGCAAGAGGAGCTTGATAAATTGGAAGACTGGATGTTCAAATGACAGTTGAAATTTAGTGTGGACAAGGGCAAAATTATGCACCTAGGAAAGAACAACCCAAACTATGGTTACACAATGCAAGGTTCCATATTAAGAACGACCACCAGGAAAAAGATTTAGGCATCATTGTGGATAACATGTTGAAACCCTATGCCCAGTGTGCAGAGGCAGCCAAGAAAGCAAATAGAATGCTAGGTATTCTAAGGAAAGGAATGGAGAATAAAATAAAGGATATTATAATGCCTCTGTAATGGTTCCATGGTGCGACCGCTCCTTAAATATTGTGTGCAATTCTGGTCGCCGTATCTTAAAAAAGATATAGCGTTAGAAAAAGTACAGAAAAGAGTCACCAAATTTAAAGGGAATGAAAGGATATCCCTACGAGGAAAGGCTAAAAAGATTAGGGCTCTTCAATCTGGAAAAGAGACAGCTGAGGGGAGATATGATAGAGATCTATAAATTAATGAATGGAGTGGAACGGGTAAACGCAGATCAATTGTTTACTCCATCAGAATATAGAAAGACTAGGGGACATGCAATGAAGCTACAGTGTAACCTATTTAAGACTAATAAGAGAAAATATTTTTTCACTCAATGCATATTCAAACTCTGGAATTTGTTACCAGAAGATGTAGTAAAAGATGTTAGTGTAAATGGGTTTAAAAAAAGTTTGGACAAGTTCCTGGAGGAAAGGTCCATAAACTATTATTAAAAGGGACCCGGGAAATCCACTGCTTGCCCCAATACAAGCATTGTGGAACCTGTGTCCTTTGGGGAAACTGCTAGGTACTTCTGACCTAGATTGGCTACTGTTGGAAACAGGATACTGGGCTTGATGGACCTAGGTCTGACCCAGTATGGCATAACTTATGTTCTTAGGGAAGAAAGTGGGCAACACCACTTCTTGATTTAAATGGAAGGCTGAGAAAACCTTAGGTAAGATTTTTGGGTGTCGGGTGAGTCGGGTTGTGGAATCTGGTATAGGACGTGTAAGCCACCAGCGCCTGCAGTTCGCTCACGGTCTGGCCGAGGTGAGTGCCACCAGGAACATAACTTTCCACAAAATAAATTTGAGATGGCAAGTGGTCAAGGGTTCAAAGGATGGAGTCATTAGCTTCCCATGCTACCAGCTGCAGACGGATTGGGGGCCAGGAGAGGAGGAGACCCTACATGAATCTGCTGACCAGGGGGTGCACCGACACCGCTTGGCTCTCCACAATTTAATTGTGAACAGAAATAGCATAGAGGTGCACCCTGACCAAATTGGACTTAAGACCAGTCCCTGACAAGTGCAGAAGGTATTGCAGGATGTTGGGCATCTCGCAGGAGAAGGGGTCGAGACCTCTGTCTGCACACCAGCATGAAAAACCATGCCACTGGAAGACATATGCCCGTGGCGTGGAGTCCTTATGCGAGGCCAGGAGAATGTCCTTGACGAGCTTGCCTAAGAGATTCTCCATCTGTCAAGGGACATCAGCTAACTTGTCCTGAACCCACTGCTCCAAGTCGGAGGACTGCAGCCAGGCAAGGTTTCGGGCACTAAATGCCTACCACAGCTACCTGAGCCACGGACTCGAAGCTGTCGAAGGCTACTTGAGTTTGAAACTTGGAGCACTCTCTGACCGATGATACCAGGGTCCTGAAGCACTCCAAAAGTTTGATTACCAATCCACCTGAGAACCTGACAAATTCCTTAGCCAAGTCCTGCAAGTACATGCCCATGTACAGCTGGTTCGCCTGGATCCAGGTTGTGAACATGGAGCCCTGGAAACACTTGCGGCCAAAAGCATCCATGCTGCACACTTCCCTGCCTGTGGGGCACCGAGGAATGCATCTTCTGGCTTTTGATGCAATGCACAGCCGACTCCATGACCATGGAGATATGTGGCAGCTGTGTCTTCTCGAAACCGGCGCTCTGGCCAACTCGATACTGCGAATCGAGTCGACGGTTATTTATTTATTTATTTACTTATTTATTTATTTATTTATTTAACTAGGCTTATATACCACTTTTCAAAATTGGTACCGTTACTGGGGTCTCCCAAATCCTGAACAACAACAGTTTGAAGATTGGGGGCATGGGCACTGTCATTGCTTCTCGAGGGGGAGCCTTATACTGGAGGATCTCGAGATCCTGCGTACACAGCTCATCCTCGGGTACCGTCACAAAGGCGAGTGTCTGGAACATCTTCTGGACAAACTCCAGGAAAGCCAAGTCCTCCGGGGGTGACCTCCGTCAATGGTGTGATCGGCACAAGTCAGAAGGAATGTTCTGGTGGGGAATGGTGTCGGGAGACTTTTCATCCGTCTCCCAACTTTGAGCCTGAGGAGTTGGCCAGGACTCCATAGTTGTCAGACCGACTCGGCATCAATGACACCCTGTGTCAGGGTTCCAGCGCCACTGTGCCTGATGATGTACCGGTTCTCAAATTGGATGCCGGTGGTATCAACACCGATTGGGCCAACCTCTCAAGGATGAGTGGGGCATCCTCCGGGGATGTCCTGGATGAGGACTGCCCAGTCAGGGGTGCCGACCAACCAGAGTGACTGGGAGTCGGGCCCCTGTGAGTCTCGATGAATGCCATGAAGCTGCGTTCGAGGGCCAGCATCCAGACCTCGATGCCTGACGGCGCCGCCGTAGCGGGCACTGACCTTGGTGACTCTGCAGCTGGAGCTGGGTCCCAGGAGGGTGAATCCCATATGGTAATAACCTTGGGGAACACCGGAGTGATCTCTCGATTCTGCTGTCACCGGCTCCTTCCAAGGCAGCTTGGAGGGCCACTCCCTGTCATCTCCGGCATCATCGAGGGCTCAGACTTCGACTTCAAGGAAGTCTTCAACCAGGGGAGATCCTCCTCCAACGATTCTGATGCACGTCAATCCAATGGCTCAGACCAGGTCCGGGAGCACGATGCCGAGTTTCCCGATGCTGGCATCAAAGTCAATGATTTTTGCCCTGATGCTGATGCTGGGGCCAACTTGCTGAGCAGCTCCTCCTGCTGCCTTTCGCACTTCTTCCTTAGCTGACATCAAGAGGCACAGTGGGCAGGAAGACACGTCATGGTCTGCCCCGAGGAAATAAATGCAGGAAATGTGGCGGTCCATACAGGACATAGTGCGGTTGCACTTGCCACACTGCTTGAAGCTGCTGGTTGAAGACATAGTGGGAAAAACGAGACCCACGAGATCAAACTCAGCTGTTTTGATCAGGTAGGCTGCGAGTGAAAAACACGCGGACCGAAATAAAAGACAGTAGTTACCCGAATGAAAAACACAATGCCAAGGCGTTGGACTCAGGTGTGGAAAAGTGATCAATACCGAACAGAAGAAAGAAATTACCGATACCAGTAGAAAATTTTCAACTTTAACCGGGTGCACAGATAGCACATCTGCAGGGCTCTGCAGAAAAAAGAAGACTGAGGTAAAACGGGACCTTTGGGCAGGAAGGTGACCGCGCGTGCTTGGTGTAGGTCTCAAAGGCTTTCTTTGAAAGCTGGGGATTGGATCCACACAGGCTCCATCGACGCCGATGTCAACCATATATGATGACTGACTTCCTGCTTGTTCCCAGAGGATTATGGTGTCCCACAGATTTAAAATCCATGGGACATGTACTTCAAACCATGGGGCTAAGAGTGCATTTGAGAAGGCAGCTAGCAGGAGACAGTTATGAAGCTCTATGTATCTCCTGCTAGTCAGGACAAGGCCAGTGTTAGACATTTTGGGACCCAGGGCAGAAATTTGGATGGGGTCCCAAAGTCTACTCGGAGGCTGTACCTTCTTCAGCTTTGAGCAAGCTTGGGTCCCCCTTTGGAATGCGGGTCCAGAAAAATTGCCCTGTGTGCACCCCTCTAATGGTAGTCATGTGCCAGGGGTAGGGGGAGGACCAAAGCCTCATCAGGAGCCATTCTTGTGCCATTATCTGTTGTCATCCCCAGTTAAGAAAAGGGCCAGTTCAAGGGTATTGGGCGCTTAAGCAAACCTTCGATCTTTCATCCCCTCCTGACATCAATGCAACACCATCACTCCCACAACAATCCTATAAAAATGCATAACTAGATATCATACTTTTAAATAGTAAACTTTGCTTTAGTAAAAGGGCCTCTTTGTTTCAGTTGTGGCTGGAATTGTAAAATGTAAAGGCTGTTTGTGCTGAATCGATGTCAGTCTGAGGAACAATATATTTTCTCACTAGAAACAGGTTTCTTTTGAAGTGAGGTACCATCTTGGCTCATGACTCATTTAACATCTCTAGTGAGGTAATAGTTTTTCTTGGGTTTTTTATTGTTTTTTTTTTTAATGTGCCATCAAGTCAATGCTGACTCCTGGTGACCCAGAAACCCCTGGGTTTTCTTGGTAAGGTATAACTGGACATAGATTGCCAGGCCTTTTCTTCCAAGGCAATGGAGGGTAAAGTGACTTGCCCAAGATCAAAAGGAGTGCCAGTGGGAAGTGAAACCAGATCTCTTGGGTACTAGCCTGTTGCTCTAGACACCAGTCTACTCCTCCACTCACAAGAAGTAATAGTAGATCTGTGATATTCCTCAGGAGGCACGGCGCTTACATGTGTGCCCACTCTCCCTGCAGGTGTGCTGATGGCTCTTTGAGTTTGTCTGGCTGTTAGGATCTATTGTTTTGCTTTGACTGCTGTTGTTCTTTGCTGCCCCTAAGAAACTGCTGTCCTAGCAATTGTCTAATCTTGTGAAATGGTTGGACTGGTCCTTGTTAAGAATCACTAGTATACACAGTCTTCAGTCAGTGTACCATGAACTTTGACATGTAAATAAAACTAAAAGAAAACACTTGAAAAAGCAATCGGTTCTAATATTACTCTAGTTCATGCAAATACAATTCCACTGAATTCATAGAAAGTCTTAATTTTCATAATTGGGCCTTTACATGGTGAATAGCATCAGATTTTCAGGGTTAATACCATATGTAGTGAAAGGGTTTATGCAGGGCATGTGAACATCTGTTCAACGTGGTTCAAAAATAGAAATTTGGAGTATATAGATCCTCTGATAACAACATCCTCCATTCCACGCCCATCCCAGCTCAGCCTTTGTCTGCTTCCCAGATGGCTCCCTTTCCGAATACCCTTATTCCTGCTCAGAGCAGAAGTAATGATTTAGATCTCTCCCTCTTTTATATGTAAATCTTATTATGTTCTATGGAAATATGAACGTTACTCTCTTTTTCTCCTATGGACAGTCACAGAAGCTGAACCATGCTACTTTGTTTACTTTTTCAAAGCTCACTGGAATGGAGACTAAAAACATTCCAGGAATGAGCTATTGGAAGATTCCATTTGAAGTATTTTCTCAATGATTTTAAAGAGACTGTGCCACTTTATCCACTAAAAATTGCTGAACTCATCTACTGAAAAGCACATGCCATCTTTTCTTCTACATATCCTTACAACACACTTACTAATCGCATACCATCTCCCTATCATTTATGCAGCGGAAATGAGGCACGCAGGCTCAGTGGAGCCTCTCAAAAGCTTCCAATAGAAGCTGGGGAGCATTCCCACATGGGGCTCCATTGGGAATGTCACCCATACATGAGGACTTATTCCTGCTGTCCACGAAGAACACCTGCTACAGGTGAGTAACTACCTTTTCTTCATGTACTTGGATATATAGAACAGAACTGTGCACATCTGACATTGTGTTCTGCTGCAGATAGCTCTATGGGGTATGTTTACTAAAGTGTGGTAATGTTACCGATGCCATATAAGGAAGTGGGTGGTGCGGCGTTAAGGCAAGCCTGGTCTGATAACGCGTGTTACAGGGCGACTTGGTTATTTAACGTGCGGTATATGGTGCCCTGGCCATGTAACGTGCGGTACAGGGTGCCCTGGATTACGTGCGTTAACATCACAGCCGACAGAAAGCAATAGCGTGTCCAAAGGGGTTGCAATCAAAGGCGCGCAGACAGTAGATGCGCTGAGGGATGTGCAGACATGGTGCCACATAAGAAACGGAGCCGTAGGTGTAAGGCCGTAGACCACAGGCAGCTGATATCACAGTCTGTAAGTGAGACGTGAGCCACATAGAAATTTATTTATTTAACATTTCTTTTATACCGCGCTATTATCATCAGTGCGGTGTACATCAAAACAGAACATATACATTTCAGGGTTACTGAGATGCATTTACATTTGAACAGGGATTGGAACTTGGATAACAGGGTAATTAACAACAATTATACAATATAGAGTATCTATAATTATATACATGGTGAGTGTAATTCCCTATCGGGACTACACCGGAAAGTATCTGGTGAATAAGTGGTGTTTTAGGGCCTTCCTGAGTTGGGTTAGGTCTGTGATAGCCCTGATGTCTGGGGGGAGTGCATTCCAGGCTTTGGGGGCATAGATGCTGAAGGCTCTATTATTTGTTGCCTTTTTGCATCTCGTCGATTCTTTCGGGACCGTCAAAGTGTTTACTGCTACAGATCTTCTGCTTCTATTGGGAGGTGAGGTGTGAATCAGTTCGGTGATAGCTGTGGGGGAATGATTGTTCATGGCTTTGAAGGTCATAATTATGTTCTTATATTGGATTCTAGCTTGAATTGGTAACCAATGAAACCTTTTCAGGATTGGTGTGATGTGGTCATTCCTGGTGATTCCTTCTAGTACCCTGGCTGCCGTGTTCATTGCCAGTTGGAGAGGGTTTAGAGTTGCTTGAGGTAGTCCGTATAAGATTGCGTTTGCAAAGTCAATGTGTGGCATCACCAGGGCTTGGTAGATTGTTCTGAAGTCTGTGTACTCGAGTAGTGGTCGCAAATGACGAAGTGTCCTTATTTTGTGGTAAATTGATTTTGTTGTGTTTTTTATATGCGCCTTCATGTCTATCCTTTGGTCAAGGGTGATGCCTAGGTATCGGATAGTGGATTTAGCTGTCAATTCTGTGCCCTTTACCTTTAGTGTGAGTGGGGGTGCAAAGTCCTGGTTCTTCGTTATGATCAGTACGTCAGTCTTGCTGTGGTTGATTCGCAAGTTCTGTGTGAGGAGCCATTCCGCAACTGCGTCGAAGCAGTTTGTCAGTGGGGTAAAATCAGGTTGGTCTATCATAAAAGGCATAGAGGAGAATATCATCTGCATATGCTAGGCAGGATACATTAAAGGAGCGAATTAGGTCGCAGATGGGTTGCATGTAGATATTAAACAATAGTGCAGGTAACGAGGAGCCTTGAGGTACTCCCTGATGCTGTAGAAATGGGTCTGATGTTGTGGTGCCGAGTCTCACTTGTTGCCATCTGTCAGAAAGGTAGGACTTGCACCAGCTCAGTACTGAGCCCTGGATTCCTTTTTCTTCCAGGCGTTCAATAAGAATTTGATGACTCACAGAGTCAAAAGCAGCCGAAATGTCAATGAATATAAGGGCAAAACCTTGTCGGATGTTGTCTATTCCGGTAATTATGGTATTGAAGAGGGTGATGAGTAGGGTCTCCACGCCGTGTGTTTCCCTGAAGCCATGTTGGGAAGGGTCCAGGGGAGCTTCAGTATCAATGTGTTGTTGTATTTGGCATTGCACTGTCTTTTTAATTATTTTGGCTAGTAGCGGGATGCTGGATATCGGTCTGTATGATTCGACCTTTAGCGGGTCAATTCTATTGTTCTTCAGTAGTGGCCTGATGGAGGTATGTTTTAGGCTTTGTGGGAAGGTTCCTGTTGCGAATGATTGTTCTATGATTTTATTTAGGGTGGGGCTTAGTTCACTGCGGAGCTCTCTTATCCAGGATGCTGGGCAAGGATCATTAAGTGCAGTGGTAGCATTGATGGAGGCGATGGTGTTTTCAATCTCTTTGAGTGTTAAGGTGTGGAATTTGGTCAGTGGGGATGGTTGTGGCATTTTGGGAGGTTGGGAGAGTCTGGCAGGACAGGGGCTTTTGGTTATCTGTATCATTTTTGATTTTAGGTAGTTAGCATAGTCTTGGGGTTGAATTATGTGCGTTTGTTCCGGGGTTGGTTTTCGTGCTAGTGTTTTTACTATGTTGAATAAGTCATGGTGCTTGCTTATTGATCATTTCAGGAGGTCTGTATGGAACTGCTTTCTTCTCTCCGCTATTTCTTGGCGATGCTTCTCTAAGTATGAACAGTATATTGTGTGCGCCTCGATGGAGCGGGATCGGCGCCAACGTCTCTCGAGCTTGCATAGATGGAGAAGTAAAGACTGTAATTCATTTGAGTACCAAGCTACATGTTCTCGGATCTTGGACTTTCTATTTGTATCTGGGAGTTGTGAGCTAGACCTGAGGGTATTATTCCAGGTGTTAATCAGATCATCAAGGCCGGGCTCTGAAGAGTTTAGGGGTGGGAGGAGTTTCTTTAGTATCTCCTCTTTGTTGAAGGAGCAAAATCTTCTCGCTGGAGGTTTGGGAGGGATGGAGTTGGTGTTCTGATTGTTGAAGTAGGTGGGTAGTTGGAATCTGATCAAGCTGTGGTCAGACCATGGTAATGGAGTTATAGATATAGCGAAGTCTTGGTTTGCTTTCGTGATGGCCTGAGGGGCGAATATCAGGTCCAGAGTATTTCCCTTCACATGTGTGGGTGCTCTGATTATCTGGCTGAATCCGAGGTCAGCAAGTGCTTCGAGAAATGCTGAGGTTTGTGCGTCTTGTAGGGTTGGGAGGTTGAAATCACCCATTAGCCAGCTTGATGATCGAGGTTCGTCTGTGTTACAAGCGAGGTCTATTATTGTTGATAGGTCCTCTGACGAAGTTGTCGGGGATCTGACGAAGTTGTCGGGGAAGATGATTGAGCAGGTGTCGTTGGAGATGGAGATCTTGTTGAGGTGGGTTGTGCTGGTGGTGGTGCTCAGCTGAAATTGGAGTTCATTTTTTACAAGAATGAGTGCTCCACCTCCTCTTTGGTTGGATCTGTGGCAAGTGTGGAGCGAGAATTTGGGGGGTAGCATCTGGTTGAGAATGACGTTATCACAGTCCGATAGCCAAGTCTCTGTAACCATCAGGATGTCGAGGTCATGGTGGGTTATCAGGTCAGTGATCACTGGCCATTTTGTGCGAATTGATCTGGCGTTGATGAGGGTGCATTTCAATGGTCGATGATGATGATATTTCTTGATCTGGGGCTTTCTGGTGTGTTGGAGGGCAATATGGAGCAAGTGGGGATAATTTGTACGGTTGGCATCTGATAGAGATGTACGGGTCTTGTTTGCCCATTCCTTGCAAGTGTTCCACAGTATTGGTATGGCGTTGGGGCCTGGGTTGAAGGCGTTTGAGTAGCTGGGCATTGCAATGATGAGATAGATAGTGGCTAAGGCTATAAGTGTATGCATCGTTCTAATTTACCGTGTGCATCCAAAGTAGGGATTGTGTTATAGTTGTGTCTGTTGTCTTCAGAGGTCTGATGCTTTGGTATGGGGAACGTGTTATATGTATCTGATTTGAGTAGTTGATACTGGCCCTCTGTAGTGTTAAGGGGGAGTGTAGGTAGGCAGGTATGTTGTGAGGTATTGATAAAGGAGTTTTGGATGGGGAGACAAGGTTGTTTGTAATAGCAAGGTCTTAGAGCTTTGTGCACTAATCGGTGTAATGTATGTTTAAGGTGGGGGATAGATACAGGGTTAAACACAGATCATGGTATCATAAATGCTGAGGAGCTACTTTGTTGCTCAATAACAAACAGTTATAGGAGAATACTTGTGGTTGTTAAGATATGTCAACAATGGTAACAATATACTGGCTATAATAGTAGCAGGACACTGGCGGCAGTTATAGCTGGATAATAGCAACAATAATAACAATTAACAGGCAGCAGTAAGGTAAAATAGTATAGTATTGCTAAAGAGTAGCGAAGTACTAGCAAACTCATATAACTGATATCCGAGATCTACTGTAGAGAAGGTAAAGACTAATAATCACAATTGGATCTAGATGGTTATACTTGCGACCTGTAGCAGGGGAGGAGCAATTGGTTGGAGAGATGTCGGTTCAGGTCCTTGTCGCGTTTACTGCTTCCAGAGAGGTAAACGTATGGTAGGTATTGTCCTGTCTGCCGTTGAGTGAGCGAGCTTCACCGCGGTGCCGGCGCTCTCTTTTTAGCTGCAGGGATCTGCCCCGATTGGGCAGCGGAGCGCGATGGGACGTCCGAGGCAGGCCCAGGGTCAGCAAAGGCACACTCCCTCCTGGGAGGTGTGCAGGGCCGAAGAGGAGGTCGTCGGTGCCGGCGCTCTCTTTTTAGCTGCAGGGATCTGCCCCGATTGGGCAGCGGAGCGCGATGGGACGTCTGAGGCAGGCCCAGGGTTAGCAAAGGCACACTCCCCCCTGGGAGGTGTGCAGGGCCGAAGAGGAGGTCGTCGGTGCCGGCGCTCTCTTTTTAGCTGCAGGGATCTGCCCCGATTGGGCAGCGGAGCGCGATGGGACGTCCGAGGCAGGCCCGGGGTCAGCAAAGGCACACTCCCTCCTGGGAGGTGTGCAGGACCGAAGAGGAGGTCGTCGGTGCCAGCGCTCTCTTTTTAGCTGCAGGGATCTGCCCCGATTGGGCAGCGGAGCGCGATGGGACGTCCGAGGCAGGACCGGGGTCAGCAAAGGCACACTCCCTCCTGGGAGGTGTGCAGGGCCGAAGAAATACATGTACACACACTATGAAATGGTGTGCAGTGAAAACAGCATGCAGAAGAGTAAACATATTAAACCGAAAGGGCGTCAGGGGCCGGTCTGAAGGGTCAGCCGTGTGGATGGTGTGTGTACAAGGGCAATGTGGGGAAGTGATACAAAAAGGAGTATGTGAGAATTGAACCAGTACACTGAAGAGTCCAAACACAGCTCACCAACACCAACACCAACCCACTGAGGCAACTGACCTCCCAGACAGCCCAAAGAAAGGGACCATATGTAACAGCTAATCTGTGATAGATAGGCTGCATGGAGGGCACAGTGAAGAGAGGGAAGGCCGTGTGGAGAAGTGACTAAGCTGCCGCCATTGTATAGTAAGGTGAGCAGAACAAAAGAAAAGGTGGGAATCAAACCCACAACCTATGGGGCTCAATGCACGTCTGCAACCACTATCCCAAACAACCACAAGCACAATGCAAATATGTTCCACCAAGTGGCCATCGTGTCTGCTATATTATACGCGTTACGTTATGACGCAGTATTGCAGCGTACGGGTGTTACGTTGTACACGCATTGTGGAGAATGTGTGTACACCGCAATGAGTGTTGCAGAGCCGCTGACGCGCAGCGTGCACAATAACGTACATGCCATATGAGATACGTTTAGGCACCTTAGGCTATGTGGGCAGGTTATGGTGCATAACAACGCACATCCCAAATGTCACACATGGTATTGTGAGCGCTGCGCGTCTGCGGCACTGCAACACGTGTAGTGCCACAGTACTGCACATACTACAGTAGACAGGATGAGGCACCTTTCTACCTGTCCATTGCCCTTCCTCTGTGCTCTCTCCAGTTTTAGGGTTACAGCTGTTCTTCTGCCTTCCAGCTCATGCCTGTCAATCTGATGCATCTTACAGTCCTTGGGGTACCTTAGACCTAAGGTGCCTTAGGTTGTGGATGTCATCAGGGGGTCAGACCAGATCTGGACCTGTTGCTAGGCCACTGGCAGACCAACAGTAGTACTAGGAGCCTCCGCAGCCCCCAACCATGGTCTGACATTCACCAGCAGCAGGCACAGTCAGACTGTACCTGCTGCACCCCGCCAGGTGTTCCAGACATGCACAAACTAACTGCAGACAGTCCGCTAGCCTGTCTATATTGCATGTTCACAGAGGAACTATGCGCACCCAGACCTGGGTTGTACGGCACAGACACCAGCAGGTGCCCCAGTGATTGGCCCTCCAGAGAGGGGATACACATATATCACCTGAGACAAATACTATGTAGCACTATGTGGGAACATAGCCATGCCATGGTCACTGTTCGGTCAGTGTGAGGGTGTCCTAACAGCAAGACGTGCCGTGGCCACCTTGTCCATGCAGGTGGTGGTTGGGCACTACAATGTCCCAGCGATTGCCCTACCCCCACTGCAGTCGCATCCTGCATGGTCCGCCTTCTCTGGGCCATACCCACAATACCTTGCTCCTCAGCATGCAGATTTACAGGCTGGCGCTGGCAACAGTGTACGTTTTGTGGGCCCAGTGCAGAGTAGGACGCCACACCACAATGGATGGACATGCACTCACCCACTCCTATTGCGGCATTGGGCAAAGATAGAGGTGGTTGGCAAACCTGACAGCCACACTGGTCCCGATCACAGTGCAGGTATTGCTAAGGGATGCAAGAGCTAGTCGTGGGCTCTGCTGATATCTGATGCTCCGAGCCGGTGCAAACAGCCAGACTCTCCATGGCATTTTGGTTAGTGGGGCATGTGTGTGTGGATGTTTGTACCCCTGTTGGCTGATGCTTTTGGGATTGCACATGTTGATGTTGTATCTGCAAAGTAGGGTAAAATGTAGGGACATGCATTGCTTGATCCACAGCTGGGATGTAAACCTGTGACCCTCTGCTCCAAGACACACTGGTTATGTGTACTGCACCACACTGTTGCCACAGAGGCAGTGCAGTCCCTGGGACTACATTTTCTCTTTCTTAGTCGGACCTTGTTTATTGCACTGCACACGGCACACTGGGACAGGTCATGACCTTGGTCTGCTGCAGGCAGGTGCTGCCACCGCCGGCACCCCCCCCCCTTGCCATACTGACATGCCCATATACTGTTGGTGCTGGTTGTGTGCAGACCCAGGCCATCCATTGTGCAGGTAGGTGGATGCCTAGGTTCAGGGTCTGGGGTGCGGTGGCATACATGGACATCCACACATCCCCCCATCACTGCCTGCCACTGTTCTGTCACTTCCACATGGGGGTGAGATGGCTGTGGGGTGCGCGGTGTGTGATCTGGCAACAATTAGCTAGGGTGGACCTGGTTGATTGATTGTGTTCTGCCGGCAAACTGTGGTCAGGCTGGGGAATGAAATGCAGGTCCGGTGTCTCCATTATGGACTACTGGGTCTTTAGATATTTCACCCAATGTGTGGTCACACCCTGTACTGCCTTACCAGGAGCTGTGATAATGGGTGTTCATTTATCTGGGTTTACGGACAGTTTGGGACTTATCCTGGGGAAGGTCCGTAGACCTTGTTAAAGTGGTCCCCAGATGTGCACTGCTTGCCCCATTACAGGCATTGTGCTTCCTGTGTGATGTTTGGGGTACCTGCTGGGTACGAGTCCCCTGGATGAGACACTGTGGTACACAGCGTACTGGGCATATTGACCTTGCTCAGACACGGTCATGCTGATTTCCTGTTTTTGTGTTCCTATGTGCCACCTGGGCAACAGCCTAGTCCACCCTGTGCCCTAGTTGCCACCACTGCATGTCCCACCTGCAGCCCCCTGTGCCCCATTTGCACCATCACCATAGTGGCCTTTCATACTTGGGCACTATGCTGTTGCTGCAAATGGAGCACTACTATCACTTTTCTTGGGCTCCCTGCCTTTGCTGTACATTGCTGACACTGATATGGTTTCTCTCTCCTGCAAATGTGCATCTATCGATACGTTTTCACGTGATAATGTTCGGAGCTTCATGACCCCGCATTAGTGTAGCAGGATGCTCTCCCGCCCATTGACCCCTTCTCTCCGCCCTCTCTCCACCCTCTGAGGGAGTTACTGCAGCCGGAGACAACGTGCGTTAATGTTACATCTGATAATGTTACCATGCGTTAACGTAGCCGCTGCTACGTTACCGCGCTTTAGTAAACATACCCCTATGTCTGGGGTTCCCCAACTTTGAAAAAAAAAGAAGGTCATTTTATTTTTTAAAATAGAATATTCTTTATTTTTGTCAAAAGAATATACATCAAAGTGTATAACCATTCAGACAATTTCCAGAACATTATTCCTCTCCCCCCCTTGACAGTTAAACACTGCTCAGATTAACAATTGTTGTCCTTTCGACTGTGACATTATTTTCCCCCTTTTAACTTTTTATAATCACCCTCACACCTTCCCACCTCCCCCTACTCACCCCTTCCCCCCCCCATCTCCCTTACATGCTTATTTACACATTGGTACATTGATTCATCTCTACTCCCTCCTAAACTTTCACAGTTAAACCTTCATCAAGCCAGGTAGAATATTTGGATCATATCCTCTCAAACTGAATCATTTTCTCTTGTTTCAGGGCTGTCATCATGTATATATGGTTCACCCCTCTTTCCCATTCTCTCACCATTGGCGGGGCTAACTGCCTCCAACTTTTAGCTATTTCCAAGCAGGCCGCCAAACAGCCCAAATTAATAAAGCTTCCTTCCTCTCTTTTCACCCCTCTTCTATGGATTCCCAGTAAAGCCACCCCGGGGTCAGCCCCTATTTTATTCCCCAAAATCTTATCCAAAGCCTGGAACACATCATTCCAAAACTCTTGTATTTTTGGACACGACCACCATATATGGAGGAACGCTCCTCGAGCTCCACACTCACGCCAACATAGCCCGTTGGCCGTTCCGTATATTTTTTTAATCATATCTGGTATCACATACCACCTGTACATGATCTTATAATTATGTTCTATTAAGTTACTGGCCAATAGCCCTTTATATCTCTGGGCAAAGATCGCAGTCCAAGCCTGCTCCGTCAATATCAGGCCCAGGTCTGCTTCCCATTTTTTTGAATGATTCTTTTTCTCCCTTAGACGTATCTATAATGTTGTATAATTGAGTGATGATTCCCTTTATCTTATCTCTCAAAAACAACTTTTTGATTGGTACTACTTCCTCCCTTAATCCCGGGTTGATTTTCCTTTGGATATAATTAGCCACCTGAACATAATAATAATAATCCGAATTTCTCAATGAGAATTCTTCCTTGAGGTTTTCAAAGGGCCTGATCTTCCCCACCTCTAGAAATTGTCCAACGTAACAGAGATTACTACAGGCCCATCGTTCAGAACCCCCCCTTTCATCCTACTACTACTACTACTACTGAGTAATTTTATAGCACTACCAGTCGTACCCAGCGCTGTACAGACATGTAAGAGACAGTCCCTGCTCATCAGAGCTTACAATCTAGTCAAGACAAAACACAGAAGGCATAAGCAAGGGTAAAACAGGGGGAAGGAAAAGGAGATCAGGTGAGTCAAGATCCAAAACAGCAGCGAAGAGGTGAGCTTTCAACCTGGATTTGAAGAGGGTTAGAGAAAGTGCCTGGCATACAGACACAGGTAGTTTGTTCCAGGCGTAAAGTGCAGCAAGGTGAAAGGAGCGAAGTCTGGAGTTGGCAGTAGAAGAGAAGGGCACAGATAGACGCAGCTGGCTAGAAGAGTGGAGTTCCCGAGGGGGGTTGTAAGGAAAGATAAGAGAAGAAAGGTACTGAGGAGCCGCAGAGTGAATGCATTTATAGGTCAGCAGGAGAAGTTTGAACTGGATACGGAAACGGATAGGGAGCCACTGAAGTGACTTGAGAAGAGGAGTAATATGGGCATGAGGAGGCTTGTGGAAGATTAGCTGTGCAGCAAATTGAAGGGGAGAGAGATGATTCAAAGGGAGACCAGCAAGGAGTAGGTTACAGTAGTCAAGACGGGAGGTGATTAAGGAGTGGATAAGCGTTTTAGTAATGTGTTCAAAGCCCTCGGGAAGTCTGACTGCTGATGTAGCTGCGCATGAAATGAGAGTCAGAAGCTGTAAAGATGTCTTACACATTGGAAAATAGAATGTACGAAGCATGAACCAAGGGAAGTTGGAGGTGGTCAAAATGAAATAGAACGTGTACAACTTGATCTGTTGGGTGTCAGCGAACTGAAATGGACTGGCATCGGGCACTTTGCATCAGATGATCACATGGTCTACTATGCTGGAAAATGAAAGACAAAGAAGAAATGGTCTTGCATTTATAATAAAGAAGAAACTTGCAAGAACTGTAATGAAATACAATGCAGTCAGCGAACGCTTAATCTCTATTTGTCTACGAGGATTGCCCATCAACACAACTATAATTCAAGTATATGCTCCAACAATAGCTGCAGAAGAGAATGAAATTGAAGAGTTATATGAACAAGTACAAGCTGAAATTGACAGAACATGCAAACAGGATATCCTGATAATCATGGGTGACTGGAACGCAAAAATTGGCAACAAAGAAGAAGGCAAAGTAGTTGGAAAATATGGACTTGGCAACAGAAATGAAGCTGGAGAAAGAATTCTGCAAGACCAATGATCTATTCATCTCAAACACCTTCTTCCAGCAACACAAGCGGCGACTGTACACATGGACTTCACCCAATGGATTACATAAGAACATAAGATATGCCATACTAGGACAGACCAAGGTCCATCAAGCCCAGTATCCTGTTTCCAACAGTGGCCAATCTAGGTTGTAGAAAAATCAAATTGACTACATCTGTGGAAGTCAACGATGGAAAAGTTCTATAAGATTGGTGGAAGACTCATCAACAACCTTTGCTATGCTGATGATACTACATTACTGGCTGAAAGTGAAGATGATCTGAAACATTTGCTTCTCACAATCAAAGAACATAGTCTCAAAATGGGCCTGCACCTTAATGTAAAGAAGACAAAGATCATGACAACTTGCATAATCAACAGGTTCATCGTTGAAGGAGAAGAAATTGAAATTGTAAACAACTTTAACCTACTTGGATCAACTATCAATAAAGAAGCAACAAGCAGTCAAGAAATCAAACGATGCATTGCTCTTGGCAGAATGGCTATGAAAGAGCTAGATAAGATTCTCAAGAGCAGAGATGTCTCTCTCCATACAAAGATTCGACTTGTTCAAGCCATGGTATTTTCAATAACATCATATGGATGTGAAAGCTGGACAGTGAAAAAGACAGACAGGAAGAAAATTGATGCCTTTGAATTATGGTGCTGGCGGCGAATACTGTGTATACCATGGACTGCCCGAAGAACAAACCAGTCAGTACTAGAGGAGATCAAACCTAAGCTTTCTTTAGAAGCTCCGGCTCTTACTCCCACTCAGCAGGGTGGGGTTTTTTGACTCCAAAGGCATAGCCTCTCCGTCTCTGCTGTCCTATCCCTGCACAGGAGGTCAACTAGCCCTGTTTGCCCACCGGTGGCCACCCATTACAGGGGACAACTGGGTCTTAAGCATAGTCCACAAGGGCTACCTGCTTCATTTTGATCAGTTGCCTCCTCCCTATTTTCCAGGAGAGCCTCCAAGGCCTCCTCTCCATACCAACCCTCCTCCTGCAGGAGCTTCAGGGTCTGTTGTGAGACAAGGCGGTGGAGCCTGTGCCTCCCCACCTACAAGGTCACGGTTTCTACCCCAGGTACTTCCTAGTACCAAAGAGATCTCAGACCTATTCTCGACCTCAGAAATCTCAACAAGTTCTTACAGAAGGAGAAGTTCAAGATGCTTACTCTTGGAACACTTCTGCCCTACCTCCAGCAGGGAGATTGGCTATGCTCTTTAGATCTAAAGGATGCGTACACTCACATCCTCATTCATCCAGACCACAGAAAGTACCTCAGGTTCATTGTGGGAGGAAACCATTATCAGTACAGAGTGCTGCCATTTGGCCTCACCTCCGCCCCCAGGGTCTTTACCAAATGCCTGGCAGTGGTGGCGGCCTACTTAAGGAATCAGGGTATCTTTGTCTTCCCCTTTCTGGACGACTGGCTCATTAGGGGTCAGACGTGCCAGGAGGCCAGGCAAGCCACCCTCTGAACGATTTCTCTACCCCAACATCTGGGGTTTGTCATAAACTTCGCAAAGTCCACTTTGCTCCCCTCCCAAAACTTGGAGTTCATAGGGGCAAGGCTAGACTCTCTGCAGGCAAAAGCTTTCTTGCCAGAGGACAGAGCCCAAAGGCTGATGACCTTGGCAAACCAGTTTCTCAGCAGGTCACCGGTCTCCGCCAGGCTCTGCCTGAGGCTTCTTGGACACATGGCTTCGACAGTACATGTGACTCCCAATGCCAGGCTTCATATGAGGCCTGCGCAATGGTGTCTCAGGAATCAGTGGTCGCAGGCCACAGGGAGCCTCAGCGACAGAGTAAGGGTGTCCAGACCATTCCTGCACTCCCTACGTTGGTGGCTGCATCCCCCCAACTTACTGAAAGGGATGCCTTTTCAGCCACCTGGGTTCACAGTGGTATTGACCACCGATGCCTCCCTGCAGGGCTGGGGTGCACACTGTCTGGGCAAGTGCACCCAGGGCCTGTGGTCTCACTGGGAGGTCAAGCAGGAGATCAATCTACTGGAACTACGAGCTATTTGCTTAGCCCTCAAGACTTTCTCTCAAACCCTGGCCCATCAGTCTGTTTTAGTGCAAACAGACAATCAGGTGGCCATGTTTTATGTGAACAAACAGGGCGGCACTGGGTCCAGGCTCCTTTGTCAGGAGGCGCAGGACCTTTGCTTGTTTGCGCTCAGGCACAACATGTTGCTCGGGGCGGTTTATCTCCTTTGCCAGGAAAATTACCTGGCAGACAGGTTGAGCAGGATTCTGCAGCCCCACGAATGGCAGCTCCATTCCTTGGTGGTTCAGAAGATTTTCCATCCATAGATCTATTTGCCAGTCCCCTGAACAGACAGCTGCCCAGGTTCTGCTCCAGGCAACCGCATCCTCTGAGGCTAGCAGCAGATGCTTTTCTGATTTCCTGGTCCCAGAGCCTCCTGTATGCATTTCCTCCCATGCCTCTGGTGGCCCGAACCCTGTTCAAGATTCTACAGAACCAGGCCTCGGTCCTTCTGGTAGCCCCCAGGTGGCCGAGGCCACCTTGGTTTCCACTTTTGCTTCAACTAGCAGTGGATACTCAACTACCTCTAGGGTTGCAGCCCGACCTTCTCTCTCAGGACCAGGGGTCTCTTCTGCACCCCAATCTCAAATCTCTCAATTTGATGGCCTGGAAGCTGCAAGGGTAGTTTCGGCTCCTTGGGGCTTACTTCCTGAAGTTGAAGAGGTCGTCCTGGCCTCTAGGAAGCAGTCCACTAGAAAAACCTATGCCCTGAAGTGGAAGAGGTTTTCTGTGTGGTTTCAGCTGCGTACAGAGGATCCTTTCTCCTGTGCTGTACCAGTGGTGCTTCAGTACCTGCTGCACTTATCCAATCAGGGCCTTAAGTCCATTCTGTTCGGGTCCACCTCTCCGCTCTAGCAGCTCACCACTCACTGTTGGAAGGACACTGTCGGTTCACCCCTTGGTGTCCCGGTTTCTCAGAGGTTTGCTCTTGCTCAAGCCTCCTGTCCGTCCTCCAGCTCCTGAGTGGGAGTTGAATGTGGTCTTACAGCAACTGACTCGCCCACCTTTTGAGCCGATGGCTACTTGTCCTCTCCACTTCCTTTCCTGGAAGACACTCTTCCTAGTAGCCTTAACCTCGGCCAGACGAGTGAGTGAGCTTCAGGCCCTGGTCTGTGACAGGCCTTACACCCGCTTCTATAGGAACAGGGTAGTCCTTAGGACTCATCCAAAGTTCCTCCCTAAGGTTGTCTCCTCTTTCCACTTCAACCAGGAGATGGTTCTTCCACCATTCTTCCCTAGGCCTCATGCAAGCCAGGCTGAAGTGGTTCTGCATACCCTGGACTGTAGGAGGGTCTTATCCTTCTACCTTGACCGTACGCAAGGACATAGAAGGGCTACTCAGCTCTTCATCTGTTTTGACCCTAATAATTTGGGGTTAGCTGTGTCCAAGCGTACCTTGTCCATATGGGTGGCTGACTGTATCACCTGGGCTAACAGGGCGGCTGACCTTCCCTTGCAGGGTCGGGTCACGGCCCACTGTGTAAGGGCTATGGCTGCCTCAGTAGCTCATCTCCGCTCTGTACCGTTGGCAGACATCTGCAGGGCTGCAACTTGGTCCTCAAGCCAGACTTTTGTGGCCCATTACTGCCTGGAGAGGGAGTCCCTTAGGGACATTGCTTTTGGCCAGGCAGTACTCTGGAATCTCTTCGAGGTTTAGGCAACTCCTGCCCTCCAGCCCTCCCGTTGGGCTACTGGTGGAGGTTCTTTCAGTGAAAAGCCTTTCTTTGATGCTGGTACTAGAGGGAGTTCTCTAATTCAGCCTGGGTTCCTTGGTAGCCCAGAGCTAGGGAGTCACCCATATGTGAGGACTGACTTCCTGCTTGGTCCTGGAGAAAGAGTAGTTACTCACCTGTAACAGGTGTTCTCCAGGAGCAGCAAGAATCAGTCCTCACAACCCTCCCTCCTCCCCTGGGAGTTGCAGTTGTACATAGTTTATTTTACATTTTTGTGTGCTGTTTTTTTAGCTATGTCATTTGACTGAGCGGGATGGCACCTTTGGGCGGGAGGGGGACTGCGCATGCGTGCAGTATTCCCAGAGGCTTTCGTGGAGGGCTGGGGAGGTGCTCCGCGGGGGCTCCGTCGACGTCGATGTCACCCATGTGTGAGGACTGATTTCTGCTGCTCCTGGAGAACACCTGTTACAGAATATAGAAAGACTAGGGGACATACAATGAAGCTACAGGGTAAACTATTTAAGACTAATAAAAGTAAATATTTTTTCACTCAACGTGTAATCAAACTCTGGAATTTGTTACCGGAGGATGTAGTAAAGGCTGTTAGTGTAGCTGGGTTTAAAAAAGGTTTGGACAAGTTCCTGGAGGAAAGGTCCATAAACAATTATTAAGAAGGGACCCAGGATATCAATGCTTGACCCAGTACAAGCATTGCGGAACCTGTGTCTTTTGGGGAAACTGCTAGGTACGTATGACCTAGATTGGCCACTGTTGGAAACAGGATACTGGGCTTGATGGACCTTGGTCTGATCCAGTATGGCATATCTTATGTTCGACTTTCATACTTTGGACACATCATGCGAAGAGAGAGAGATCATTAGAGAAAGACATCATGCTTGGCAAGATAGAAGGTCAACGCAAAAGAGGAAGGCCAGCAATGAGATGGATCGATACAATAACAGCAGCTACAGGTACCAGTCTGTCAACAATGAGCCGCCTGACTGAAGACCGAACACAATTTAGGATAGCTATCCAGAGGGTCGCCATGAGTTGACTCTGACTCGACGGCACTTAACAACAACAACAACAACATAGAGGAAGAAATGGCAGGTCTTAGCTATGAGATGGATATGTGTGGAGAAAGAGAGAGAGGAGTCAAAGTCAACCCCCAGAGTGTGGGCCGAGGAAACAGGAAGGAGTACAGAGCTGTCCACGGAGACTGAGAAAGGAGGAAGAGGAGGGGAGGTTTTAGGGGGAAAGATAAGAAGTTCAGTCTTGGCCATGTTCAATTTCAAGCGGCGGTGAGACATCCAGGTAGTAATGTTAGAAAGGCAGGCAGAGATCCGGGTCTGGATTGCCAGAGAGAGTTCAGGTGTAGAGAGGGGGGAAATCAATATTTCCCTTAATAGGGACCCCTTTAGTCACACATTCAGCTCCCAACCATTTAGTTCGCCATTGAAACCATATTTGTAATGTTACGTGCACAAAAGGGTTAGAGCACTTTGCTACCAACCTATCCCCCCGAGGGACCCACAAGACCTCTTTCAACGAGGGCACTCCCAGAGCCACTCTCTCCATTTGGACCCAGTCCTGACTTTCATGTATTCCCCACTCAAAAGCTGCCCTCAGCTTGCAAAATGCAATGTGTGCCTTTGAGTCAGTCCTGACTCCTGGTGACCCAGAAGTGGAGTGGAGGAGTAGCCTAGTGGTTAGAACACTGGCTTGGTAACCAAGCAACCAGGGTTCAATTCCCACTAGCACTCCTTGTGGCCTTGGGCAAGTCACTTAACCCTCCATTGCTTTGGAAGAAAGGCCTGGCAATCTACTTCCAGTGACACTGCCAAGAAAACCCAGGAGCTTCTGGGTCGCCAGGAGCCCTCAGCTTAGCCGCAATATAATATTTTTCTAAATCTGGGACCACCATCCCCCCTTTTACTTTCTTCCTTATCAAAATGTGTTTAGGAACTCTCGCTCTCCTTCCTCCCCAAATAAATTTCCACAAAATCCTTTGCATCTTTTTCAGGAATCCCCCTGGAACAGCCCCAGGCAACGTGCTAAATAAAAATAACAACCTGGGCAAAATCATCATTTTCACCATTGCTATTCTTCCTGACCATGTCAGCTTCAACCTTTCTCATTCCTCTAGATCTCTCCTAATCCTTCCCTCCAAAGGAATATAATTCGCTCTAAAAAGATCTGAGATCACTGGTGTTAGCTGAACACCCAGGTATCGAATACTTCTCTTTGTCCATTTAAAAGGAAATAGGCTCATCAACCATTCGCTTGTATTTTCTGGAATTTAAATATTTAGAATCTCCAATTTGGATGCATTCATCTTAAAGCCAGATACTCTCCCAAAGCTCTCTAGCTCTCTCATCAGGGCGCTCAACGTCTGCTCAGGGGATGTGATTATAAACAGCAAGTCATCAGCAAACAAAGACACTTTGCACTCCCCCTCCCCCACCCCACCCCCGTTCCCATTTCAACCCTTGAATCTCTTCTATTGCTCTCACTCTCTGCGCCAATGGCTCCATTGTTAATACAAACAATAATGGGGACAGAGGACATCAAGGCCGCTAAGGGGTTCCTGTAAAATGCTCCAACCCACTCTAAATACTTGCTTGCAATATCCATTTTTGCCAAGGTCTGGATCAGAAAAGGCCAGGACACTCTGTCAAAAGCTTTCTCTGCATCTATCACCAATAACAATAGTTCGTCTTTTCTACTTTTACCTTTCCAGACTACATTTAAGACTCTTCTTAGATTATCTGATGCTTGTCTTCCAGGTATGAACCCAGACTGATCTATGTGTATTAATTGGGGCATATGTGAAAGCAATCTATTGGTCAGTACTCTAGAAAATATTTTTAAATCCAATCCCAATAGGTAGATCGGCCGGTAAGAACCACACTGAGTAGGATCCTTACCCTCTTTTGGGATTAAAGTTACTCCCGCCATTCCCATCGTCGGGGGCAAAGGCTCCTCCCTTCCCACTGTATTATATAAGCGAGTTAGGGGATCAACCAATATTGGGGCAAAAACCTTGTAGAATTTATTGGGAAACCCATCCCTTTCCGGAGCCTTATGCATTGGTAGCTCCTTAATAACCCCAAGCACTTCCTGGACAGTGATAGGCCTGGACATAGCTAAACTCTCCTCCTCCCCTATTTTAGGTAATTGGATCCCCTCTAGATATTTTTGAATCATCTCCTGGGGTATAGTCTGTTCAGGCATGTATAATTCCATATAAAACTCCACAAATGTAGCTTTAATCTCCTCCCTTTGCCTCAATTCCCTACCATGTCTATCTCTTATTTTATGGATACAGTTCCGCACTTGCAGTTTTTTAAGCTGATATGCTAATAATCGACTAGGCTTATTCCCATACTCAAAGTGCGTTTGTCAAAGTTTCTCTTGTGCAAACTTTATTTCCCCCAGCTCCATCTCATTTAACTGTTATTTGATGATCATTAATTTTTTATTGTCTTCTTTATTTTGTTGGCCCTGTTTTCGCCTCTTCTCCCACATTCTTAAACTTTCTCTCAGTTTATCTTTTTTAGCCTTTTTCTTTCTTGACGTGGATTCCTATTGCTATAAGCTTACCTCTAACCACTGCTTTCAAACAGTTCCAAACCACCCCCATCGAACATTGCCCATTATCATTATACTGCAAATACTCCAGAATGGCGTCAATAACCTGTTGGACAACCCATGGTTCTTCTAACAATGCCTCATTCAATCTCCATTGTCCCCTCCCTCTACTAGCTGCAGGGTCTCGAAAGTCCCCCCACATTGGTGCATGATCCGACCATGAGCTATCACCAATAGCACTACCCGCAACCCAAGCCATTAGTCCCTTGTGGACCAGCAGCATATCAATCCTACTGTAGGAACCGTGCACTGGTGAGTAAAATGTATAATCTCTCTTCCGCCCATGCATATCCTGCCACACATCAATTAATCCCAAATCTCTCATAAAGGATTTTAATTGTTTCCTCTGTCTCGCCTGTCCCCTTGATGAATCTAATTCAGGATTTACTATTAAGTTGAAATCACCCCCCTCCCCCACTATTAGGTGACCTTCACTAAAGTTAATTATTGTGGATTTCAATTCTTCGTAAAAGTCCCCTTGAGCATAATTGGGCCCATACAAATTCACTATTGTATAAACCTGTTCCAAATGTTTGATTTTCAGTAACAAATATCTGCCTCCCTTATCTTTTTTAAGCCCCAAACATTGGTACTGAATTCTTGCACTTATCAATATGCTCACTCCCACTTTCTTCTTTTCCTGACGATTAGATGCAAACCACTGATTTGGGAATTTTCTATTTACCATTCTCCTCTCTCCCCCACTCGTTAGGTGCATTTCTTGTAATAAGATTATGTCACCATTTAATCTAATCGCTTCTTTATAGCACAACTGCTGCTTCCTATATGAGTTTAGGCCCCTTACATTCAAGGATACAATTCTGAAATCATATCTTATACTACCTGCCATATTCCTCTGGGTAGAATTTTATCTCCAGCTTGTAAGGACACCCTCCCCTCCTCCCTTGCTCCCCTCTCTCCTCCCCTCCTCCTCCTCCTCCTCCTCACTCCATCCCCCACCCCAACCTTCCCTTCCTTCTTCCAAGGAGATCCACCCCTTTCCATACCAATGAGGTGTGGGTCACTACCAAGAAACTATTATGTTACTCCTTCCTCTGCCCTTAGGGTCATGTGGTTGCGCATCGCAAAGGAATGAAGTGCAATGGCCTCCTGACAAAGGGGGCAGGAGCCTGTTCCACCCTGCTTGTTCACGTAAAACATGGCCTCCTGGTTGTCCGTCTGAATGAAGATCGGGAGGCCTTGGAGCAGGTGGCAGAAGGTCTGCAGGGCCATAAAGATAGCCCGGAGCTCGAGGAGGGTGATCTGCAGGAGGGACTCCTCGGAATACTAGTGGTCCTGAGTGCGCCGGCCCTCCCAGTGCGCACTCCAGCCCGCCAGGAAGGCATCCATAGTCATAATCCTTTGAGGTGCTAATGCCTGGAAAGGCATCCCTGCCCTGAGGTGGCGCGGGGACTTCCACCAGGTAAGGGAGGCCGCCAGCTGTAGGGTGACCCATACCCTGTCCTGTAGTCCGCTTTTGGCCTGAGACCACTGAAACTGGAGGTACCACTGGGATGTTCGCATGTGTAGGTGAGCCAGGGATGTAATGTGTCCCGTTGAAGCCATGTGGCCCAGCAAGCAGAGGAGCCGATGGGCTGGCACCGACCTGCAGGCTTGCACGTCCCTGGCCAACTGCATCAGGCAGTGAGCCCTGTCTTCTGGGAGGAAAGCTTTGGCCAGCAGAGTGTTCAGCTGGGTCCCTATAAATTCCAGAGTCTGCGTCAGGGAGAGCCTGGACTTGGGGTAGTTGATAACGAAGCCCAACTGATAGAGGGTGTGAAAGGTCAACCTTGTGGCCCGGTCCGCCTCCCCAGCAGTGCTGCCCTTGACGAGCCAGTCGTCCAGATAGGGGAAGATGTGAGCTCCTTGAAGGGGCACATGTGCGGCCACTGTGGCCAGGCACTTTGTGAAGACCCTTGGGGAGGAGGCGAGCCCAAAGGGGAACACTCTATACTGGAAGTGCAGACCACCTACCACAAACCTCAGATATCGCCTGTGGGAGGGATGAATCAGGATGTGGGCATAAGCGCCCTTGAGATCCAAGGAGCAAAGCCAGTCTCCCTGGTGGAGGTAGGGCAGCAGCGTTCCAAGGGAGAGCATCTTGAACAGCTCCCTCACCAGGAACCTGTTGAGGTGCGCAGATCCAGGATGGGCCAGAGGCCTTCTGTTCTTTTGGGGACAAGGAAATACCTTGAGTAGAATCTCCTGCCCCAGAGGTGGTGGGGCACAGGTTCCACCGCCTTGTCCCTGAGCAGATTTGCAAGCTCTGTGATGAGTAAGGCCTGGTGAAGGAGGGGACGGGGTGGCTCCCCTGGAAAGTACTCCGGCGGGCTTTGTTGCAAGTGGAGGGAATAACCCTCTCTCACTGGTCTGTAGTGATGGCAGCCCAGCTGTCGGTGAAGGAGGCCAGTCGATCCCCTATGGACTGAGGTGGGTCTCCTGGGGAAGTAGAGACCCTGCCCACTGATTCAAAAGCTCCCCCCTGACTGAGGTGATGCTGAGGCCTGGGGCTTTGGGGACCTGAGCTTCCTGGGCCCATGACATTGGCCCTTCGGCTGTGCGGATTGGTCCGAGATCTGCAGTCATGCCTGGTGCCAGGACCCGATGCCCGCGGCTACTTCCTGGGCTGAGGCCTCGAAGCCATTGTAGGCAGATCTGGAGAGCAACTTAGAGCAGTCCTGGACAGCCCCGGTAGGGGACAAGAAGGGCTGGAGAGGTTCCCCGGCGAAGCCCACCGAGAACCCCGAGAGCTCTTGGACCAGACTCTTCAAATACATCCCCTTATACAGCTCATAGGCTTGTATACAGCAACCAAGCATGGGGCCCTGGTAGCACTTAAGGCCCAGGGTGTCAAGGGCCCGGGTCTCCTTGCCCGGGGGCATAGACAAGTAGGTCTTTTGACTCTTAAGCTTTTGCATCGACAACTCCACCACCATTGAGTTGTGGGGATACTGAGGCTTGTGGAACCCCACACTCTTGCGGACTCAGTAAATGGCATCGACACATCGACTGACTACCGGCACGGGTCTCCCAAGTCCGGAGCAGGAGCCTCTCGAGGATCGGTACTGTGAGAGTCTCCTTAGGTAGAGACTCGTACTGTAAAATTTCCAGCTCCTCGGTGCGCGGGTCCTCCTCAGATTCCATCTGCACAGAGAGAGCCTGGGCCATATCCCGAATGAAATCATAGAATGCCACATCCTCAGGTGGGGAGTGGCGTCGAGACTGCGGCGGTGAAGGCTCAGAGGGAACGTCCTGTCAGGAGAGGAGCCTGAGGTTGTCGAGGACTCGGCCTCGGGGGTAATCCCCAGGAACCGGGGACCACCCGAGGACCAGGGGTTGAAGACCCGCAGGCATGCCGGGGAGGACCGGAGCCCTGAGGACTGTGACCAGGACCTTGACCATTGCCAAAGACTTACCAGAAGCCAGCAGCATTCGGTGCCTGGTACGACGCCTCGGGCATCCCCTGAGGCCAGGGGGCCAGGTGTCAAGGTCAATGATGTTGGGAGTCCAGACATCAAAGCCTGCTGCAAGGCCAGAATGGAGGAGAGACTCTGCTGCATGGCCGCCATATGGGCCTCGAGACCTGATGGCTCAGCAGCCTGCGGCGCAGACACCAAGGGCCTCGGGTCTGGCGCCGTCACTCCGGAGAGTGCATCCTCCAGGAGGACTATGGGTTCCTGAACCCTGGTGTGGTCACTGCCGGCCGAGAGCTCCTGCCTTGAGAGTTTAGGTGGGCGCTGCACTGAGTTGTCTGAGTCCTGCCGCAGAACCTTCTTCTTCTTCTTAAACAGTTCTGGCGACCTATCGAAGGAGCCACCACCACGGGACTCTGAGGACGCCTGGATGTCCCTTGAGGAACCCTCCTTCGGACTGGGAGAGGGGGATGCTGGAGCGGAGTCAGGCTTGGGAAACAGCTTACCCTGCAACTCTGAACGTTTCCTGTTTGTCTTAGGTGTCATGGCCTGGCACCGGTCACAGGAGGAGCTGTCATGGTCTGGACCCAGACAATGGAGGCATCAGTCATGAGTATCCATAACCGATATGGTTTGGCCACATCAGTCACACTTTTTAAACCCATCGGGAGTCATGGTGGAAGAACAACCAGCTGGGGGTCGAGGACCACTGGGTGAAAAAAGGTGCAAACGCTGGTCAAGGAAGAACCTCGACAAAAAAGGGGGACCACATGAGGCCGAGAAGGGTACCAGGGTGCCCGACTTGAGGCGGAGGCAGTACAGGGACTGAAGTCAAGGATTTGGAAGGGAAGGAATCACTTTTTCTGGGAGAGAAGAGGACCACGTCCGTTGGGCTCCATGGAAAAAAGGAGACTGAACAAGATGGCACCCTTGGGCGGGAAGGGGACCACGCATGCGTGGTAGAATTCCCAAAGGTTTTCTTTGAAAGCTGGGGAAATGCTTCTCATGGGCTCCATTGGCACCGACGTCACCCAAATGTGAGGACTGACTTCCTGCTTGTTCCTAGAGAACTGATAGTAGTCAGTTGTCCAGGTAGGGAAAGACATAATGGCTTGCCTGGCGTAGCATTTTGTGAAGGCTCTAGGAGCCGACAGGCTGAATGGAAGTACTTTGTACTGAAAATGTTGATTGTGGAATGTGAAGCATAAATACTTCCTGAGACATTTGTGATGGGTATGTGAGAATAAGCATCCTTCAGGTCCAGGAGGGCTAGCCTGTCCTTGTGATCCATTAAAGGGAGTATTGTTGCTAAGGAGTTCATTTTGAACTTTCCTTGCTTTATAGATAATGAGTACTGGTATCAGACTGCCTGTTTTCATGGGGATGAGCAAGAACCTTGAATAAAATCCTTGACCTCTGTGGAGTAGGAACCAATTTGATGGACTTGTGTAGAGTAATGTCTGGATCTTTTGTTTAAGGATCTTCTCATGGTCGTGGGGAATCCTGATTGAAGGAGAATGTGGGAGAGGATAGAATGCATGAAAATATATTTCGTAGCCATGGTTGACAATGGAAAGCACTAGTGGTCCGAGATGATATATTCCCAATTTTCCCTAAACGGAAGGATTCTGCCTTCTACTGGAGGATAGCCAAAACTGAGAATTTGACTTCTCTATGGAGGTCGAGGGGGTAGTTTGCATTCTCTTGAACGCTGATGCTGGGTATTTGTTTAAGTTGTGGTACAATGAGGTTAGAAATCTAGGGTTAGGGGAATACTCCTTCTCAGGTAAGGAGAATAGCTCCTTCTTGGGTAAAATTGCTAAAAATACTGGTAGTGGTAAATTCTGTGATAAGAGTGTGGTTGATTTCTATAGAATCTTGAAGAGGCTTTTGGTGTTGCAGAAAGCTCTTACTGCTGAGCTATCATCTTTGATCTGAGATACAGTCTCTTTCACTTTTGATCCAAAGAGGCTGTCTCCCAGACAGGTGGCATTGGCTATCTTATTGTGAATAATTTTTCTCGGTCCTGAAGCTTTAAGCCAAGCTGTTCACTTCCCAGCTATGGCTGAAGCTGCTGCTTGAGATATGGAATCATAGGTGTCATAAGTGGAGCAAATAAGATGGTAGGTGGATTCTTGTAGATTGATTAAGTCTGTTAACATAGCTGTAGCAGAAGTCAGCACCTCAGAGAGGTGGGAGGGTTGTGACGACTTATTCCTGTTGTCCATGGAGAACACCTGCTACAGGTGAGTAACCACCTTTTCTCCATGGACAAGCAGGAATGAGTCCTCACGCATGGGACTCACAAGCTACAGGTGACCAAAAACCAAAGAGACAACTGAGAAGCTCAACAGGGGCAAAACTCAACTGTGATATGGACAGAATAGAATGGACCTATGGGGATGGAGTTGGATTCTAATCCCCAAGCAGATTTCTGAGTACAGATTGGCTGAAGTTGCTGTCTCATCAGGAAGCCACATTGCAGTCCTGCAGATCTCTTCCATGGAGATCAAGTGCAAGCTGGCCACTGACGCAGCCATAGCTTTGACATTATGAGCAGTTTCATGACCATCAAGGCTCAGGCCTGCCTGGGCATAAGCAAAATAGATGCAGTCTTCTAGACAAATTGAAAGAGAATGTTTGGAAAAGGCATTTCCCTAGATTGCTAGGGTCAAAATAAACAAACAGTTGGATGGACTTTCTATGGGCTTGTGTCCGCTCCAAGTAGAAGGCAATGGTTGGCATGCAGTGCAACTTAGCTTCTCTTTTGTGTACATGAGGTCTCAGGAAAAATGTTGGTAGAACAACTGATTGATTAAGGTGGAAATCTGATACCATTTTTGGAAGGAATTTAGGATGAGTATGAAGAACCACTCTATTATGGTGGAATTTGGTGTAAGGTGGATGAACCACTAGAGACTGAAGCTCTCTCACTCTGCGTACTGAAGTGACAACCACAAGAAATAACACCTTCCAGGTCAAGAATTTCAAAGGACAGGAATTGAGCAGCTCAAAGGGAGCTTTCATGAGCTGCACAAGAACTACATTGAGATCTGAAGACACTACAGGAGGTGTGTAGGGATGCTTCAAGAGAAGCCCTGCATAAAGTGAACAACTAACAGATGTACTGAGATGAACGTCCACCTCGATGGTAAGCTCAAATTGCACTGAGGTGGACCCTGAAAGAGTTGGACTTGTCCAGTTTCAAAGAGGTGTAGAAAATATTCAAGCAGTTTTTGTGTGGAACAGCAAAAGGATCTAGGGCCTGACCCTCACACCAGACAGCAAACTTCTTACAGTTGCAAAAGTAAGACTTACTCATCGAGGCTCTCTTGGAGGCCAAAAGGATTTTGGTTACACCGTCCGGCAGGTTGAGCTCAGACAATGTTAGCCTCTCAACATCCAGGCCATGAGGGCCAAGGACCAGATGTTGGGGTGCGACGTTGCCCCGTCTTCTTGCATTTTGAGATCGGGCATGTGGCCGAGCCATTACTGCACCTGACTAAAGAGCTGTAGCAGGAGAGGAAATCACGGCTGTCTGGGCCAATAGGGAGCGATGAAAGTCATTATACCACCATCTGTTTTGAGCTTCAGGAGGGTTTTTGCAATGAGAGTTACTGGAGGATAAGCCTAGAGAAGATCCTCCCCCCCCCCCCACTGAAGGAGGAAAGCATCCAACACTAGTCCTTTGTGTGTTCTTACCCTGGAGCAGAACTGATCCACCTGGGCATTCTGCGGGGTAGTGAACAGATCTATTGAGAGGCTGCCACATTCTCAAAGATACAAGTCACAACCTCCCTGTCCAGAGTCTACTCATGTGGCTGGAGGACTTGACTCTGTCTGTCTGCCAGAGTGTTTTGCTCACCATCATCCCATGCATGATGGTGAACTTCTACAACCTGACCACTTCCCAACACAGGAGGTACGAAGCAGTTCCTTCCTGCTTGTTTGATGTAGAACATGACAACCTGATTGTCGGTCTGAATCAAAACAATTTGGTTGGCCAGTTGATCTTGGAGAGCCCTTAGAGCTGGGGTCACCAACCTCCAGAGGGCCGCGGGCCGCACAGCCGACTACCGGGAGCCTCGCGGGCCGCATCCCCCTTCTCCCCGCCCCCGCAAAAAAAAACAACAAACGCAAAATTATGAAAACAATGGCTGATCACCTTTATTGAATTTAATGAGATGGCTGATGATTCATGCTAGCAGACAAACGCTTAAAGTCCGGCTTCACAGATGACACTGACAGGAGAAGGGACGCTTGCAGGTGGTCGTCGGTGAGCTGCGAGCGCGTAGATACAATGGCGGGAATCCTTGGCGGGCCGTACGTAATGTTAACCGGGGTAGAGCCTCGCGGGCCGCACGAAGGGACCTCGTGGGCCGCAGGTTGGTGACCCCTGCCTTAGAGTGTTTGCCACTGCTCTTAGTTCCAACAAGTTGATCAGATGGAGACTTTCTTGGATGGACCAACCCATCGAGATGAAAACCCCACCTCAGCTGGATGTGTCTGTTGTCAGAACTTCTTGGGGTGGAGCAATTTGGAAAGGAAGACTCTTGAGCAAATTGTGGTGGACTGTCCACAGTGTAATGATTGAACGAGAGGGGCGGTGACACACAGACGATCCCTGGGTCGACCTGTGGCCTGGGTCCATTAAGTTCTCAGAGTCCACTGAGCTTGCTTCATTTGGAGGTGTGCTAAGAGTGTGACATGCACTGTAGAGGCCATGTGGCCTAGTACAGTCAACATCTTGCGAGGTGTTATCTGCAGACTCAATTGAGTTTCCCAAATAAGTGCTGTCAATCTGTAAAGTCGGTCATGCTGTAGGAAGGCTCTTACGCAAGTCATGTCAAGCAGGGCTTGAATGAATTCCAAATGTTGGGTTGGCTGAAGGTGGGACTTCGGGTAATTTACAATGAATCCTAGTAGTTCCAACACCCAAGTTGTCAATCGTGTTAATTCTTGGACTCCTTCTGGAGTGGCGCTCTTGATTAGCCAATGGTTCAGATAGGAGAAGACAACATCCGGAAGTAAGCGGCTACTACCACAAGGCACTTTGTAAAGACACGAGGTGCTGAAGCCAGATCAGATGGCAACACTCTGTACTGGAAGTGTTGACCCTCTAGGACAAATCTGAGATACTTCCTGTGAGTGGGATATATCTGTATGTGGGTGGAGGCATCCTTGAGATCCAGAGAGCATAGTCAATTTCCTTTTTGAAGGTAAGGAAGCAGGATGCCTAGAGAAATCATTCTGAACTTTTCTCTCATCAAGTACAGGTTCAGATCTCTTAGGTCTAGGATGGGACAGTATCCCCCCATTTTCTTGGGGACTGTAGGAGGTATTGTCAGTAGCAGATAAATACACATGTATAAATACTCAGTATGTCTAGGGAAAACTGCTCCCTCCATTTTCGCAGGATTCCATAGGACTACCTGGCAAACAAACCACATTTATTTTATTTTATTTAACAGTATTTCTAAACCACCTTATCTTATTAATCAAGGTGGTATCACCGCAAACAATCGGGTAAAGTGAGCGTGTTATTCATGCAGTGAGGGTGAGACTTCGACTTGAGTGTATGTTGTGTTGTGTGCGAGATTAGTTTGAGCTATGTACAAAGTGCGCTATATACATTGGGGCTATACAACATTTTCTATACATACAGTGTTAGGAGGTATCATGTGCTGTTACACGTTCTCTGGGGTTATGTCATAAAACAAGAACCATCCCTGTGTTTGTATATAAATTGGACTTTATTTCTGATAGCAAAAATAGTGTAAATATTAGCATAAATTAGTTTTCTGAGATAGTATGTTATGCAGCCCTATGTTACAATTACCAAGAGACCTAATCTCTGTTTCAGGAACCAAGTCACTGATTTACTCTGCACTCAGACATACAGTACACTCTCTGTTTGTCTGAGCTAGCCCCAACCTCAGGGGGTGGGCGGGGGGGGGGGGGCTGGGAATTAAAGATCAATATCTTAGCTCTTGCCAGAACACTTGTGGCTGGGTCTGAGAAATTGTCTCGGGAATGGCATGAAGTCAAGGTATGGCAGAGGTCCAATGTCAGTTGAGATGAACTGTGTGATCACACCGAGCTGCAGATCTGTAGGACAGATTCACTCTGTCCTGAGGTTTTTACCCTTGGATACTATCTGACTTTCCAGCCAGATAGATAGGGAAGCATACAAAGTGCAGAAAAACAGTTTGTGTCAGAAGTTAAAGTTCCAGGTGTTCTGCAAGTCTCTGTGAATGTTCCAGAGTGCTGCAGGTGTGTCCTGGGCTGCATCTGTGTCCTAACTCCAGGTCCCTGTGTCCAGTGTATAATTCTTTGTCCTGATGGCCCGGTGATTGGCTGGTCTCAAATCCTGTATGTCATCTTCAGCAAATCTGGTAACAGCTAATAGGTGGTCCTTTTGCAAACAAAGGTCCATGATGCGAAAGTTGCTGGTATGCAAGTCCATACATTGTTGTGAATGATAATACCAGTAGCTGGAATAATACTTATGCAGTGAAATACATAAATCTGCAGAATTGCTTGATCTGCAAGTTTTAATGCTGAGTTATAACAAAACAGGAATCCATCTTATTTAATTCAGGCTTTGGTTCAGAACAGGCCCCATAGTTCAGGCTTTGGTTCAGAGCAGGCCCTATCTTGTAACAGGAAGCTGTGCTATTGGTTCAGACATCAGTTTCTGAACAGGTACCAGCCCTACAGGATCAGGAAACACCTAGAATAAAACTCCTGACCTCTTTGCTCTGGTGGCACGAGCTCAATCATGAGATCTTACAAGAGGGTGGTGATTTCTCTCTGAAGCAGTTCTGGATGCAGAACGTTGAGTTGATGCACCCTCAGGTGGCAATTTGGTGGTAGTTCCAATATATGTAGTTGATAACCATTTTTGAAGATCTGTAGAACCCATGTGTCTGAGGTTAAGAGGGGCCACCTTTGTGCAAAAAGAGTGAGCCTTCCCCCAACCAAAGGGTTTTCTCTGGTGGTCATTGGAAGATTGGTTATGCTCCTCAGGAATCAGTCAAAATTCTACTCTAGGTTCTGGCTGAGGAGCCGGCTAGGCCTTTGGAGGCTTCTCACGCCGTTGCTGCTAGCGAGAGGCCTGCTTGGATTAGGAGATCTGGGGCCCAGAAAAGCACCTATGCCTACAAGAGTAATAGGTCTTTTTCTGGTTTCCACCTTGGTACCTCTTACAATAGGTACATCTGGAGAGCCTGGTAAGAGCAACATGCTGCTTTTCGATATGGCCAGCTTTCTCTGTAACCTGTTCCCTGAAGAGATTCTCCATGGCACGGGTTGTCTGCCAGCTTGTTTTGCACTGACTGTTCCAGGTCAGATGACTGGATCCAAGCGAGTCTCCAGGTGCCAATAACAATGGCAGCATTCCTGGATGCTATCTCGAAGATATCAAAGTTGCTCAGACCATGAACTTTGACCAGTCCTTGCTGTGGGCCACTAGGGAATGATATTGATCCAATTTCTCTGGAAGGAGGAACTGAGCTAGATCATCCAAGTTCACATGATGTTCTTCAAGAACATGTCCATGTAGAGCTGATAAGAGGCCACATAGGTAATAAGCATGGAACTCTGGAAACATCTTCTCCCTAAAGGGTTCAAAGTCTGAGCCAAGGAATGAGTCTTGGTACTCTTGATTCTCTTTAGGGTGGATTCAACCACCAAATAATGATGTGGAAGCTGATGCTTCTCAAATCCAGGAGCTGAAACTCTGTATATGGAGTCAAGCCTTAAGGACAGAGGAATACTGTATGATCTCCATTTCAGTCTCCAAAGAAAATGTAATGGCCTTGGCCATATCCCTCACAGGTCATATCCTCAGGAGGAGACTCGTGCCACTCATGAGGAGGAGAAGGATCTGATGGGAGCTCAGGGGACCTGTCCTATGACAAATCCTCCAATTCCATGTCGATGACCCAGCCTTCTGAATCAGAGAGGAAGTCAGAAGTACCTCTGAATCTCTGCCTGAATCACTCTCCTGCTTCAAGGGGATCAGGAGCTCTTTTGGGAGCGATGATGCACTGATACTCATCTAGATATCGAGGGTGCATTGGACCCCAAGACGCTAGATAGGGATATTGGCCAGGCAGGCACCAATATCAGGGTCCTTCGATGCCCCAATGTCGATGCATCTCCTGCAGTCAGGGTATGCGTCTTAAAGATTGGCTGCACAGTGAAGCCTCCCAAAAGCTTTCAATAGAAGCTGGGGAGCATTCCCATGTGAGGCTCTGCTGGGGATATCACTTGTATGCGAGGACTCATTCCTGCTTGTCCGTGGAGAATAGTACATGATGCCATTGCACGTCCATGGAACCTGGTCTTCTCAACACCTTCCCTCCACTTCTCCTCATTCAAAGAGTATTGCACAAGATCTGAAAAAAAGAGATCACAGATCACAAATCATCCTTGTAGCCCCTTGATGGCCAAGACAAATCTGGTTTCCTAGATTTCTTTCCCAAAGCTTGGAGCCACCCATACCCCTGAGTCATAACTCTACTCTCATGAACCAAAAGGAGGATCTCATCCACCTGAATGGAATGGCAATTTTTATGTCATCTACAAATATACACATATGTATCATAATGGTCATAAGACTCCTCTCCAAATGCTTTCCTTTCTGGGCTTCTTCCTCTTTCCTGCCCTCCCTGAGGCCCAATCCCACGTAGTCTCCATCCTGTCTTCTATTCCCTGTAGTCCCCTTTCTGAATCCTTTTTTTCCTCCCTTCCAAGTACTACCCCCTTAGCCATACCTACTTGCTCAGTGCAACTTTTCTCTCTCACGTCAGGCCAACAGGGCAGCCAGAACATATAAAACCATGCCAGAAACATTCCTCAGATAAGGTTATCAGATGTCCCCAATTTTCAGATATTGTCCACAGTTTTAGAGCTGTGTCCCTGACTCACCTGTTTTGCTGTCTCCTGTCCCTGAGTCCAGCAATGGGAGAGAGGGGGTAGGATAGTTTTTAGAATTTACATCTATTGTTTTTACGTTTTGCACAGTATGGGAGAAATTGCATCAATGTTTCTATTTCTCTGTCAATTTATCTTCTTGGAAGTGATATTGTTGCTGTCACAGGATGGATGGAGGAAGGGCAGGGTAATGACTCCTCTTCCCTCCTCCATGCTTTGTTGTTCAAATCTATAACTAAGGTGTTCCTTCTTCCACCCGCCCCCCCCCTCCTCCCCAATACACACACTTTGGATGTGTCGCAGATTTGCCAGAAAAAAATCTGGAAACCTTTAGGGTTTCACCTTGCTTGTCTGCTCCTCTGGTAGTGCGCAGCAAAGGCTAATAAAGGTGCTAGCTGCAGTATCCTTCCCTTCTTCATCTTGGCATGGCAATTGGCTATGCTCTTCCTTGTCTGCTTTCCAAACTGATTCAAGTTCCTCGCAGAATTGATCATCTGCACTCTTCCCTGTCTTCTAACTGCATTACTTTGGGTTCTTCAAATCAATGATCAACTACATTTTATTCCATCCCCTCTCTGTGTGCTTTATGTTCTTCATGGTGCTGATCAGCAGCACTCTTTCCAGCTCCTTTTTTTAAAATTCAGAGCACTTGATATACTGCTTGAGAGCCAAGGCTATCACAGTGGTTTACAAAAAAAAAAGAAAAAGGTGTAACAGTACAGCAAGAAAGAGGGGGAAAATTAGAAGAAAAAAAAAGAGAGTGGAAATTTAAGGTGTAGGGAATTGGGGAAAAGTTTGCAGAAACAAGGTTTTGAGATTCTTCTTAAAGGTGGAGAACGAAGGTTCAGTGTGAAGTGAAAGGGGAAGGGACCATCATAGGAAAAGGAGGAGTTTCTGGAGATGATGAGGTGCTGAGGGTGAAGGCAGAGACAGGAGGGCAGCATTAGAAGAGTGACGAGAACAGGAAGGAACATAGGGAAAAATAAGGGTGGCCAGATATGAGGGGCAAGAGGCAAAGCACATGCTGGACCAAGATAAGAAGTTTAAAGTGGATAGAGAAAGGAACACGGAGCCAGTGAAGATCAAGAAAAAGTGGGGAAACATGATCATAAAGGTGAGCATGAAAGATTAGTCTAGCGGCAGTGGACTAGATCAATAGATGGCAGATAGAGTATTGAGGTTATCTGAGAGAGAGAACTGCAATAATCAAGGTATGGGATAACACAGGCCAAGACAAGATGAGTAAACTGTGGGGTGGAGAAAACAGAGTGGACTGAGCATAAGTGGCGAAAGGCAAAAAAACCTGATTTAGATAAAGAATGAAGGTGTGGTTTAAAGGAGAGAGATGAATCAAGTATGCCTCCTAAAGTCTTTAAGTTGTGAAAAGGAAGGGGAGAGGAAGAGATGGTAAGAGACAGAAGCAAAGAGGCTGCTGGGGAAAGGAAGGCAATAGCCTCACATTTGGTGATGTTTAAAAGAAGGTGGTATACAGATTGTAAGAAGGTCTGGAAGGAGGAGACATCAGATGAAGAAGGAACAGTGTAAAGAATCTGAATGTCATCAGCTTATAGGAAAGCTGTGCATCCAAGGGATTGAATTAACAGAGGAAGAAGTGACAAGAAGATGATATTGAAAAGAGTGGGCGCCAGCAGGGAATCTTGGAGGATCCCTGAGAGAAGGGCAAAGGAGACAAAGAATCTAGAATTAGAGAACGGTTGGAAGGTGCGATCTGAAAGATAAGAAGAAAACCAATTGAAAACTGAATCCCGGATTCCGAAAGAATAGAGGCGTTGAAAAATAAGAGAATGATCGACCAAGTTGAAGGCAGAAGGCATTCTAAGAGCTTAGAAAGGAAAGCAAGGTTGGAGATTGCATGGAAATTAAAAAAGGAAGAACTATCAAGACAAGGTTTCTTGAAGAGAGGCTGGATGACAGCATGTTTCCAGGGGGGTAGGACACAGCCGTCAGCAAAGTTGGAGTGAAACAGAGAAAGAATACTAGGAGAGAGTGAGGGAGATGGTCTGGAGACCAGGTTGGCAGGCCAGGAATCCAAGGGAAAAGAGGAAGGGTGAACTGATTTAAAAGCAAGTTCCAAAAAAAAGGAGAAAGAGCAAGGAATAAGGACCATAAAGAAGAGAGACTGATGGAGTCAGGAGGGGGAGAGTAAGAACAAGTAGACAGGAGGATCGGGGCAAATAGAAGCCCGAAGAGAGAAGGTCCTATCGGGCAAGAAAGAAGAATAGGCAGTCAAGGAGGGGGAAGCAGCTGGAACAGTTTTGGCGGTGGAGTGATTTTGACCCAAGGAGCCTTGCATCAGGCTCACTGGGGCAAAATCAGTAATCAGCTGTTCTTTTTCCCACATGGGTTTGGGTTTCTTGAGACAGATACAGTTGTGGTCAACATTATTGACACCCTTGCAGTTTGCCTAAAAAAATGTGGCCAGTGAAATAACTTTGGACTATATATGCACACATATTTGATACATAAAAGAATCAAATAAAACAAGACCAATAAAACAAGGAAATAGTAGGAAATAGTATAAAAACTGTGACTTTGCCAGGACATGATTATTCTTAATTTAAGGTGAAATTTCCCCAAAATCCTACCTTCCCGTGCCTATCTAAAAGGATTACTCCTGCAGTAGGTCCTCCTTTTTAATCAATTTTTTAAAAAAGCTGAAAAACAGCTTTCCAATGTGAGATAAGCACCCACAAGAGTGCTCCCACCAAAATTATAAATCCATGCCACAAAAGTCTAACGATGGTTTAAAAAACGCTATATGTCAGCTCTTCTCATTGTAATGTGGTTGAACAAACTCCACTTCCACTGGTGATATTTAAGAGGAATTAAGTGGCACAAAACACCACAATATGGCAACAAAAACAGCAGAACTCAAAACTTCTTTCAATCCAATATACTTAACTGAAATGATTCTAGCTATAGATGCCAAACCATGAATGTACCCAATTAATTTTGGTGGGAGCACTCTTGTGGGTGCTTATCTCACATTGGAAAGCTGTTTTTCAGCTTTTTAAAAAAATAATTAAAAGGGAGGACCTAATGCAGGAGAGGGAGACCTCTCAAGGTGGTGATATTTTTGAGTTTTATATATTTTTAGTTTTTAGGACATGATTATTGGCACCCTTATAAACAATTCAAATCAGTTTGAACAGAAGAACCACATTCTCATTGCAGTAAAATCAGACGCACCTGTGACCAATGGTCCATACTCACGTGATTTGAATCAACCAATGAATGATGGCTCTAATGTTTAAAATGGCCACATTCACTCCCTGTTCCACTTTCACAATGGTGAAGATAAGAGAGCTGCCTGAGACGACAGACAAGCCATTATCACCAAACATTAAACTTCAAAGGGATACAAGGTCATATCCAAAGACCTTGGGGTTCCTGTTTCTACAGTTTGCAATGTTATTAAGAGGTTTTCTGCTCATGAAAGTGTCAAGAACCTCCCAGGATGTGGTGGGAAGAGAAAAATTAATCCAAGAAGTCTTCAAAGGTTAGTGCGAACTGTTGGAAAAACACCACATACAAAATCCAAAGAGCTTAATGCTGACCTGGAGCAATCTGGAATGGCGGTTTCAACCCACGCCATACTCTGTGCACTAAACAATGAAGGGCTTCATGGGCGAAGGCCAAGGAGGACCCCACTACTCAAAGACAGACATAAAATGGCATGCCTGATCTTTGCCCAAACCCACCTTGAGAAACCACAATCCTTCTGGGAAAATATTCTGTGGACAGATGAAACCAAACTTGAGCTCTTTGGCACTGCAGACCAGCAATACATTTACAGGTGAAGAAATGAAGCTTATAAGGAAAAAAATACCCTTCCTACAGATAAATATGGTAGAGGTTCCATAATGTTGTAGGGATGTTTTGATACCTCAGAAACTGGAGACCTGGAATGTAGTAAAGGCTTCATGAAGTCAGAGGACTACCAAGGTATTGTGGAGTGAAATATGCTACCCAGTGTCAGAAAGCTAGGTCTGGATTGAAGGTCATGGGTCCTCCAGCAGGACAATGATCCAAAACATATACTCACTGACAAGCATTTTCTCCTCTTACAAAAGTAATTAATCTATGTCTAAGCCTGAACCCTAAAGTTTGTGATAAGGAAGCTTATCAGGGCCCGGGAAACAAGGATAAAGAGGGGGAATTTACCCTTATCAAAGGATCTGTATTGCAAGGTCAGAGATACAAAACCCCAGTTGTACCTAGAAACCAGATTGTACCAGGCTACAATAGGTTGCAGAGTGTCCCTAGTGGTGAGAAGGAGGGGGAAAGCAAGCTCAGGGTAAGGAGCCCTTACGTCACTGACTTTCCCAATTACTCAGCTGCCAAGAGGCAGACTGATTTGCAACACCTGAAAGGAGAAAGGGTAGGGTTAGAGCCTGGGAGGTTTAAAACTAGGACAGAATATTCAGGAGGGGGGAGGAGAAGGAGTAGGAATGCCTACTGGAGGAAAAATGGAGCTGAAGCCCTGAGAACCAAGAGCCCATGCTGGAGGACAAGACAGGGAAGCTCAGATACATGCTGGCCAGAATATGAGGGAGGAACAACTGACCCAAGCCTTGACCCAGGTATGAGTTTTGGAAGCCTGTCTGATTGGGAGCATTACAGATTTGCTGGAGACAGCGCTTGCCCTGATGGGAGGCAGTCAGCTAAGCCCTCGTCATAGAAGTAGAACCCATGCAGCTAGGAGAACAGGAATTAATTCTGGAAGAGGATGATTCTTACATGGACTGTTCTTTATGCCAAACTGCTAAGCACAAAGAAGTCCTGAGAGGAAATACATCATAAGGGAACCTTCCAGAGTCCAGTATCCTAGAGAGCCTGTATGTGAAGTGAAAAGGTTCTATGAAAAGGAAAATACTTGTGCTGAGAATGTGTGCTGCTGTTTAATTGTTTGCTCATTGACCAGCTGAAGTCAGTGCAATGCAGAGCGTATGCCGTACTCACTGTGAATTTAAGAAGTTCTTTTGGAAGAGAAAAGAGAGCTGTTTTATCTGAAGCTGATATTTTTGGTTTTGTTTTGAACAGCACTGCTATGCACGTTTGCTAGCAGTGGCTGTGGAAAAGATTTTCTGCTTTGCATTGAAGGACATTACAAGCTGTTTGTGTTTAAGTTCAGTGATATCTTGTTGTACTAAATATAATCCTGGAGAAGAAATCCAATAGGTGACAATTTGTGAACCTTATTTGCATTTACCTCATAAATAAATTCTGTCAATGCCTTAACTCTCGACCCAACTACAAAAGAGTGTTTTTCTGCCTAAAAGTCAAGTGTAACCTGACTGGACTACCTTTCCCATGGTGCACTTCAAAGTCAGTCAGTCAGGCACATTGCTGAAGTGGTGGAATCTGCTATAACAAGCATGCCCCTCCACACTGCTGTAAGGGGCTATGGGCGTGACAAGTTATGATGCAAGTTGTAAATAGTTGTAAAAGGTTTATGATTATACTTGTTTTTTTGTAAATAGTTGCAATGTTGCATTACGTTCTATGTATGGTTTCCATTGTTCTATGTAAACCGCCCCTGATCTAGGGAAGGGGCGGTATATAAAAGTTGTCAAATAAATAAATATCCAAAAGAACAAAAGAATGGTTAAAAAGGAACAAATGGACTGTTTTAAACTGGCCAGCAATGTGTCCTGATGTCAATCCAATTGAGAACCTTTGGAAAGAGATGAAATCTGTCAAAGGAATCCTGGAAACATTTATAATCTGGAACAAATTGCAGTTGAAGAGTGGAGAAACTACCAGCAGACACATGTACAAAACTTATAGATGGCTACAAGAAACGTTTAGAGGCTGCCATTACTGCCAAGGGATGTGCAACCAAATATTAGTGAAGGGTGCCATTAATCCTATCCAGGTCCTATTTAGCATTTTTCTCAGAACTTATTATATCTAAGTTGTACAGACATCTTTTTTTTGCTTTTGTATACCTTTGAACATATTATTAAAATATTATGATGATATACAGTTGGAATATTTCCAAATAATTCTCAAGATATTGTTCATAACATACCTTAAATGCAAGGGTGCCAATAATGTTGAACACAACTGCATCTTCCTCTCTTGGCATGGACAGTGAGGGATCAGGCAACAGCACCTTACAGTAAAGCTCCCTAGAACTGAGGCCAGCCTGTTTTTCTAAGCTGCTGCACATTGGTTGCCTCCCTTCTGGTGGACCCTCTGTGATGGTCTCATGGAAATACTGGTTGAGAATAACTCTCTGTTATGAGACTGGAATGACATCTCTGGTAGTTTTGCATTCCAATGACTGTTCCTCAGGGCCAGCTCAACCACTAGGCAAACTAAGCAGCTGCTTCTTGAGTGGGGGCACCAAAAACAGCTACAAAGCATAGCAATGGGTCTTAGCAGACACAAACTCAGAGCCATTAATGCATACTTTTGCTTGCAAGAAGAAAGGACAATGTGCAAACAGTCCACTTATTCTTGGAAAAAGTTGCTTTTTTGAAATCTCTTTACAAACTGAAATTTAACATCAAAAACTGTAATGTCCAAATATGTGTTTTTATAGGATTGTTCTGGGAGGGATGGCATTGAGATGATTACAATTCTATTTAATAATTTAAATTTTGGGAGGCAGGGGCATTAGACTAAAAGCTAATTGTGAGGGGGTGCAAGGCTGAAGTTTCACATAGGGTGCCTTGTGTGATCCCTCCCCTTTCCAGTACCCGTAGGTAGGGGTTAAGGAGTTTAAGTTCCTTCTTTAAACCAATGTTCTGCTACTTCCTGGAGCAGTGCTCGTAGGGAAATGTAGTTTACCACCAGTTCAAATGAAGAGTAGTGTGACTCAGAATGTTTGCAAGCAAAAAGGGATTTATTTCCCCTCCCGGGGTTGGACTTCACAAGGATAAAAAGGTAACACAAAATATCTGCTCTCTGGCAGCAAAAAGGACAAAAAATAAGAATAGCTTTCTTCAGCATGAAATAAACATTTTTCTTTCCAGCAGGTTGTAATTCAGCACATGGTTTCATACAGCTCTGTTTCCCTCACAGCCAGCTTGTATTTTCTTCACCATATCTCTAACATAAAGATATTATCTGTTCAGCTAATGTAATCGTGCAATCCATTTCCTCTGTGGGGTAATTCATATAGGACGGCTCTGTGTCCATATGTTCCACCTCTGAGGAAGGAATAATCTGACCAGTTCTTTCTAGGGCCGCGCCCTTTTCTTCAACCCTGAGCTTTTCAAAACATTCAGGATTTAAATACCGGTTAAAGCCAGTATTGTAGCCCCAACCTTCCAGGTCATTACATTCACATGGATTCCTGTAATCCCAGCCCTTGGGCTTACCTGGGGGCCTGGCTGTGGAAGCTTTTCTCTGGGGTTTAAAAATACCGGTTGGTTCCCTGCTGAACCTGTGTGAGGCAGTTTCCAAATGCCTTCCTGGCTGCTTGTAATCCCGTGTATGCTTCAGCTGGTCTGGTCTGCTCCTTCGATAGCTCTCAGCCGGAGCCTCTGACCTCCCTTCAGCTGAAAACTCCTTCCAACTTCTGGCCGGAAGTCTGCTTTCCTCTCTCTCCTCCCCCTCTCTGCCTGCTGGGGCCTCCTTATGAGACAGCCTTCCTGGGTAGGGCCTGGCTCCACCCCCTAGCAGGTGTTCAGACTTTCCCCGTGACTCTTTGCTAAACTGATAGCAGGGGCGTGTTTCCTTCTCTCGTGCCTTGTTTCCCTGACAACTGGTAGCCATGTGCCTTTGTTTATCTTGCAGCCCTGCACTTTCTACCTGGTTTTCAAGCATTTCTACCGGGCCAGAAGGACTTGCTATATCACAGATCCCCCCACTTAAAATATTACGGGCTGCCGGAACCTGTGACGGACAGCACGTAATCGGAGAAAGGGCATCGGCATTACTGTGCAGTCTACCCACTTGGTGCTGCACCACAAAATCATAAGCCTGTAACGCTAGATGCCATCGGGTTAACCTGGCGTTAGTGTTTCTCATCTGATGCAACCATTTTAAGGGCGCATGGTCAGTAATCAAATAAAATTTTCGGCCTGTCAAATAAAACCGCAAGGACTCTATCGCCCACTTAATTGCGAGACACTCGCGTTCTACGGTAGAATACTTCTGTTCCGCTCTGGACAATTTCCGACTTAAGTAAGTCACCGGATGTTCAATACCCTCAAATATCTGGGACATTACGGCTCCTAATCCCATTTCGGAAGCGTCGGTTTGTACCAAGAATGGCATGTTAAAGTTAACCCCCCTAAGGACCGGGGCTGTACATAACCTGTCTTTCAGCGTTATGAACACTTCCTCCGCCTCCGGTGTCCACTTGAGGTATTCGGGGCATTCTTCCTGAGCATGTCTGTTAGCAGGGCACTTTCCTCCGCAAATCTGGGAATAAATCGGCGGTAGTATCCCACCAGGCCCAGGAATCCCCGCATTTGTCTTTTGTTCAGTGGGCGTGGAAAGTTCTTCACGCTTTCCACCTTACTAGCTAAGGGCTCTACCACCCCTCCTCCCACCATGTGGCCTAAGTATTTCACTTTTGTGCCGGCGAAGAGACACTTCCCGGGGTTCACCGTGAGACCCGCTTTCCTTAGCGTATTCAAGACTGCCTCTACCCTGGGCAAATGCTGGGCCCATGTGGTGCTATGGATGACAATGTCGTCCATATATGCCCAGGCGTATTCGTGGTGGGGCCGTAAGATGTGATCCACCAGCCTTTGACAGGTGGCCGCTGCCCCGTGAAGCCCAAAAGGCATACGCCGGAATTGAAACAACCCTAGCGGGGTAGAAAAGGCTGTCTTAGGTTTGGAGGCCTGGGTGAGTGGTATTTGCCAATAACCTTTCGTTAGGTCTAATGTGGTCAAATACTTCGCCTGGCCCAGTTTGTCTAATAGGTCCTCAATTCGAGGCATGGGATACGCATCGAAGTCAGAGATATTATTTATTTGTCTAAAATCGATACAGAAGCGCAGACTTCCATCTGGTTTGGGCACTAACACGATAGGGCTGGACCAGGGGCTTCTGGATTCTTCGATGATGCCCATTCGGAGCATGTCCCTTACCTGCTCTATCATTTCCTTTTTCCGAGCCTCTGGTAGCCTATAGGGGCGTTGCCTAATTATTTTTCCCGGTTCCGTAATAATTTCATGGGCAACGATTCTGGTTTCCCCTGGCAATGTCGTCAGGACATCGGAGAACCTATCTAACACCCTTCTAAGTTCCTGTTGCTGTTGCCCTGATAACCCGTCCCCTATACGTGGCCCTGGAGTTTCCCTCCAATCGGCGGGCTGAGGACCAAAATCGTCCTCCTTCTGTTCTTCGGTGACAGCTGTCAGCCCTTTTAAATCTCCCACTCCGGTAGACCCAAATCCTCCTTCTCCTCTCCCCGTGGGAGTTAATGAGGCCACTTCTACCACCTCCGGGAAACCTACGCGCTCGCAGATCATTTGCGCGACCCTGTCACCTGCCTTCACCTGGAACTCTTCCTGACTGAAATTGAACATTAGCACCTTTACCTCTCCGCGAAAATCGGGGTCAATTACCCCAGCTCCTATGTCTATAAAATATTTGGCGGCTAGGCCTGACCTGGGTGCTATCCTTCCATAGCATCCGGGCGGGATTTGGACCTTCACCCCTGTACTTATTAGGGCCTTCCCTCCCCTGGGTATCACCCTATCTTCCACACTAAATAGGTCGTATCCTGCGGCAGCTTCCGACGCTCGCTGGGGACCCCTGGCCTGAACTGACATCTTACAATACTGAAGTAGGAACTTTGGTTTTTCCGGAGTTATATTCTTTTCTTTGGCTGGGCATTGTGGGCTACTTTTCCCCGGTTTTCCGAACAGAGGGCAGGGGACTTTAGTCGCGATGGCCTCCAATCTAGGTAAATCTTGGGACTCCACCTCTCCTTCCCCCGAGGGAGCTTCACAGGGGGTGGATATTACATTCTGTTCAGTGGTAAGACCTTCCTCGAGCCCCTGTCTAAAGGGTGGCCAATCCTTACCCAAGACGACGCTCTGTGGAAGGCGGGGGACCACCGCCATCAACATCTTCCCGTCTGTTCCCAGCCCGCTTATTCCTATTTCATATAAGGGGTAATGGTAAGATGCCCCATGTATGCATCTTATTTTAACCCTTCCCACGGCTTGACCTGGTGCTGACTGGGCTTGTATGGCCTCCCAGAGCCGTTGGGAGACCATGCTCTGGTCAGCACCAGAGTCAAGCAGTGCCTGGGCTTCTATACCCTCCACCTGTACCAGGAGTAAAAACCCTGATTGGCCTTTCTTTTCAATACCAGCCATTAATGCCCTGCGTGCATCACAGTCCCTTTGAAAATGTCCCATGCCCCCACATTTAAAACATTTTCCCCTCATGTTGGACATATATACATTTTCATCAGACAATTTATACGATACATTCTTACTCTTAGTATCAGCCATTGCTGCACCTGGAGCGCTGGATTTTGGGGCTTTGGCAAATTCAGCCTCAAAATACCGCTCCGTCATACCAGCTGCTTCCTCTGCAGTTTTGCAGTCCTGCAGCATAAGGAAGGTTTTTACTTCCGCTGGTATTGCCTATAAATATTGTTCTAAAATTAGCTCATCCATTATGGACTCAACCGTTCTATGCTCCGGTTTTATCCATTTCCAGGCCAACCCTTTCATTCTATAGTAAAGGGCCTTTGGAGTTTCTCCAGGCCTCAACTTGGCCTTCCTAAATTGGCACCTATAGAATGAAGGTGTTAGCCCGAGCCTATCCCTCACCACATTTTTAATCGCCTCATAGTCAGTTGTTTTTTTGTTTTTTTTTTAAATATTTATTTTCAATTTTTTCAACAATACAAAACACAGCAAAGCACAGACATACTAACAAAACATAGCAAAGCCTAATACTACCCCTAACACAATCCAAAGAAAGAAAGAAAACCCACCCTATTCCCACCCCCGGTCCTCCTCACCCCCGACCCTCTCCTCCAGGGATTTTTTACCAAAGCATCCAATAATAAAATACAGTTTCAGTTACGTACATTAGCAGAAGCGACAAAATCATTTAACAACTGCCATTGGAGAATGCGTTTCCCCGACAAAGGCAGAGATTTACAGGAACATTGTTCAAACTGGCTATATAAACTGATATGGTTCCACCATTCATGAAAGGTAGCGCGCAGTGTATGTTTCCAGTATTTAACAAGTAAACAAATCGCGATACCTATCATGAAATCGAACAGAAAAACGCCATTCTTAGGAAGTGTTGGCACCTCTGCTGCGGACCGAAGACATACGATCTGCCAAGAGAGGGGCTCTCTGAACTGGAGAACTCGTTGCACCTGCTCCCAAATGGAGTCCCAGTAGGCTTTCACCCCACTACATTCAAAAATTAAGTGCCGTAGCGTGCCTACTTCGCCGCCACATGTCCAGCAGAGGGGACTGAGAGAATTGTCCCATCTGGCAAGTGTAACGGGAGTGTAAAAACTGTTGTGAGCAAAAAAAAACAATGTCTGAGTCAAGGAGGCAGACCTAGTCACTCGAACTTGCTTAGTCCAAAATGTCCTCCACTGCGATTCAGAGAGCACCCTCCCGGTGTCACGTTCCCATCTCTTCTGAACTTTGCCCACCGCTAATGGCAAGGCCGCAGCAAAGCGTTTATAAATCTGTGACACAATTCCCTTGCCCTGCCTAATTTTTTCAAGGAACACAAAAACTCCCTCCGTGCTGGGATCCTGTGACGGAGTTAACCCTGCACCAACTAGGCAATGTCTCAACTGGAGCCACTGGAACTGAGAGGAAATAGGCAGACCAAATTCCTGCTTGAGCTCTACAAAGGTCTTCCATCTGTTAGAAGTTTGCAGATGATTCACTAACCAAATCCCTCGGGAGTACCAAACTTTCCAGGCAAAAGGTTTCTTCTGAATAAGAAATAAGGGGTTGTTCCAAAGGGGCAGCCGGAAATGAGAAGTCCCTTTGGGTTCACAGGTTTTGACAAACAGCCGAAACGCTTTAAGCGTATCAAGAATAACAATGGGAAGTTGAGACGTGGACGGAAATTGCATTCCAAGAACATACCACAACGGTACAGGGGCTAATAGCTTTTCCTCCAGAAGCGCCCAAATTGGCCGTTCCGAGACAGACCTCTCCAACCAGCGAGAGCCCTGCTTGAGCAAGAAGGCGTGATGATAAGCTTTAAAGTTGGGAAAGTTCACACCTCCTTGCTCCCGCTGCATACGTAATTTATCTTTAGCAATCCTCGGCACTTTGCTTTCCCATAGAAACTGCAATAGCGACCGTTCTATTTGATGATATATTGAGTCAGGGAGATAACAGGGCAGCATCTCTAAATAATAATTAATTTTAGGGACGATCATCATTTTGATGGTATCTAACCTGCCCCACCAAGAGAGCGACAGGGGGCGCCACCGTGTAGTTAATTCCCGCACCAAAGCAAGGATCTCCTCTACATTGCGGTTGACCGTTTCTTCAAACGGGTAGCAGTAACGGACCCCTAAATATTTTATTGTCCCCGACTCCCACAAAAAGGGATAATCACTTAAAGCCTCCTTACGGGCCCATTTATTCAAAGGAAACACCACAGACTTGGACCAATTAATTTTATATCCTGAATATCTCGAATATTTCTCAATGGTATCCAATATTATGGGAACAGAGTCCGGTGAGGCGAAGAGAAGAAGGTCGTCCGCATACGCGGATAACTTAATTTCGAGCCCCGCCACCTTAGCACCATGAATTTCCGCGGTTTGCCGGAGAAGAAGAGCAAGAGGCTCCATTGCTAAGTTAAAGAGCTTAGGGGAGAGCGGGCAGCCTTGGCGGGTGCCCCGCCGCAGCGCCAAAGGCGTGGATACAACTCCATTAACACTGATCCGCGCGACGGGATCCAGGTAGAGAGGAGCAAGGGCCCTCAGAAATGAGTCCCCAAAACCGAACCAACGGAGAGTCGCAAAAAGAAAAGACCATTCTAAGCGATCGAAGGCCTTTTCTGCGTCTAACGATAGACCCATCAATGGGCTCTCCATATCATCAGCTCCTATAAGGATATGGCATAAAAGACGCGCATTGTCCGCCGTCGAGCGGCCTTCCGTAAAACCACACTGATCAGCATGGATTAAAGATGGAATAATCCCCGATAGCCGGGCGGACAGAACTGTAGCATAAATCTTGTAATCCGCATTAAGCAGTGAAATGGGGCGATAATTGGAGACTAACTGAGGATCTCTACCGGGCTTCTCGAATACTATGAGGTTCGCCGTCGCGAAGGAGCCTACAGGTTGCCCCGCTGTGGTTAAGTGATGAAAGTACTGCTCTAAATAAGGGGCAAGGGCTGGGGCAAACTTTTTAAAGAATTCCACAGGAAGCCCATCAGGGCCGGCAGCCTTACCCGAGGCCATAGAGGTTATGGCTCTTTTAATCTCCTCGATAGTGAGAGGAGCATCCAACACCTTGCAATGGTCCTCGGAGAGGGTAGGATGTTGTATATTAGCTACTAAGTGCGCGAAACCTTCAGGAGAAAATTCACACTCCGAGCTGTAGAGTTGCGCATAATAATCACGAAAGGCCTCGGCGATCTGTGTATCTTTAACAACAATCCCCGCTCCCTGTGAAGTCCTAATGGCACTCACACGTTTAATCTCACGTTTACCTTTCAATGTAGACGCCAGATGCTTCCCCGCTTTATTCTTCTCTCACGATAGTAATACCCCTGTTGCCGGCGAACATAAGCAGACGCCTCATTGGAAAGAAGAGTATTATACTGGAACCGCAAGCGCTGAAGGCGCAATAAGATACACGGGTCTGAGCGACGCACAAGGATTCGTTCCCCAGCTTTAATCTGTACCTCCAGAGCTTGCAGCCTGTGCTTCCGCTGTTTCTTCAGCCGTATGTCAAAACCTGTGATGACCGCTCTGATCATAGCCTTAAAGCCCTCCCACCAAGCCCAGGTGGAGGTGGCATGGATGGAATTAAATTGGAAATAATCAGAAATGGCGGAGTTTATTTCCGTCTGAAATTCCGGGATATCAAGCAGAGATCTGTCCAGACCCCAACTGGAAGACGGAGTGTGTAGTGAATCATCTTGCAAGACTACAGAAACAGGTGCGTGGTCTGAGATATGAATTGAGAGGAGGTGAGAAGAGCCCATGATAGGAACTAAAGCTTTGGAGATTAAAAAAAAATCTATACGAGATTGCGAAGCATGGGGCGCTGAAAAAAAGGTGAACTCCAGATCCTGTGGGTGCTGGAGACGCCATATATCCACCAGAGCGAGCTCCTGAATCATGGAAGTAAGCATTAGATGCCCCCGGGAGCTCTTAAGAGAACGGGGGGGTTGACGATCAACCAGAGGGTCCAATGCTTGATTGAAATCCCCCCCGACCATGAGCAGCTTCCCATCCTCAGCAGCCAACTCCTTTATAATTCCAGTGAAAAAATCGTAATTATCCCCTGTAGGAGCATACAGACACATAAGGAGCACTTCTAACGTGCCCAGTTTCAATACCACTTTAACCCAGCGCCCCTTTGTATCAGACTTAACGCTCAACACTGTTAACCCAAGAGAGCTTTTAGCCAAGATGGCTACCCCATTACGCTTCCTGACAGCTGGAGAGTAAGCTATGACTTTATAAGGTTTCAGCCCAAGCTTCAATGACTCATGTAAATTCAAGTGTGTCTCTTGGAGCAATAAAATGTCTGCCCCTTCCCGCCGTGCATAGTCCAGAATTTTCCGCCTCTTAATCGGGCTGTTAATACCCTGCACGTTGAGGGAGAGTAATTTACACGGAGCCATTGAAACTAGCATCTAAGATAGCCCCGAGGGGCCCAAGCAGATGGTGCGTCATACACAGTGAAAGTATTTGATTATCCCAGGGGAAGTGTTTCACCAACATATAGCCAGCAGTAGATGAACGCTTCTCACATACAATATCAAAACTAACCCACAAGAGGGACCCTGGAGGAGAGGCGAGACCCTGCTTAAATATTGGTGAGCACAGGCCGACCGAGCAGGCTCGGGAGACCCAGGAGAAAGAGCGCAGACCCTTTACCGCTGGTAGTAAGAGCAGCAAAGGTTGGGAGCGCTATAACAAAATGCCTAACCTAGCGATGCCATAGAAGGCCAATAAAACCTCCACAGGAATTATACACCGGGGTTATTAAACATCACACAGTAGGCAACACAATGAAACTTAAAACCTGAACAGCACAGCAAAGAAGTCCATCTCCCCAACGATTCCAAGAGCAATTTCAGCTCCCAAGCGCTGATGCTGTTGCTTCCAGCCACGATGGGATCTCGCTGGGCACAAGGCCCAGGCATAGAGAAACTATTGCAGTACACAGATGGAGGGGCTTCCCCCGATAGATTAGTCCATCCCCGGGCATGCACCTCAACGCATCAGGGCTGCTTCAGCTTCTTCCAGGAAGTGCTGCAGTGCATCGGGCTCCTCAAAGGTACGAGTTTGATTAAGGTGAGTGACTCGCATGCGCGCAGGATATAATAGGCCGAAACGCGCCTGTATCTGCTGGAGACGAGGACGAAATTCCAAGAGCTTTTTACGCCGACTGACGGTATATTTGGCAAGGTCTGGAAAGAAGGAGAGCTTTCGCCCCTCAAATTCTATCGGCGCTCTTGACCGCGCCATCTCCAATATCTGTGCTGCCTGCTGATAGCGCAACGTGCGCAGAACAATAGGCCGCGGTCTAGAGTCATGTGCCACAATATGGGATGGAACGCGGTGGGCCCGATCAATCTCGAAATCCTTGTCAAACTGACAGTGCAAAATCTCTGGAATGACCTTAAGCAAAAACGCACGCATGTCTCTGCCTTCTGCGCCCTCCGGCAGACCCACCAGACGAATGTTATTACGACGTGCTCTGTTGTTGCTATCTTCGACCTCCCGCTGCAGCGCCTTGATCTGCCTCTCCAGCTTAGGGATAGCTTCTATCCGGGCCGCATGGACTGTGAGTATGCCCTCAACCTTGTCTTGGCGCAGAGAGAGGCTCTCGATTTTGGCGTTCAGCCCGGCGAGATCATCTTGCACTGAAGCCAATGCTGCCCCATTGGCTTTAACCAGCTCCTTGACCCCTCGGATTTCTGTAAGGAGTTCGAGATGAGCGTCAGGTCCCTCTCTGGTAGTCGCCATTTTTTGTGGGGAGATGGGCTCCGTTTTCGACCATTTTGCGCTGCTATTTACAGCCCCGGAGTAGTCCAGCCGTTGCGGTTTCGGGCCCGCCATCAGGAAGGCACCCCTGACCGTTTAGAAAGGTATTTTAGCCGAAAACTGGTGCAAATAATCAGGATTCTAGTAGGTCGCCACAGAGCCTCCGCTCAACACGTCCACTCAGCTCGGCATCAGGCTCCGCCCCCATAGTCAGTTGTTAATGCAACAGGCATTGACTTATAAGCTAATAGGGCTTCTCCAGATAGGGACATGGCAAATCTGAGAGCCCATTGTTCTCTAGGCAGCTTCATTGCCTCTGCCAAACGCTCAAAGGCGTCCACATACTCATCCACGTTATCTGTGGAAGACAACTGTCCCAGCCTAAAGACATCCCCACCAAACAGTCCTACCCCACGGGTATACTCGGGCAAGTCTCTTGCTGGCTCCTGTTGTTGCTTTACCAACAGTTCCATTAGCTCTTTCATCGGCTTCTGTTGTTCCATGATGGCAGCCATGGCTTGATCCTGGACTCCGCGGGTCATTTCCAGCTGTTTGTCCCACTGGAGAGACATCCATCGTAACATCTCTTGGGGATCCATTTCAGCTGCTCAGGTACCTGGAAAAGACACAAGAAAAAGACCCAAGTGCGGTCCACACAAAAAAAAAAAAAAAACCAAAACAACTTTTCCTCTTTTTTTTTTTTTTTTTTCACTTGTGCACTGCTGCTGTGCACTACTGCTGTGCACTACCTTTCTCTGTTTATCCCTCTACACTTATGCCTAGCCCCTTTTACCTGGGCTCAGTGTAGAGTCAAGCACTGAGAAAGTAGTTTCTTTGTCTGACCGGTAGTCAGTCGAGCACCGGCTCCTCCTGGGTATCAGCTGCTCCTTGCTGCTGGACTCTTGTCCCTCCAGGTGTCCTTTAAATCCGAGTAAAATCCAAACTACTACGCCATTGTGATCCCTCCCCTTTCCAGTACCCGTAGGTAGGGGTTAAGGAGTTTAAGTTCCTTCTTTAAACCAATGTTCTGCTACTTCCTGGAGCAGTGCTCGTAGGGAAATGTAGTTTACCACCAGTTCAAATGAAGAGTAGTGTGACTCAGAATGTTTGCAAGCAAAAAGGGATTTATTTCCCCTCCCGGGGTTGGACTTCACAAGGATAAAAAGGTAACACAAAATATCTGCTCTCTGGCAGCAAAAAGGACAAAAAATAAGAATAGCTTTCTTCAGCATGAAATAAACATTTTTCTTTCCAGCAGGTTGTAATTCAGCACATGGTTTCATACAGCTCTGTTTCCCTCACAGCCAGCTTGTATTTTCTTCACCATATCTCTAACATAAAGATATTATCTGTTCAGCTAATGTAATCGTGCAATCCATTTCCTCTGTGGGGTAATTCATATAGGACGGCTCTGTGTCCATATGTTCCACCTCTGAGGTAGGAATAATCTGACCAGTTCTTTCTAGGGCCGCGCCCTTTTCTTCAACCCTGAGCTTTTCAAAACATTCAGGATTTAAATACCGGTTAAAGCCAGTATTGTAGCCCCAACCTTCCAGGTCATTACATTCACATGGATTCCTGTAATCCCAGCCCTTGGGTTTACCTGGGGGCCTGGCTGTGGAAGCTTTTCTCTGGGGTTTAAAAATACCGGTTGGTTCCCTGCTGAACCTGTGTGAAGCAGTTTCCAAATGCCTTCCTGGCTGCTTGTAATCCCGTGTATGCTTCAGCTGGTCTGGTCTGCTCCTTCGATAGCTCTCAGCCAGAGCCTCTGACCTCCCTTCAGCTGAAAACTCCTTCCAACTTCTGGCCGGAAGTCTGCTTTCCTCTCTCTCCTCCCCCTCTCTGCCTGCTGGGGCCTCCTTATGAGACAGCCTTCCTGGGTAGGGCCTGGCTCCACCCCCTAGCAGGTGTTCAGACTTTCCCCATGACTCTTTGCTAAACTGATAGCAGGGGCGTGTTTCCTTCTCTCGTGCCTTGTTTCCCTGACAACTGGTAGCCATGTGCCTTTGTTTATCTTGCAGCCCTGCACTTTCTACCTGGTTTTCAAGCATTTCTACCGGGCCAGAAGGACTTGCTATATCACACTTGTCATTCCTGACACTAGCACCAGTTTGTCTGTGTTACTGTAGTACATGTTTAAAGATATGGCTTCCTTTCTAGATACCCTCCAAGAAATATTGTCCTGTTCTGGCTTACATCTGCTCTCAGAATATTACAAAAGTCTGTCAGAGTAGATTTCTTCCTACTAATCAACAATGTTTCCCATTTGGTGAGATTTAACTTAAATGCACATTCATCCAGCCAGGATACCACTTTCTGAAAGCAATTATTTAGATTAATAGTATCCTCTACCCAGGGGCGACTCAAGGCAATTTGCTGCCTAAGACAAGATAACATGGCACCCTGTCCCCCAGTGCACCCAAAATGGAGGGTCTCCTCAGACCTCCAGTCAGGAAGTGAGGCAGATGCCCTATGACAAAAAGGAATGCAACATATTCCTAGGCCGTATATTGTTGTTGCTGTTAAGTGCTGTCGAGTTAGTGTCGACTCATGGCGACCCTCAATACAACTGTCCTAAACAGTGCTGTCTTCAGTCTCATTGTTGATAGAACGGCATCCATAGCTGCTGTTATTGTATTGATCCATCTCATTGCTGGCCTTCCTCTTTTGTGTTGATCTTTAAACTTGCCATGCATTTTCTCTTTCTTTAATGATCTCTCTCTTTGCATGATGTGTCCAAAGTACAAAATTCAAAGTCTTAGTATCTGAGCTTCTAAAGAAAGCTTAGGTTTGATCTCCTCTAGTACTGACTGGTTTGTTCTTCGGGTAGTCCATGGTATACACAGTATTCTTCGCCAGCACTATAATTCAAAGGCATTGACTTTGTTCCTGTCTATCTTTTCACTGTCCAACTTTCGCATCCATATGATATTATTGAAAATACCATGGCTTAGACAAGTCAAATCTTTGTATGGAGAGAGACATCTCTGCTTTTGAGAATCTTGTCTGTCCTTCATAGCCATTCTGCCAAGAGCAATATGTCATTGATTTCTTGACTGCTTGTTTCTTTATTGATGACTGATCCAAGGAGGTTAAAGTCGTCAACTATTTTAATTTTTTCTTCATCAACAATGAACTTCTAGATTTTGCAGTTATGATCTTTGTCTTCTTTACATTAAGGTGCATGCCCATTTTAAGACTATGCTCCTTGATCGTGAGAAGCAAATATTTCAGATCGTCCTTTCAGCCAGTATTGTAGTCTGTGCAGTGTGTAAGTGTATTAGCATTTAAAGGCAAGCTTCAGAAATCTACTTTTGTCATAGAGAACTATTTCTATCATAGGGGACGGGGAGATACTGGACTGCAGGGGAGGGGTTAGAGAGCGCGGAGATACTGAGCTTTGAGAGGATGACAAAGATGGTGATCACTGAGGGGTGGACAGAGAGGGAAATGTCTGATTCTAAATGGTGGATGCAGAGGGCATTGCTGGACTCTGAGAAGTGAACAGAGGATGAGGGATGGACAGAGATGCTGGACTCTGAGGGGCGGACTGAGGGTGAAATTTGAGTGGATAAAGATAGAATAAAGAGACATGAAAGAAGGAGCTAAAAGGAAAAGATCAATATATCAAAGACAGATATAAAGAGGGAATGGAAGATGACAGAAAGAACAAGGAGAAATGACAAATCAGCGGCAGACTCTGGAAAGAGAGTTAAAAGAACACAAAGGGTAGTAGAAGAAAGACTGAGCCATTGTGACTCAAAACTAAAATGCCCAGACAAGAAAAGTATAAAGTATTTTATTTTGAATTTATTAACTGGAATATGTTAACTTTGGGAAATGTGCATTGCTGATGATGTCTCTGTTCAGTACAAGAAGAAAGTGTAGTTGCTTACCTGTAATGGGGATTCTTCGTATACAGCAGGGGTATGCAGCCATACTCTAGGTGCTCTCCGCTGACAGCGCCTGTGTGCCCTGCTCTCCCCGAGGAAGGAGTAGGTCATGTGTGCTGAAGGACATGGCCTGAAGCGGGGAAGAAAGCAGCAGCAAAAAGCTGCTGCCTTTTGAAATACTGCTGCTGCCGCCCCCACCCGAGATGGAATCGGTGGCAGCAGGGGGGGGGGGGCGGTGACATGACTTAGCAGGGGCAGCATGACTGGGGTTTCTGCCTATGGTGGCAGAAACCCTTGGGCCAGCCCTGCGGGCAGATGAGTGTGGCTGCATACCCCTGCTTTATACGGAGAATCCTCATAACAGGTAAGCAACTACACTTTCTCAGTCTACAAGCAGGGTGGGGATGGAGGCACACTCTAGGTGAGTTCAGAGCTGAGGGCCGCTGAAAAGTCCATTATTACATGTGGCCCGGGTGAAAATTGGGAGGCAAAGACTTTAGGCAAAGAGGTTTCGCAGTACAGCCTGGACAAAGGCAAAGTCAGTGGCTGAAGAATGATCCGAACTGTATTATTTTGTGAAGGTATGAACAGATAACCATGTAGCAGCTTTGAAGATATCTTGCAGAGGACTAGTAGCTAGATTAGCCACCACAGCTGCTGTCACACAAAGGTGATGGGGACCTACCCGCCTGAAGATAACAAAAATAAATATAGTCTGCAGTCCAGGAGGAGATGGTATGCTTAGATGCAGTTCTCCCTTGTTTGTTAGGGTTTAAGGTGACAAAAAGCTGGGAAGACTGGCGAAGCTGTTTGGTTGCTTGGAGATAGTACAGTAAAGCGTAGTTACTCAGCTAGAACAGGTGAGTTCCGGGAACAGCAGAAATTTAGTCGTCACATATGGGTAACGTCAGTACTGACGGAGCCCACACAAGAATGCTCCCCAGCGTCCAATAGAAACGTTTTTGGGAGCATCCCACTGCGCCTGTGTAGCTGCTCCTGGCTTTCCCGCTCTCCTTCTTCAGTTGAGTTTGTAGCTGAGATAAAAGGAGAGAAGAAAAAGAAGAGGAAGAGTACAACTCCTAGGGGAGGAGGGTGGGTTGTGAAGACTAAATTTGTGCTGTTCCCGGAGAAAAGCAGTTACAGATGAGTAACTACGCTATCTCCAGGAACAAGCAGGAATGTAGTCTTCACATATGGGACTCCCTTGCTTGGAGATGCCAGAGAGATGACCTCAGAGTGAGCTGTGGATCATAGGCATAACTGAGTAGGTCATATGTCCTCCAGGGATGTCTGATATCGATCCCCAGGATGGAGGGTAGGAGTTGTTCTAAGTTTGAAAGAGATGTAAGTATTAGTGTATGTGTCTCATATCCCCTCGTGTTAAATGTATCCCACAATTGTGTTGTGACCACTTTGATTGAAGGATAAGGTGGTATACAAAACTGTCTAAATAAATAAATTAAATAAATAAATAAATAAATTAAATAAATGCTGGAGAACAGCTTGGCCAAACAAGGCATCCCGGCGGGAGTCCTTGTCTAGGCAATAATGAGCAGCAAAGTGTGGACAGAAGACCAAGTTGCCACTTTGCATATCTTATCAATCGCTACAGAGTGTAGATTTGCCATAGAAGTAGCCATGGCGTGAACATTATGAGCAGTGACGTGACCCTCGAGAGAGAGTCCTGCACTTTCGTAAGCAAAGGAGATGCAATCCACTATCCATCTGGAGAGAGTCCACTTGGATACTGCCAAACTCAGGTGACTCAAGTCAAAAGGCGATGAAAAGCTGGGTAGCTTTCCTGTGCTCTTGAGTTCTCTGGAGATAAAAAGCCAAGACATGTTTGCAATCCAGAGTGAAGGGTTGCTTCTGCCCTAGAAGAATGAGGTCTAGGGAAAAACACAGGGAGGTAGACTGACAGGGAGGTAGACCACCTTTGGCATAAAGTGAGGATGAGTCCTAAGGACTACCTTATCATGGTGGAATCGTGTATAAGGAGAGTCAGCCACCAAAGCCTGGAGCTCACTCATGCATTTTGCTGAAATGAGGGCAACGTGAGAAACCTCAGAGAGGTAGTGGCTAGTTGTTCAAAGGGCGGCTTGAGGAGCTGTCCTAAAACAACATTAAGATCCCATGCCACTGAAGAGGGCTTAATGGGAGGTTTGGTTGATAGAAGACCCCTCATGAAGCGTGCTACAAGCGGCTGAGAAGAGATGGGCTGACCATCTAAGGGCATGTAAGAAGCCACAATTGCACTTAGGTGTACTCTTACCGAATTGGTTTTGAGTCCAGAGGAAGACAGGTGGAGAAGATATTCAAGTAATGCATCCACCAGAGCTGAGGAGGGGTCAAGCGCCATCTGTGAACACCAGAGAGAGAATCTATGCTATTTGAAGGCATAGGAGAGCCTGGTGGAAGGCTTCCTAGAAGCTAAAAGGATATCTTTTACCTGTTGAGAGAGGTTAATGTCCTGGAAGGCTATGCCTTCAGCAGCCATGCTGTAAGATGTAGGGACTGTGGACTGGGATGGAGCAGAATCCACTCCGCCTGAGAGAGGAAATCTGGAGTAGACCCCAGATCTACGGGTTGAGCCTGAGACAGACGTAGAAGGAGCGTGGGACTATGAGTATCATGTAGCCCTTGTCTCTCTGGAGTTTGAAAAGAATCTTGGGAATGAGGGGAATGGGTGGGAAAGCATAAAGGAAGCCTTGGCCCCAGTGAAGGTGAAAAGCATCCACCTGCTGGCCATCCAGTGCAGGAGTCATGGAGCAGAAGCGAGGAAGCTTGGCATTCTGAGCACTCGCAAACAGGTCTATTTCTGGGGTTCCCCAGATCTGAAAAACTTGAGCAACCTTGTCTGCATGCAGAGACCATTTGTGGGGTAGAAGGACTCGACTTAGTTTGTCTGCCAAGACATTGTGATTGCCTGGAAGATACACCGCAAGAAGGTGAATGTCGTGTTGTATGGCAAAAGACCACATATGCAGGGCCATGTTGCAGAGGGTCCAAGAGCCTGTTCTGACCTGCTTGTTCAAGTAGGACATGGCTTCTTGTTTGTCCATCTGGACTAGAACTGTTGGAATCAAAGATGGTCCTGGAACACCTTGAGAGCATTGTGGATGGCTCTGAATTCCATCAGATTTATGTGGAGTTGTGACTCCTGATGAAACCAAAGCTCCTGAGTGGAGAGACTGTCCAGATGAGCTCCCCAGCCCAATTTGGATGCATCCATCATCAGGGTACACTGATGTGCTGGCATCTGAAAAGGTGACCCTACCAGGAGGTTTTCAGGGGATTGCCACAACTGGAGAGATGAGATTAGTCAGGTAGAGACCATTATCTTGTCTCCCTGGCGACCCGATGCCTGAGACCACTGGGAAGCCAGTGTCCATTGAGCTGCGTGCATATGTAGATGAGAATATGGAACAACATGCACTAATGATGCCATATGACCCAGACGTTGTAGCAGTTCTCGAGCTGTGAGAAAGTTCTTGAGGCACGCCTGAGATGCTAACTGAATGAGTCGAGCACAGCGGAGTTGGGGCAGAAATGCCCTTGATTGCTGAGTGTCTAGGAGAGCCCCTATGAACTCTAGCATTTGAGAGGGAATGAGTTGGGACTTTGGAAGATTTATTACAAATCCCAAATGTTGCAGTACTTGCATGGTGCGCAATAGGGACAGACTGGTCTCTGGAGAGGTGTTTGCTCAAATGAGCCAGTGGTCTAAGTAAGGGAAGACAAATATCCCAAGAGTCCATAGGAATGTGACTACTACTGCCATGCACTTTGTGAAGACTCTTGGGGCAGAGGCAAGGCTGAAAGACAGGACTCTGTATTGATAATATCTCCCTTGAAAAATGAAGCGCAGGAACTTTCTGTGCTGTGAGTGAATAAGTATGTCAGTATATGCCTCCTTTAGATCTAGATAACAGAGCTAATCCTGGCTCTGAAGATAGGGGAGAAGGATGCCTAAGGAGATCATTTTGAATTTCTCCCATAGTAGGTACTTGTTCAGTTCTCTGAGGTCCAGAATGGGCCTGTACCCTCCTGTTTTCTTTGGAATGAGGAAGTATGGAGAATAGAAGCCCATTCCCTGCTGGGATGATGGAACCTCCTCTATTACGCCCTGAAAGAGAAAGGAGGTGACCTCTGGCAACAACAAAGCAGTGAGAGGGGGCTGAGAACGGAACTCTCTTGGAGGAGTCGGGGGGGGGGGGCAAACTTCATAGATGAAGCCTGTACCCCTCCCGTACTATAGACAGTGTCCACTGCTCTGATGTGACAAGGTGCCACCTGTGAGCAAAGTGGCAGAGTCTGCCGAAAATGTGAATGGGATCTGGAATCTCCAGAGGCAGAATAGCTATTTTCTCCAGAAAGGAGTCAAAGACCCTGAGGAGGCTGGGTCTGTTGAGGTGGTTGAGACTTAAGAGTCTGAGCCTTCTTTTGCTGTTTTGATGACTGCTGTCCTTTCTGAGGAGCATGGTGTTGACACTGTACAGCAAGAGTGTTATGTGTAATGATAGTACTTCTTATTATTGAAAAAGGCTTTCTTCACTGCCTTTTTCTTAGCTGGGTTGGCCATAGATCTGGATAGTCTATTAAGAGTGGATTCTAACTGAGAGGCCTTGTCCTGCCAATCCTTGCCAAAAAAAGGTTTTCACCAGTGCAAGGGATATTACCCAGCTTATCTTGAACCCATTGTTCAAGATTTGATGCTTGTAGCCAAGCAATCCTGCGTGCACCAATGCAGATAGATGAAGTTCTGCTAATGCACTCAAAATAGTCAAAGGTTGCCCTGTTAACAAATTTTGAAACAGTTTGAGCATGCTTTAAAAGGGTGAGATAATCTGCCCTCTTGTCATCAGGGAGAAGAGGAGCCATTAGCTCCAAATCCCTAGCCACCTCTCTAAGGAACATACCCATATAAAATATATAGGAACTGATCCTGGCCAACAAAACAACGCTGACCAAAGGCATCGAGGGTTCTCGATTCCCTACCCGGGGGGTTCGAGGAATGTGACTTAGCACTCTTTATTCGACGCATTGTCGATTCCACCACCATGGAATTGTGCGGTAACTGCATCTTTTGAAAACCCGGATACTCCAGTACCCGGTGCATGGTATTGAGTCATCGGGTATGTGGAGAGATGGTAAGGGGTGTCTCCCACATACGAAGCATAAGGTCATGAAGTATGCGATGAATAGGGAGAGTAGCAGCTTCCTTTGGAGCTGCAGGGTATTGAAGAATTTCAAGTTCTTCAGCCTTAGGTACTTTCTTTGATGTCACCGTCATGGATAGACCCAGAGCAACATCGCAAATAAAGTCTTGGAAAGACATGTCCTCTGGAGGGGACATGTGATGTTGTGGAGACGGAGATGGGTCTTCCGGGATAATTCTCATGTCCCGGGTATTGGCCAATTCATCATCCAATGAATCGGAGGCCGAAGACTCAAAGTATCAATGGGCAGGGTGTTCCCGCTCTGCACGTACTCGGTACCGATCAAAAACGGTAGCCGGAGGTTGTGGTGCCAGAACCTCAGTACCGGAAAAGGATTCGAGGGCTGGCATGGGCAGTAGCATGGTAAGCGGCAAAAAAGTAGATGCAGGCTGTGTCGGTACCGCAACTGGTATCGAAGCCTGAGGGATCGACTATAAAGGCTTTACTGGTACGGAGGCCGCCAGTAAGACCGCTAAGCTCCGCTCGATGGCCAGGATATGTTGATCCATGGAGCTTGCTGATGCTTGGGTATCGTTACCAGAATTGCGGGCCATGATCCCTGAGCATGGCACCAGGAGCTCTCTGGAGGTGGAGGCCTCGGGAGCATCCTGGGACCCCACTAAGGCTTTGGAGGCAAGATCCTCCCACCGGGATTGTTTGGCAGGTGTGTCCCCATTCAGGCCAACGCCTGAGGCATCTCGATGCTTAGAAGGAGATCTACCCTTGAGGGGCTGGCCAGTCTTCGAAGAACATCTAGGTTTTGATATCCGATATCCCTGGGAGGAAGATGAAGCTCTCGATGACGTTGATACTAAAGAGACTGCATTGGAGTCAAAGAGGATGCCCAACTTCGCAGCTCGGTTCTGTAGGCCTCTCTTTGTCATCTTCCTACAGAGAGGACATTCTGACGGTTGATGATTCGGTCCTAAGCATTTTAGACACCAGTCATGGGTGTCTGTGGCCGAAATGGTAGCCACATTTAGAACACTTCTTAAAACCACAGGATGTTTTTTTCATTTTGTCAAAGACAAAAGGAGAGGCCTAAGCCTAAGATGGTGTTGATGCACCTGAAGGAAGAAAATATGCCTTCTTTCACAGAATTGTTGCTTTTTTTTTTTTTTTTAGATAGAAAGAAAGCACCAACAGGGGTCGGTACCAGCATTGACGGGAAGGCAGACGCGACCACAAAAAAATAAGAAAGGACAATTTTTCTGTGGTGACAGGAATTGCTTCTTGTTGGCCCAGCGGAAAATGAAGAACTGAAGAGGGAGAGCAGGAAAGACAGGAAGACAGCTATGCAGGTGCAGTGGGATGCTCCCAAAAGCTTTCCTAATGGACGCTGGGGAGCGTTCTCACGCGGGCTCTGTCGGTACCGACATTACCCATATGTAAAGACAACATTCCTGCTTGTTCCTGGAGATAGCTTGTTTGCAATCCAAGGAATGTAGAATGTAGTGCTTGTTCGGGAGAATCTGGCTGTGCCTCTGGAAAGAAGGCAGGAAGCACTATAGATTCATTGAGGTGAAAATTGGAGACAATCTTTGGTAGAAACTTAGGATAGGTACATAATAGGACTTTATCATTGAGGAACTGGGTATATGGAGGATAATGAATGACAGCCTGAAGCTCGCTGACACATCTTGCAAAGATGATAGCAACTAGAAAAATAGTTTTCTAAGTGAGATGTTTTAATATAAGTATTTATCTTCTGAAATATACTCTAAATCGTAGGGGAAAAGGGAATTCTTTGGGTTAAAACTGATAAATCTGTGTATTTTAGAATTCACTTTTTGCTGAGTTAGTTAGGTCTTAGAACCACCAGAGAGCTTTTCATTTAAATTAAATCAGAGTATAGTTTAGCAGAGAAAGTAAAACAGAGTAAATAAGTCTCTGAAATAAAAAAGCTCTCTAGAATCAAATTTATTTAAATCAAATCACAGTATAGCTTAGCACACAAATAGAATAAATAGTCTCTGAGTAGAAAAAAATAAACTTAGTTTCTAGAGACCTTTACAAAGAGGTCTTTCAGTTAGGAGGCAAGAGATCTGTGAAGTTGTCTTAAATAGAGGTTAAAGGCAAGCGACAGATCAAAGCGGCAATTTGAAAGGCCCTCTCTACCAAACCAAGGGCTGTGTGAATCACACAGGAAATTAGTAAGACTTTACCTTAGAAGCACAGGTCAGGGCACTGTGTAGGAAGCCATCTTTTATTAAGTCTTCTTTTCCTCCCACCTACCCCAGGGATAATCTTAGCTTTATAGGCTCTTAAACCTATTAAAGGGAAGGAGGTGCCCATATTCACTTTCAGGTGCGGCTGGTTATCCTCATCAGAAATACACTAATTAAGGAACTGAGATTACTTAATCTTGAAGTGAACAAAGTCCATTAAACATATTAGATATAATTGTATTAGTATATCCCCAGCAAATCTAAGTAAGTAAACAACTTAAATACCTAAACAAAACCTTAAAACTAAGATTCAGACAGAAGTCCAGCAGCGAGAAGGGGGCTTTCCAGTCCTCTGCATTGAGTGTCACATATATGATTTTCTCCCAATTGGCGAAGGGTATTATGTGTGCGCTAGGTGCAAGGAGCTTTTTGCTCTCAGGGAATGAGTCTGATCTCTGGAGGCTAGAATAACAGAGTTGCTATTAAAGAAGACAGAGAGGTATATAGATGAGACCTACAGGGATGAAGTACTGAAGTCTCACCTCCAGTCTGGCAGCCTCCCTGTTGCCATGGAGGAGAGAGGTCAAGTGACAGGAGAGCATCACCCTGGTGTGGCAGGAAATGATCCCTGTAGCTAGGATCTGTCTCCAGGTGATATAAAACCCTCTCGCACTGAGGAGCTTTCTGCAGGGCCAAGTGCCCATGAGGGAAGGGTTAGAATGGTCGTTATAGTTGGTGATTCGATCATTAGGCATGTAGATAGCTGGGTGGCCGGTGACGTGAGGATTGCCTTGCAAAATACCTGCCTGGTGCGAAGGAAGTGCACCTTATGTGCCACCTAGAGAAGGTTTTAGCCAGCACTGGGGAGGAGTCTGCTGTCTTGGTACATGTTGGTGCCAATAATATAGGAAAGTGTGATAGGGAGGTTCTGGAGGCCAAATTTAGGATTTTAGGTAGGAAGTTAAAATCCAGAACCTCCAGGGTAGCATTCTCAGAAATGCTTCCTGTTCTATGCGCAGGACCCAAAAGGAAGGCAGGCCTCCGCAGTCTCAATACGTGGATGAGACAATGGTGCAAGGAAGAGAGTTTTGGATCTGTTAGGAAATGGGCAACATTCTGGGGAAAGGAGGGGCTTTTCTGAAGGGATGGGCTACCAGGCTGCTGGCATTAACCTTTAAAAAGGAGATAGAGCAGCTTTTAAACTAGATAATAGGGGAAAGCCAACAGTCACTCAACAGCGTATGGTTCGTAACGATGTATCCTTGAAGAATACTAGCAACAGACTGAATTTAGGGCATATCAACCTAGAGGTACCAATAAAGATTGTTGGGAAATTTGATTTAAAGTCTGCCTTGGGTCTGCTTATATATGTATATATTGGTTTTATATGACTGAACCCTTGCCTGCTGAAACTACACAGAAGGATGGATGGCACAGAAGACAATAGCTATATGAGAGTATATGCTTGCCATAAGATAATGGATGCGGCCTGCTATAGAGGATTCTGGGTAACCATATTCTGGATAGAAGTATGCAGAATATTGGGCCTAGTAATATCAGCAAAAAGTACAGGTCAAGCAAAGAATTCAAACTAATGAGCACAAAAGAACTCTCTTTAGCTCTACACAGTTTCAATTAGTGCCAAGAAGAAGGAAAAACACAGGAAGGGTCAGAGGTCACATGCCAGGCATAGATGAGCAGACCTAAAATCAGATCCAGATGTATAGAGGTCACAGGCCATGCATAGATAGGCAGACCTATAAGTAGATCCAGATGTATAAACGTAAGGAGATTCTCCCCTGGGGAAAGGTGTTGCAGGACCTTGAGGCCCTGCTGACACCTATGAAGTTATGATGGATTCACTGACGCTAATTTGAAACAGACATTTGAGACAAGGAAAATGTACATAAATCAGCCATTTCAGGTGGGGGTGGGCAGTATTTTCTCCCCCTTTACAGAGAGAGAGAAAGTACTGTCTGCCATTTCTATAGACAGACCTTGCTGTTCTGCATGATGCTGGAATAAAAGTCTTTGTAGATAAAGCAACTGCTGTCTAAGTAATTCTTTGATTGGTGATATTTGGGCAACTGCTTGTGAGAACCAGAAGCCACAAGATAAAAGTAATACAATGCCCTTAAGTACAGAGCAGACAAGAGCTTAAAGATTCCAAATTACTGCTGCCTACCGATAACCAGATTAATATGAATAAAATACAGCCTCTAAAATGTTTGTTTGCAAATGCTAGAAGTCTAAAAAATAAGATGGAAGAGTTAGATATGACTGGTATCTCAGAGACCTGGTGGAAGGAGGACAACCAATGGAACACTGTGATACCTGGGTACAAATTATATCGCAAAAATAGAGCAGATCTAATTGGTGGAGGGGTTGCGCTCTATGTTAGACAGGGCATTGAGTCGCATAGGATTAAAATTTTGCAGAAAACAAAATACATTGTAGAGTCTCTATTGACTGAAATTCCATGTAAAAAGGGGAAAGCAATGGCAGTGGGGGAGTACTACCGACCGCCTGGTCAGAATGAACAAATGGATGATGAAATGTTCAAAGAAATCAGGGAAGCTAACAAAAGTTACAACACAGTAATAACGGGTGATTTCAATTACTCCGATATCGACTGGGTCAGTGTCATGGCAGGACATGCTAAGGAGATAAAGTTTCTAGATGAAATAAATGGCTGCTTCTTGGAGCAGCTGTAAATGAATTGACAAGAGAGGAAGTCATTTTGGATTTTGGATTAATAGAACACAAGATCTGGTGAAAGGCATAAGGGTGTTGGGGCCACTTGGCAATAGTGATCACAGCATGATTGCATTTGATTTCATAAATGGAGGAAGGACGGCAAGGAAATCCACAGTACTACCTTTTAGCTTTCAAAAGGGAGGCTACAATAAAATTAGGAAAATAGTTAAGAAAAAACTAAAAGGAGCAGCAGCAAAGGTTAAAGATTTACATCAAGCATGGATGTTGTTTAAAAATACTATCTTGGAAGCCCAGACCCGTTGTATTCCACACTTTAAGAAAGGTGAGAGAAAGTCCAAAAAACTGCCAGCATGGTTTAAAGGTGAGGTCAGAGAGGCTGTTGTAGCCAAAAAAAGCATCTTTCATGAAATAGAAAAAAGGAGCCAAATGATGAAATCTAGAAACAACATAAGCACTGGCAAGTTAGATGCAAGGCATTGATACGGCAGGCAAAGAGAGAATTTGAAAAAAAAGCTTTTGCTGGAGAAGCAAAAACGCATAATAAAGGCTTTTTCAAGTACATTCGTAGCAAAAAACCTGTGAGAGAATCAGTTGGACCTTTAGATGAAAGAAGGGTAAGAGGGAACTAGACCATAGCGGAGAGACAGAATGAATTCTGTGCTTTGGTCTTTACTGAAGAAGATGTAGGGAAGTTACCCATGACTGAAATATTATTTAAAGGTGATGCATCGGAAGAACTGAAATAAATATCAATAAACCGGGGAGATGCAATACAACTATCTGATAAGAGTAGCAAATCACCTGGACCGGATAGTATACATCCGAGGGTGTTGAAAGAACTGAAATATGAGATTGCAGACCTACTATTAGTAATCTGTCAAAAGTCATTAAAATCATCGGTAATACCTGAAGATTGGCAAATGGCCAATGTAATACCAATTTTTAGAAAGGGTTCCAGGGGTGATCCAGGAAACTACAGACCAGTGAGCCTGATGTCAGTACTGGGCAAAAAGGTAGAAACCATTATAAAGAACAAAATTACTGAATATGTAGATAGTCATGGTTTCATGGGAGAAAGCCAACATGGTTTTAGCTAAAGAAGATCTCTTACTAATCTGTTTATATTTTTTTGAAGATGTGAATAAACAGGTAGACAAAGGTGAGCCGGTTGATTTTCAGAAAGCCTTTGACAAGGTCCCTCATGAGAGACTCTTGGCAAAATTAAAAAATCATGGGATAGGAGCCAGTGTACCATTGTGGATCAGGAAATGGTTAAAAGATAGAAAGCAGAGAGTAGGGGCGGAGCTAGCCGCGGAGAAGAGATGGCCGCTTAGTTCGTGGCTCCCTCCCGATTTAACAGAATCGTCAGCACTCTGATTTTTTAGTGGGGTGGAATCCTTGAATATGGCTGCTTTGAAACCAGCAAGATTGGAGTTTCAGCCGACGCCAGGTCAAACCAATAAGCGAGCGAAACAAGAGCTTCCCTCTCCTCAAAAAATGGCGGCAGAAAAAGCTACAGCCGATGGGGTTCGCAAAATCTTACAAGAGCTGCGCATGATTAAAGAGATGATCTCCACTAACTCGGCGACGCTGGTTCAGGTGCAGGAAGACCTTCATGAGGTAAAGGAGAGGCTGGGGGGCATTGCGAAACGTATGGACGACGTCGAGGCAGAACTAGACAAACAATCTACCATTATAGCGCAGGTGGGCCCGCTGGCGAAACGGATGACAGCATTAGAGGCTCAAATGGAAGATCAATCCAACAGAGCCCGGAGGAATAACTTGCGAATTATGGGAATCCCGGAAGGCCGTGAGGGGATGGATCCGGTGGGCTACCTGGAGAAATTAATTCCGGAGCTTTTGGAAATTACCTTCGCGCGCGCCCGCTGGAGCTTGAAAGGGCCCATCGGACTCCGTCACAAGCTAAGCACACCTCGCAGCGACCACGGGTGTTCGTAGTTAAAGTCCTCCGATACCAGCATGTCTTGCAGATCATGCAGGCAGCCAAGCGGCGAACGGGGTTGCAGATTGACGGCCAGAAGGTTGCTTTCTTCCCCGATCTGTGTAAGCAGACGGTTACACGTCGACAGGAACTCTTGGCGTGTAGGCCGATGTTGCAGCAAGTGCAGGCCCGATATGGGCTCTTCTACCCTGCGCGTATGTGCGTGACTCTGGATAACCAAACTAGAACCTTTGCAGACGGGCAAGCCCTTAGATCCTTCCTTCAAGAGCGCTCACATATGGAGATGGGAACTTGAGTTGGACTGGGCCTGTATACATTGTCATGCTTAAATGCTGCTTACTCTCTGTTACGCCATAAAGAGATATTATGTGGTAAGAAGGGGTAGACATTGCACATTACTGATCTGCTTTAACATTTCATCTGTCTGTGCTCAGATTGAATACACAGTAACCCCAGGGACATGTTTTTGTCTCAATAATGTCGACAGGGTCAGATAACTCTGATGATGTTTTTGTTTTGTTTGAACTATGTTAAGCCCGGTTACTGAGGGAATGCTCATAGAACTTAATCCTTGTGTTTAGAATTTAGGGGGGGGCGGGTTGGGCGGGATAAGATGGGCGGTGGAGGCTTCACCATATATGTTTTGGAAGTTAATGGCATGGGACAGGTAGGGGGTTATATCCTTGATGTAGAAAATTGTTTATGTTTGTACTTGGGGCGATTGACTGCGAGTGCTACTATCCATGGGCTGCACAAAGCCGAATATGGCTGATTTCAAATTGCGGGTGTTATCCCTAAATGTTCAAGGCATCTCCAGCCCGATTAAGAGAAAGAAAATATTGACTTACTGCAAGCACCAAAAAGCTGATGTTATTTACTTGCAAGAAACTCACCTTTCACTTTCTGAATCTTGTAAAGTCACTGATACTATATACCGAAATATACTGTCAGCTCCGGCACTCAGAAAGAAGGGGGGGGGGGTCATTATCTTGGTCAGAAGGACCATTCCGATAACAATTCATGAGACCAAAATAGATCCAAATGGGCGGTGGGCCAGAGTACTTGCACGATTCCAGGAGGGTGAATTAACTTTCATGACGCTATATGGCCCTAACTCTGACGATCCGCAATTCTAATGGAAGCGGGTTCATCGCCAGTAGTGCTGGGAGGAGACTTCAACCTCATTCAAGACCCGTTATTGGACCGGACCCCATACAAGCCACAACATAAACCAAGGGTTGCAAAGCAGAGATGGCATCCATCTGTCCAAGAGAGGTCAACGCATCTTTGGTAGTAGACTGGCTAATCTACTGAAGAGGGCTTTAAACTAGATTCCTTGGGGATGGGTGAAGAAAGCCCCCAGGTAAGTGAAAGCCCCCAGGTAGGTGATACATTAAATACCTTTATGGAAATGGGTAACAGGGGTAACATATGGAAAGCAGTGTGTATTAATGCCCGTAGCATGGGAAATAAGATCCCTGAGGTTGAAGCTTTGGTGGGAGTGGCTGACTTGGATTTAGTGGCAGTTACAGAAACATGGTTCACAGAAAACAATGACTGGGATGTAACTATACCTGGCTATACTTTATTCAGGAAGGACAGGGTAGGAAGAAGAGGAGGAGGAGTGGCACTATATGTAAAAACTACTATTAAAGCTTTGGAATTACAGAGCTTAAAAGGGAGAGAGGAGGCATTGTGGGTTAAACTAGAAAGAGGGAAAGAGAAATCTATTTGCATTGGAGTGATATACAGACCTCCCTCACAAGAGGAAGAGGTGGACAGAGAGTTAATTGAAGACATACGCAGCATTGCTAAGAAAGGGGAAGTGCTACTGATAGGAGATTTCAATATGCCAGATGTTGATTGGCACATTCCTGCTGCAGTATCATCTAGAAGTAAGGAGATCCTGGATTCTCTACAGGGAGAACTATTCAGGCAATTGGTAACAGACCCCACACGTGAAGGGGCCATACTGGACTTGGTGCTTACCAATGGTGAAAGTGTTTCTGATGTTGTAGTGGGAGATCATTTTGCTTCCAGTGATCACCAGATGGTGTGGTTCAGTATTAGGACTAGGGCTGTTAGAATCCATTCCAAGGTGAGGATCTTAGACTTTAGGAAGACTAACTTTGCGAAGATGGGCCAATACCTCAGGGAGTCGTTAGTGGGATGGGAACAGCTGGGGGATGTAGAAAAACAGTGGGCAAAACTGAAAGGGGGTATTTTAAGGGCAACCAACCTTTTTGTTAAAATGGTAAATAAAGGCAAAAGGAACAGGAGACCGCTATGGTTTTCGAAGGAAGTAGCTGAAAAAGTGAAGAAAAAGAGGGAGGCCTTCATGAAATACAAGAGATCACAGAGAGCAGAAGACAAGCATCTGTATTTGGAAAAACTTAGAGAAGCTAGCAAAGTAGTCAAGAAGGCAAAGATTCAAAAGGAGGAGGAAATAGCCAATGCAATAAAATGGGGGGATAAGACATTTTTCAGATATATTAGTGAGAAGAGGAAGAGCAAAAGTGGTATTGTCAGACTCAAGGGTGCAGGGGGGGAATATGTAGAAGCTGATAAGGATAAAGCGGAATTGCTTAACAAATATTTTTGTTCTGTGTTCACAGATGAAGAACCAGGAGCAGGACCTCAGAAAACACCCACAAATAAGAACAGAAGCGAGGGACATCTTGAACTATTTTCAGAAGTCTGTGTTCGTGAGAAACTAGCTCAACTTAAAGTAGACAAAGCGATGGGACCGGATGGGATACACCCTAGAATACTGAGGGAACTTGGGGACGTTCTAGCAGCTCCACTGACTGACCTTTTCAATGCCTCGTTGGAGTCGGGAGTGGTGCCAAAGGACTGGAGAGAGGCTCATGTGGTGCCTTTACACAAAAGCGGAAGTAAGGATGTGGTTGAAAACTACAGGCCGGTTAGTTTAACTTCGGTGGTGAGTAAATTATTGGAAACGCTGCTGAAAGAGAAAATAGTGAGGTTTCTGGAGTCCAGCGGATTACAGGATCCGAGGCAGCATGGATTCACCAGAGGCAGGTCTTGTCAGACAAATCTGATTGATTTTTTTGACTGGGTGACCAGGGAGTTGGACCGAGGGAGAGCTCTAGATGTGGTGTATTTAGATTTCCGTAAAGCCTTTGACACTGTTCCTCACAGGCGACTTATAAACAAACTGAGCACCCTAGGGATGGACCCTAAAGTTACTGCTTGGGTTAGAAATTGGTTGGGTGGGAGGCGACAAAGAGTACAAGTAAATGGAGCTCACTCTGAGGAGAAGGATGTTACCAGTGGTGTGCCCCAGGGATCTGTCCTTGGTCCAATTCTTTTTAACATCTTTGTTAGTGATATAGCGGAAGGGCTGTCGGGTAAGGTTTGCCTCTTTGCGGATGATACCAAAATCTGCAATAGAGTAGACACCCAGGAAGGGGTAGATAACATGAGGAGGGATCTAGCTAAGCTTGAAGAATGGTCTAGAATTTGGCAGCTGGGATTTAATGTTAAAAAATGTAAGGTCATGCATTTGGGCTGCAGCAATCCAAGGGAGCAATACAGTATAGGAGGTGAAGTACTTTTGTCCACTAAAGAAGAGCGGGACCTAGGCGTAGTTGTGTCTGATGATCTTAAAGTAGCTAAACAGGTGGAAAAGGCGACAGCAAAAGCTAGAAGGATGCTTGGGTGCATACGGAGAGGAATGGCTAGCAGAAAAAAGGAGGTGATAATGCCTCTGTATAAGTCTTTGGTGCGACCTCATTTGGAGTATGGTGTGCAATTCTGGAGACCGCACCTTCAAAAGGATGTGAACAGGATGGAGTCGGTGCAGAGGGTTGCTACCAAAATGATTAATGGGCTTCATTATAAAGCATATGAGGACAGACTTAAGGATCTTAATATGTACACCTTAGAGGAAAGGCGGGATAGAGGTGATATGATTGAGATGTTTAAATACCTCCGTGGCATAAATGTTCAGGGAGAGAGCCTCTTTCAATTGAAAGCAAGTTCTGCTACGAGGGGACATGGGATGAGGGTGAAGGGAGATAGATTCAGGAGTGATATGCGGAAATATTTCTTTACGGAAAGAGTAGTGGATCCGTGGAATAGTCTCCCAGTGGAGGTGGTAGAGATGAGGACAGTAACTGAATTCAAGAAAGCATGGGACCAACACAGAGGATCTCTAAAGGCAAAAAGTGGACTGTTGTAGTTGTTATGGAAGGACAGACTAGATAGGCCATGTGGTCTTTTTCTGTCGTCATATTTCTATGTTTCTATGTCTATGTCCTGTAAGACATTGCGGGATATGACGGAAACACTGGGACTGGTAGACCCTTGGAGGCTTCTCAATCCTAAGGGTAGAGAATATTCTTTTTACTCCCTGCCACATAACACGCAAAACGTATTGACTATTTTTTGGTCTCTAAGACGTTGATACCCAAGATACTCAAGGTTGAGATGAAGGCCAGAACGGTTTCGGGTCACTCAGCAATGATCTTGAAATTTGTAGCGGGATCGTCAAAGAGCACTCAGCAGAGCTGGTACTTTGATAGGCACTGGCTAGGGGATGAAGAATTTTGTAAAGATGTTGGGGGGGCCATCGGAGAATACTTTTCCCATAATAAATTCAAAGACACCCCCACGTGGGCTTGGTGGGAGGCCTTTAAGGCCAATATCCGGGGTCATATAACGTCATTTTGGATCCGCAAGAATAAAGCCGATGCCCAGCGCAGGATGGAGCTGGACCGGGAGATTCACGCTGGTGAGCATCTTTTAGCGAGGCGGACTGACTCGATGATCTTGATCCGGCTACAGAAGCTCCGATTTCAATATAATGCTCTCTTGTATGAGGAAATCAACAAGGCTGTTAAAGCGCAACAGGGACGGTATTATCACGAAAGCAATCGGGCGAGTACCCTGCTTGCCAATATGTTGAAAACCAAAAGAGCGGTGACCCGGATAGTCGGGTTGAAGGACCCTGCGAACAGTTGAAGGTGGCAGATGATGATATATTGGCATTGTGCGAAGCATTCTACTCCAAGCTTTACCAATCGGAGGTTGATTGTGAAGAGATGGCCTTTAGTAATTTCGTATCCAATGTAGCTGGGCCTAAACTAGCAGAACATCAACGGCGTACACTGGAGGCAGCCCTTACTTGCAAAGAGATTAGAACTGCCATGCAGCAATTAGCAAAAGGGAAGGCTAGTGGCCCAGATGGCTTGCCTGTCGAATTCTATGAGACCTTTTCGGCACAGTTACTGCCCGAACTATTGCTATATTACTCGGGACTTCGTGAGGAAAGCCCGGCGGTAGGTGCACTTGCGGCTGCTACGATTGTAATCCACCCAAAACCTGGTAGGGACCCGCAAAGGGTCGAGAACTACAGACCGATTTCCTTGTTGAATGCGGATTATAAAATCTATGCCAAGATATTGGCCAATCGGCTGGCGCAAGTCATGGGGACCCTAATTCATCCGGATCAATGCGGATTCATGCCCGGTAGGTCGACGGTTGACAACGGTCGCCTGCTGGCCCACGTCCTTCGAAGAGCACAACATCTAGACCAGCCTATTGTCGGCCTCGCGTTGGATGCAGAGAAGGCATTTGACAGAGTGGAGCTGTCATATCTCTTTCACGCTATGCGCTGGTTCGGTATACCGGACAACTTCCTGCAGAGTATTCAGCTGCTCTATACTAAACCGACAGCGAGGGTGCTGGCAAATGGCACACTATCACAGGAATTTCGGCTCACACGGGGTACCAGACAGGGTTGCCCCCTGTCCCCCCTGTTGTTCAATCTGGCTTTGGAACCCCTTATCTTAAAAATTCGACAGCAGCAGGATATTTGCGGAATTCAACTGGAGGGATATCATTGTAAGTTATCAGCTTACGCCGACGACCTCCTGTTGTTCCTGGAGCTCAACTCAGTGGGTCCGGCATTGCAAGTTATCAAGGATTATTCAAGCATCTCGGGATACAAATTGAATCTGTCCAAAACCACGAGTATTCCCCTTACGGCCTCTGTAGCAGACAAAGATCTGTCACAGTATCCGTTCCTAGTGGAAAAAACATCCTTCAAATATTTGGGCGTCACTTATGGGGTCACACTACAGGACACCATAATTCTTAATAAAGCCAGCTGTAATAAAGTGCTCCAAGAGTATGTGAATAAATGGTCGCCGTTGAATCTGACCTGGTGGGGCAGGCTGGAAACAATAAAAATGGTCATTGTGCCCAAGATAACTTATATCTTAAATATGATCCCACTATTGTTTGATCGGAAATTCTATGCTGCCATGGAGAAAGTCTTGTTAGCTTTCTTGTGGGGGAGGAAAACCCCAAGAATAGCGTCTTGGAAGTTGAAGCTCCCTAAAGCACGGGGAGGGGTACACTTTCCAGATTTCTATTGGTATCATCTTGCCGCCCTAATGAAGCAAGGATCCTGGTGGTCAGAAGAGACGTTGACATCTGAGGCCCCAATCTGGCTACTAATAGAAGGTAAAGTAAGTGAACCGATCCCGCTTAGACTGCGTATCGGTGCTGATGCTACGCATGTTGCGACGGATACGATCCTCAAGGCCACTCAACAAGCTTTTGCATATGTCCTACCTCTAATGAAGATCGACCTGAACTACACGACGAGCACCCAGCTCTGGCTCAATCCGCGTTTCAAAATTGGTGGAAAGAGTGTGGTCTGGACTACGTGGCTGCAGCATGGTGTCTACTACTTGGGTCAGTTGATTCATGGACTGAAATTTAAATCTTTCCCGGAATTGCAACAAGAATATCAGCTCCCTCAACGTTGTCTCTTTCAATGGTGTCAGTTGCGGAATTGTTTATCCAAGGCGGGAGTGTCGCCACTATCTCTCGGGACTGGACAACCAATACATATCCAAATGCAGGAAATCAGATCTGGAACTCGATTAGTATCGAAATTTGTGGAAGCTATTCGGCGTACAGGGGACCATCGGCCTAAAGGAGCTCAATTGGTCTGGGAATCTGAAGTCGGAACTTTAATAACTACAGAGTTGTGGGACACTTTCTGGGATTCACAGATACGGATTACGAGAGCGGCTTCTCTCACGCAGATGTCTTACTTCCTTGCCCATAGAGCATATCTGACACCTGTAAAGATAGCTAAATGGCAGGTGCAGGAGAGGGATAGCTGTTGGTCGTGTGGAACCAGTGCTGGAACCTTGGCGCATATGCTCTACTACTGTCCCCTGCTACAGAAGTTCTGGCAGCAGGTTTGGGAGCGGCTAACCCAGCTGCTTCAGATAAGCTCACCTCTAACGTACCGCACAGTCATATACAAGTCGCTGGCTGGGGTCCCAGATCTGGACAGGAGATTTTATGCAATATTCGATCTCCTATTAAGCATAGCGCTGAAAGCAATATTGAGCCACTGGAAAACCTTTGGCTCCCTAAATGTGGAATATTGGTGGAACCTGGTGTGCTATCACCACTCCTGTGAACTAGCATATGTGAAACAGAATCCCAATCTACGTAAGCTCCTGATTAAGTGGGATACCCTAGTATTGTCTTAAGTCACGCCATGCCTTGTGGTAGCCTTGCGCTCTGGAGATGTAGCACTCGTGGTCGCACCCCCTCCCCCTCTAGATCGACAATCTTCCTTGCTTGATATGATTTCAGTTAACCTGTCTCTGCTATCTTGTTTCTGATTTTATTGAATGTTTGGTTTACTGGTTGTTATTTGAAAATTGATAAATAAAGACTTTAAAAAAAAAAAAAAAAAGAAAGCAGAGAGTAGGGCTAAATGGCCAATTTTCCCAATGGAGAAAGGTGAATAGTGGAGTACCCCAGGGATCTGTGCTGGGTCTGCTGCTTTTTAACATTTTGGTAAACAACCTGGAAATGGGAATAATGAGTGAGGTAATCAAATTTGCAGATGACACAAAACTATTCAAAGTTGTTAAAACCCAAAAGGATTGTGAAAAATTGCAAGAGGATCTTAATAAATTGGAAGACTGGACATTCCAATGGCAGATGAAATTTAATGTGGACAAGTGCAAAGTTATGCACCTAGGAAAAACAACCCAAACTATGGTTACATGATACAAGGCTCCACATTAGGAACCACCACCGAAGAAAAAGATTTAGGCATCATCATGGATAACACGTTGAAACCCTCTGCCCAGGGTGCAGTGGCAGCCAAGAAAGCAAATAGAATGCTAAGAATCATAAGGAAAGGAATGGAGAATAAAAGAAAGGATATTATAATCCCTCTGTATCGTTCCAATATAACATGCATATGCATAACCTTGAATATTGTGTGCAATTCTGGTTACAGTATCTCAAAAAGGATATAGCGGAATTAGAAAAGGTAAGGAGAAGAGCCACCAAAATGGTAAAGGGGATGGAAGGATACACCTCTGAGGAGAGGCTTAAAAGGCTAGGGCTCTTCAACCTGGAAAAGAGATGGCTGAGAGGAGATATGATAGAGGTCTATAAATTAATGAATGGAGTGGAACGGGTAAACGTAGATCGATTGCTTACACCATCAAAAGGTAGAACGACTAGGGGACATGCAATGAAGCTACAGTGTAACCCATTTAAGACTAATAAGAGAAAATATTTTTTCATTCAACCCATAATCAAATTCTGGAATTTGTTACCGGAAAATGTAGCAAAAGCTGTTAGTGAAGCTGGGTTTAAAAAAGGTTTGGACAAGTTTCTGGAGGAAAGGCCCATAAACCATTTTTAAAGAGGACCTGGGAAATCCATTGCTTGCCCCAGTACAAGCATTGTGGAACTTGTGTATCTTTTTGGGAAACTGCCAGGTACTTGTGACCTGGATTGGCCACTACTGGAAACAGGATACTGGGCTTGATGGACCTTGGTCTGACCCTGTATGGCATTTCTTATGTTCTTATGTGATGAAGCAGACCTCAAGGGCTCAAAAGGGGGCTGCATGAGTGCTGAGAGAACTACATTGAGATCCCACACTGGAGCAGGAGGTTTCAAAGGAGGCTTAGTATTCATCAGACGCTTCATGAAGCGAGAGACTAAGGGATGCATGGAGATCGGTTTGTCATCTTCGTGCTAATGGGTCTCAGCAATGGTGGAGAAATGGTAACAAACTGACAAAGACTGTAGTCCAGAATAAGACAGGTGGGGGAGATAATTGAGCACATGACTGAGGGGACACAATATAGGGTCCAAACCCTATGATGAAGCCCAGTGAGAGAAATGAGTCCATTTACAACTATAGGAATGCTGCATTGAAGGGCATCAAGATGCCTGCAGTGCAGCTTGAACTTCAGCTGGCATATAATTTATTTATTTATTTAACAAGTTTTATATACTGCCTTCTCCTTCAATCAAAGTGGTTCACCTAACAGCAAATAAGTACATTACAAATAAGAAAAAGGGAGGAGGCATACAGGATACAAATACTACAAAACATTATTGATGCCCTAGTAGACAATTATCTAGCCAGTCAACTTCCAAGCAGCTAGGGCGAGTGATTGCAGGTTGAGATGAAGGAGATTACCTTTTTGCTGCCTTAGGATGAAGGGTGAAGTGGAAGAGGCTAGGGACCATGTTGAGCCATGGGGAGGACATGCAGGTGCCACATCTGTCTGGACCATCGAAATGTGATGAGGATCACAGTCACACTGCCTGCACGAACTTTGAGTAGTGTTCGAGGAATGAGTGGAAACAGTGGAAAAGCACAAAGAAGGCGATCCGCCCAAGAGATGAGGAAGGCATCTGCCGCAGATCTTTCCGAGCTGGGACAAAGGAAACAGTAGAGTGGCCATTTGGCATTGTCATGTGATACAAAGAGATCCACTTCAAGAGTCCCCCAGGCCTGGAAGATGGGGGAGAGAACCATGGGGTCCAGAGACCGTTCATGAGGATCAAGGTGCTGACTGAGGGAGTCCGCTAACTGATTGTGGACTTCAGGAAGGTAAATTGCAGTGAGGTAAACTCTGATGGATTGGATGTAGAGCCACAGACAGATGGTCTCACAGCAGAGTCCAAGGGAACTGGAGCCACCTTGCTTGTTGATGAAGAACATGGTGACTTGATTGTCGGTTTGCACAAGTAGTGACTTTATTTTATTTATTTACTGCTTTACACCGAGTCAAAGTGGTGTACATTCAGATACAGTATATATTTCCCTTGTCCCCGAAGGGCTCACAATCTATATTTTGTTCCTGAGGCAACAGAGGGTTAAGTGGCTTGTCCAAGGTCATAAGAAATGGCTGTGGGACTAGAAACCCCAGTCCCTCCGGTCTGAGGTTGGGTGATTTGAACCCCCAGCCCTCCAGCCCGAGACAACTTGCCCCAACCACTAGGCCACTCCTCCCTCCTTCCTTTGGATGTGGACCCAAAGTTGGAAGGCCATAGAAGACTGCATGCATCTCTAGCAGGTTGGTGTGTACAGAGGACTCTTTGTTGGACCAATGATCTTGAGTCATGCGATACAGCAGATGAGCACCCGAGTCCACCTGCGAGGAGTCTGTGGTTAAAGTTGATGCAGAAGCTGTAGAAAAGGGCATACTACCATGAGGATGGACAAGAGGGTCCACCACTGAAGAGACTGACGCAACTGACGATTTGCTCTGGAGAGAGGAACCTGGCAGTGAAGGGGTTAAATATGTTGATTCCAGCTGAGTTTGAGATGCCACTGGAAGGCCTCATATAAAGGCATGCAAAGAGAACTAGGTTCACAGAGGCTGCCATGTGTCCCAACAGGGGCAGGATGGTGTGTGCTGAGATTTGTAGAGAAGCCAGCAGCTAAGTCGCGAGTTACTGCAGAATGTTTATTCTGCTTTGAGGAAGGAAAGCCCGTGCTACAGTTGTGTTTAAGCAAGCTCTGATGAAGTCCAGAATCTGATGAGGCTCGCACTTGCAGTTTTGGAAGTTGATGATGAAGCTGAGCTGTTGCAGGGGTGAGACTGTTATGTGGACAGAAGCCAGAGTCAAGGCTTTGTTGGGACCTGAGATAAGCCAGTCGTCCAGATAAGGGTAAACACATAGGCCTTGTTTGTGAAGGTGTGCTGTGGCGACTGACAGGCAGTTTGTAAAGACTCTTGGATTGGTACTGGTAATGTTCCGACTTGAAGTGGAACCGAAGGTACTTCCAATGATGAGGATATATGGGAATATGGCTGTAGGCATCCATGAGGTCTGCAGAGGCAAACCATTCATCCTGCCATAAGAGGAGTAGAATGGTAGCTAAGGATGCCACCTTTTACTATTCTTTCTTGATATAGAGGTTGAGGTTAAAAATAGGATGACGGCCTCTGGATTTTTGGGGAATAAGGAAAAACGGAATAGAAACACAGGGTGCGTTCTGATTCCATAACAATCTCAATTGCACGGCTGGAGAGCAAGGTCGATATCTCCTCTTCCAGGATGGGTAGGTGGAGGACAGGAATACTGCTTGGCAGGGTCAATCCTTGAAGGGGGCGGGGAGGGGGGTGGACGTGAAATTGAGTTTGTAACCGGTTGAAATGATGCTGAGGACCCAGCGATCTGTGGAAATGGAACGCCAGGCATCCTGGAAGTGCTGGACTCATCTTCCTACAGGTGTTGTTGTTGTTGTTAAGTGCCGTCGAGTCAGAGTCGACTCATGGCGACCCTCTGGATAGCTATTCTAAATTGTGTTCGATCTTCAGTCAGGCGGCTCATTGTTGACAGACTGGTACCCGTAGCTGCTGTTATTGTATCGATCCATCTCATTGCTGGCCTTCCTCTTTTGCGTTGACCTTCTATCTTGCCAAGCATGATGTCTTTCTCTAATGATCTCTCTCTCCGCATGATGTGTCCAAAGTATGAAAGTCGAAGTCTTGTCATCTGAGCTTCTAAAGAAAGCTTAGGTTTGATCTCCTCTAGTACAGACTGGTTTGTTCTTCGGGCATGGTATACATGGTATACACAGTATTCGCCGCCAGCACTATAATTCAAAGGCATCAATTTTCTTCCTGTCTATCTTTTTCACTGTCCAGCTTTCACATCCATATGATGTTATTGAAAATACCATGGCTTGAACAAGTCGATTCTTTGTATGGAGAGAGACATCTCTGCTCTTGAGAATCTTATCTAGGTCTTTCATAGCCATTCTGCCAAGAGCAATGCGTCGTCTGATTTCTTGACTGCTTGTTGCTTCTTTATTGATAGTTGATCCAAGTAGGTTAAAGTTATTCACGATTTCAATTTCTTCTCCTTCGACGATGAACCTGTTGATTATGCCAGTGGTCATGATCTTTGTCTTCTTTACATTAAGGTGCAGGCCCATTTTGAGACTATGTTCTTTGATTGTGAGAAGCACAGGTAGATAATCAAAAACTGGGAGTCGTCTTGGAAGGTTGCACTGAGGCAACGGAAGGCTGCTTTCTCTTCCATTGTCTGAGGCATTGAGGATAAGTGAGTGTAGGCTGTTGCTGTGTTGGAGACCAAGAATAAGGCTGAAAACAATTGAGGGTAATACTGCTGGAAGTACTAGTAAGGGTATGCTCTCCTATACTGAGGGTATGTAGGATGACGGGATTGTTGGGCCTGCTTTGGGGATTGAGATGAGAGTTCTTGTACTGTGGAGGAATAGTCTTTCACCTCTGAAACAGCCTGCTGTACCTTGGAGCCAAAGAGGCTATCTCCTTGACAGGAAGCGTCTGGCAAGCGGTCATGAAGATCCTCCCTGAGACAAGAAATGTGGAGCCAAGCTGTCCATCATGCAAAGATGGATTTACCTGTGGTTCAGGTAGCTGATTCAAAGACAACATAGGAAACCCGAATTATATGATAGAGGGACTCCTGTAGGTTGTCTTGAAGGCTCTGATCCTCCGGTCTTGATAAGGAGGCATCTGTGAGAGAAGATCGTGATGGTATTGAAGCATCTGAAGTTGGTGTGCTAGTATCTTCATGGTTAGCATACCACTCTGGAAGGTCTTCCTGCCAACTGAGTGCAACTTCTGTTGGTCCTTCCCTGGAGGGGTTTGGGAATGAACTTTGGCAAACTTAACCTTTTTGAGGACTGCCTCATAGACTACAGATTGATGAGGAAGCTGTTGATGTTGGAAACCTGGTGCAGACATGACTTTGTATTTAAGGTCAAGGCGACAAGTCATGGGGTGTACCGATGCTGGTATGTTCCACACTGACGCCAGGAGATTTTGCAAGACCTGGGGAACTGGCATGGCTAGAATCTCCTTGAGCGTAGCTCAAGCTTGTAAGATGGACTGAAAATTATTTTTATTAATGGTGGTTTGAGATTTACTAAGGGCCAGCATTCTAAATAGTTTTTGTAGAAATTTTGGGTAAGAGAAATCTTCAGAAGATTGTCGCTGGAGATGACATCTCCTCAATATCTCCCAAGAGGGAGGGCACTGTATCCCACTGGTGGGAGAAGGACGGACTTGCTGTTGAGTAAGCCAAAGGTTCTGGATCTCGGCAGACAACAAGGGGTGGGGGACCTCGTGGGGAGGCCAGCAGAAGCTGGTAAGAAGGAACTCCATGCTATCAGAATACCTGGTCTTGGTCATATATGCAGAACACAGGTAGACCCTCGACAAGTACAGAATAAAGGACCACAAACTAAAACTAGAAATAACTGGTATGTAGACAAAATGAGAACTGAAATCCCAGGAAGCTACACACTGGGGGCCAATGCACTAAAGCTCAGCGCACAGCTTCTAACACACATATAAATAAAACATTTTGCGAACACAAGTATAATTTTATTAAACCATTTTAATGTCAGCAGTCCAGCATTTTACTGTACTTAGCCATGTACTTCCCACTCAGCTCCTTATCCTCTGCCTTTTTTTAACCTTATCATTCAACAAAAGTTGCAAGTCCTCCATGCTCTCATTAAAGAGAAGAAACAGGCATGAAACCATCATTAACAATGACTGCAGAAGAACGAGTGTTAAAGCTCTGGTGTTAGAAAACCGTGAGCTCAGACTTTGTTACTACGAGATTTAAATGAGCTATTGCCTGATGTCCAGCATTTTGGGCTGCAAGGTACCCAACATCAGCATACAGCTCATTTAACTTCTAGGTAATGAAGATGTTAGCTATTAAACACAGTTGCAAAGAAGTGCGCAAAAGACCTGAAGGCTGAGCACACAGGTTTCTAATGCCAGGTATGAGGCATACAAGGTAAGCTTAATCCTCTATGGCTAGCATTAGTGAAGGTTTCATGCCTGTTTCTTCTCCTTACTGAGAGCACAAAGAACCTGCAATTGTTTTCTAATTTTATTGAAGGGGAAGGGTAAAAATAAAAAGCAGAGGATGAAGAGCTGAGGGGGAGGTGTGCAGCTATGAAAAGTAAAGTGCTGAACTGCTCACATTCAAAGGATACAATAAAATTATGTACAGAAAACTTGCAAAACCTCCCACATTTTATTACATCAGCTCCTCTGTATGTAGTGCAACACCAGAGAAATAGAAGCAGTGCTGCATTTCCTCTTGTACTGTGAAAAACATAAAGGAAGCAGATGTACATGCTTAAAGCCAACATTTTCCAATCATAAATTGACAATAAAAATATTTTATTTTTACCTTTGTTGTCTGGCAATTTGATTTTTATCATCATGTTAGTCCCAATCTTTGTTTTCTTCTTCCCTCTGTGCAGGGTCGATGCAAGGACTGGAGGCCCTCCATTCTTTCCCCACCCCCATTGTCACCACTTGTGCCCCTCTCCAGGGCCAACTGCAGCAGCAATTACCCCTGAAATCATGACACAGCACTTACCCCCTGTCTCCAGGACTGCGTTGCATTTTCATTCTATTCAATCCGCCGCTTCAGCACTCCCTGCACCGCAGATTTCTGGTTATACAAAACCGGAAGTCTGGGGCCAAAGTGGCAGGTTCAACAGAATGAAACCGCGATGCAGCCCCTGAGACAGAGGGTAAGTGCTGTGGCGCGGTTTCAGGAGTAACTGTTGCCACTGTCGACTCTGGAGAGGGGTACTAACAGTGGCAATAGGCAGAGGGGTACCCCCTGGAGGGTCAGTGCTCTAGGTGACTACCTAGTTTGCCTAATCTGTCTTCTCTGAACTCTATTCACAAGGCCTCCTGTCCATTGTCATTTAAGAATATAAGATATGCCATACTGGGTCAGACCAAGGTCCATCAAGCCCAATATCCTGTTTCCAACAGTGGCCAATCTAGGTCATACGTACCTAGCAGTTTCCCCAAAAGACACAGGTTCCGCAATGCTTGTACTGGGTCAAGCACTGATATCCTGGGTCCCTTCTTAATAATGGTTTATGGACCTTTCCTCCGGGAATTTGTCCAAACCTTTTTTAAACCCAGCTACACTAACAGCCTTTACTACATCCTCCGGTAACAAATTCCAGAGTTTGATTACACGTTTATTTTCTCTCCTCCTGTCTTCTTCACTTTCGCCCCTATATCCATCTCTGACATGGATTCACTTTCAGCTTTCTTCCATTTATTTTATGGCCTCTATCCTCTCAAATTTCACCTTTCCCTCCTCACCCTCCTGTTTTTAAGCTCCTTCTTTTAAAATCCAGACTCAAAACCCACCTTTTCCAGACAGCCTTCGAACTGCTACCTCCTTGACTATAACTTTTCTTTTCCCACACCTCTGACCCCACTCTTTCCCTGTATGATTGACATCTTTCCTATCATATTATGGCGTTCCCTTTCCTTTTTCCTTTGTTTTATTGTACACCACCCTGCTGCAAATGTGACGGGCAGTATATCAAATTCAATAAACATAAACATAGTGCATTTATCTGCAGCTTTCCATCTTTTTTTCCCAGCCTTTCGCTAATTGTCCCTTCTCTTTCTGCCCTCTTCTGTATGTTCAGCATATTCTCTCTCTGGCTCTGTGTCCTCCAGATCCCCCTCTTTATTTCTTCTCCACCGTGCTTAACATTTCCCCTCCCTCTCTAATTCTTTCCACATACCTAGTATCTCCCTTCTTGATATCTTCCCCATACTTAGCATTTTGTCTCTTTATTTCTCTCCCTTATGCCCATCTTTCCACCCTCCCTAATCCCCCCATGCCCAGTACCACCCCTCCCTCTTTCTATTTCCTTGTGTTCACAACATTCCCACTAAGAGGCGTGGAAGTCTTCCATTCATAGTCCTACCCAGGGCCGGATTTACGTATACGCCATGTACGCCATGGCGTAGGGCCCACAACCGGCAGGGGCCCACAAAAAATAGAACCAGGTTTTTTTTTTTCTCAACTCGATTAAAAAAAAAACCTGGTGGCTGCCGCCGCGGGGCCCCCTCTGCTGCCGCGGGGGCCCCGTCTACAAGATGGTATGGTCTGGTCGGGTCGGGTCGGGTCTCGTCTCCCTCCCTCCCTCCCTCCCGGCTGCGAGAGACGCGAAGATAGAGCGTCTCCTCGCGTCTGTGTTAAGCCCGCAGGGGCTGATGGGATTTCCCATCAGCCCCTGCGGGCTTAACACAGACGCGAGGAGACGCTCTCCCTTCGCGTCTCTCGCAGCCTGCAGCGAGGGAGGGAGGGAGAGAGACCCGACCGGACCCGACCCGACCCGACCAGACCGGACCCGACCCGACCCGACCAGATTGTAGACGGGGCCCCCGCGGCAGCAGTGGGGGCCCCGCGGCGGCAGCCACCAGGCTTTTTTTTTTAATTAAATTTTACTTTAGGCCGGGGGGGGTAGGAGTCCTACCCCCCCGGCCTAAAGTAAAATTTAATTTAAAAAAAAAACCTGGTGGCTGCCGCCGCGGGGCCCCCTCTGCTGCCGCGGGGGCCCCGTCTACAAGCTGGTCGGGTCCGGTCCGGTCCGGTCGGGTCGGGTCGGGTCCGGTCGGGTCTCTCTCCCTCCCTCCCTCGCTGCAGGCTGCGAGAGATGCGAAGATGCGTCTCTCGCAGCCTGCAGCCTGCAGCGAGGGAGGGAGAGAGACCCGACCGGACCCGACCCGACCCGACCCGACCAGCTTGTAGATGGGGCCCCCGCGGCAGCAGAGGGGGCCCCGCGGCGGCAGCCACCAGGTTTTTTTTTTTAATTAAATTTTACTTTAGGCCGGGGGGGTAGGACTGGTAATGGGCTATGGGGGGGGGGTAGGACTGGTAATGGGCTATGGGGGGGGGTAGGACTGGTAATGGGCTATGGGGGGGGGGTAGGACTGGTAATGGGCTATTGGGGGGGCTGGGGCTGGAAATGGACGGGGGGGGGTAGGGCTGGTAATGGGCTATTGGGGGGCTGGGGCTGGAAATGGGCTGGGCTGGGGGGGGTTAAGGCTAGAGGTGGGCTGATGGGGTTAGGACTGGTAATGGACTGTGGGATGTTGGGTGGGGGCTTAGAACTGGCAATGGGCTTTGGGGGGGTTAAGACTGGTAATGGGCTGTGGGCTGATGGGGGCTGTCTGGTAATGGGCTATGGGGGGGGCTAGGACTGGAAATGGGCTGGGGGGTTAAGACTGGAGGTGAGCTGATGGGGTTAGGACTGGTAATGGGCTGTTGGGGGGGGGTTAGAACTGGTAATGGGCCTTGGGGGGGCTCAAGACTGGTAATGGGCTGTGGGCTGATGGGGGTTGTCTGGTAATGGGCTATGGGGGGCTAGGACTGGAAATGGGCTGGGGGGTTAAAACTGGAGGTGGGATGATGGGGTTAGGACTGGTAATGGGCTGTGGGCTGATGGGGGGGGTAGGACTGGCAATGGGCTATGGGGGGCTGACTGGAAATGGGTTGATGGGGTTAGGACTGGAAGTGGGCTGATGGGGGGTTAGGACTGGTAATGGGTTATAGGGGGGGCTTAAACTGAAAATGGGGTGATGGGGGGTTAAGGACTGAAAATGGGGTGATGGGGGGTTAAGGACTGTAAGTGGGGTGATGGGGGGGCTAGGACTGGAAATGGGCTGATGGATGGCTAGGACTGGAAATGGGCTGATGCAGGGACTAGAAGGGAATGGATGCTGGGTGAGGCTGGAACTAGAAGGGAGCTGATGTTGGGGGAGGATTAGAATGGGATGGGGCTGGAAGAGTAAAATGGAGAAGGGAAAAATATTTTGTGTGGGAGGGATAAAAAATCTACAATTGGCCGGGTATTGGGAGAGTAAGTGGGGATTGAGGATGGAGGGGTAATATTTGAGTGGATGAAATAGGAATGAGGAAAGAGCAAAAGGAGAAAGATTAGTATGTTAAAGCAGATGTAGAGAGAGAATGGAAAAAAATCTTGAAGAGAGAAGAAAGGACAAATGGACAGCAGACGATGGAGAGTTAGCAGAAGACACGAAGAAACCAGAAGAAAGTGGCTGGAGCAATTGCAGCTGAAAAAAATGCACAAAAGGTAGAAAAATATCTCTTTATTTTGAATTTATTAATTGGAATATGTCAGCTCTGGTAAATGTGCATCATTAACATCTGTGCTTTGTTTAGTACAAGAGCAAATTAATGTATTGTTTTATTTCTACAGTGTTGTACATTCCAAGTTTGGCTTTTGGGATTCCCAGTTTAATTATTGTCTTCCTATTTCTAAATTGTGATTACTTGTTTGGTGATGGTCTATGTTCTGCATGTGTAACTGAGCTGAGGTGTTCTGTTTATATAATTCCTATTTGACATTGCCACTTGTTCTCTTTCCCCAGTAGGTCATGTATTGTTGTTCTCTGAAATGTATTGGTTTAATATTTGCAGTGTTGCCTTTTGATTGGTAGAGTATGGTGCTTTGTGAGTCCTGGTAGTGCTGTTAGGATACGGCGGGTTTACTATGGGCAGTGTTTGTAGTAGTTCCTAATGTGTCTGGCAGTTGGCACTGGATTATAGTAATGTAGAAATCTTTTAGTCTTTCTTTATCCATACACTCATTAAGAGGCACGTTTACTAAAAGTTAGTATATGGTAACATTATGCAAATATTTATGCAAATGAGGCCCCTTATGCAGATGAGGTCCGCACCCCCCTTGGGCCGCCCCTGCTGGGGGCCCACAATTTTTGTTGGCGTAGGGCCTCACTCAAGGTAAATCCGGCCCTGGTCCTACCACTGAGATTGGTCCAGGAATATCACTGCTTCCACTGGGAAGGGGCAGGTCCACTGGGAATCCTGAAGAACTTGCCTATCCTTTGCAACTGAAAATGTAATATTGCTGCACTACTCCCTCTGGTAGGAATATGAGTGGAGGAATGCCACACAACTTAGAGGAAACACTGGTATTCGGCATCTCTCAGCTTTCCTTCCCAACCCCCACCCCTAGTACAACATCTCCCCCTTGCTTCCTTTCCTGTGGTAGCCAGGTAGCCAAGAACTATAGACTAGGCCATAAGCCTGAACCTGAAAGATGACAGGCCTCAGAACCAAGCTGGATTTCAGTAGTGCTGAGACATAAAATTAAAAGACAGAATTAAATGCTGTTTTTAGAATGAAGATGCTACTATAGCAGAGTTTGCACAAAGTGAATACAATGCCTGTATGTTAAATCGTTACTTCAGAATTGTTACTTACACATTTTAGAAGCCAGATATGACCTTGATGAAGGAAAGTAACCAGGTTTGAACCAAGCCATTGTTCAGCTAGCTAGAGAAAGCAGAGCAAAGGGCATAGATCCTGATTGGTCAAATTCAGGGAAATGTCAGACCAATAGAAAGTTTGTAGAAATTAGCATGAGACCAATGGAAAGTTTTCATGTATCAAGCTATAAAAGTGGTATAAAAAGTTATGTCTTTATGGAGAGCTCCACTCAGTTCCTTGAAAGCTTTGACTGACTGGGCCTGTGCACAAATAAACTGGTTTGGACCCTGTAAATTGACTCCTGGACTTGTTCATTGACTGCAGTTTGCTGCTACATTCCCACTCAACATTAAGTCCAGCATCTCTCTCTTGCTTCCCTTTCCGCCCTCATCCCCAGGATTTCATCCTTGCTTCCATTCCCATGCTGTCCTCCATTCAGCATTTCATCCTTACATTCACTCCCATCAATCAGGTTCAGCATTTCCCCTATGCCCCTTCTAGTTCCCCCCTGCAACATCTCTCCTCATTGCACTTAACTCCCTGCAGCATCTCTCCTTTCTGCCCTAACCTCCATGCATCATCTCTCTTGACCCCTCCCACTGAGCAGCATCTCTCCTCCCTGCTCCCTCCCTCCAGGCAGCATCTCTCCTCACTGTCCGTCCTCTAACCGCCATGCAGCATATGGCACGGGTCTTTCAATCACTACACACGCCTAAAGTCAGTCACTCCCACCCTTTCTGATGCAGACTTCCTGTTACGGAGGGGGCAGTGTGGTAGGCGAAGGCCTATGATCCATGGTGTCTGAAATAAGCAGACAGGCCTGAACAGCTTGACTTGTAAATGAAGCCTGTGGAGAGGCCCAAAGGAATTACACATCCCCCAAAATGCTGCTACAATAGAACTGAAACTTAACTAAGCACAATTAAGCTTAGCTAGGCAGAATCGAAACTTAGAAAATATAGAAAAATAAGGTTTAATTGGTATTGATAAGAGAGTGAAGCTTCCGTGAAATTAATTAACTCTGCTGAAAGAAAGGTTACAGTGCCCTGCTTTCCCACATATTCCAGCTGGATAGCGACCTTGGAGGAGAGAAGTATCAAAGTTGGTGAACTGACCATTGTAATTGGGACTGAAAGGGGGGTAAGCAGGTGCTGAGCCCAGTCGAGGGACATCATTGGATAGCCATATCGGTACCAGAACCAATAGAAGGTGTACGAGAGGTTACCGGGACCAATGAAAAGTTTGCCTATGTCTAGAATGGGAAAGAAAGCTATAAAAGTTGTTGTTTTACTAACAGCCATTGCTCAGCCATTTTGAATTTGATTCTGCTTGAGACTTGTGCACAAATAAATGATTGGGACCTTCTGAACAGACTCCTGGTATCATTGGTTTGTCTGCGCTCTGCTGCTACAGCAGGACTGACAAACTTTGAGTTATTGCAGGGACTGGAAAGCCTCACGCTGCCTGCCACTCTGCTTCCCCTATTGCCATGTCAGAATATGTCTGTTCCTCTAATCCCAGCAGTGGCAAGAAGATATCCATACCCAGCAATCCAGAGGAGTAAGACGCTTACCTTCCTGCCACCCAGAAGAAAATTAAGGCAACTGCCATAAGGATGCTTTCGGGGCAATTGATGCCGCTCCAGAAACATTGTCACCTGAGGCACTCTGCCTAATTATAAAGTTGTCCTGTCTAGAAGCTCCAGTAACAGAAAGAGTTTGTGACATTTATGCCAAAACATGGAGCATACAGTACCAAAGCATGGCTATTTAATAAACATTTGTTTTTTTAAAGAGGATTACAGGAAGTTATCCTTTACTACTAGGGACGGGTTGGAAACATGTGAGTACTGCAAAGCTCCCAAGCTCCAAAGAAGAGAGATTTTTAGACCTCTACTGGATTTCTGACAACCTTGTTCTGGTGGGACCTGCAATACTCATTGCAATGGGTAGATTTGGCATAGTTTTGCGATGTAAATTAGAAAAGCAGGTCTGTTGAAAAAGTCTCTCTTTGTATCTTGCCAGCTCTGGTACTGGGTTTAGAATGGGGCTCGAGCTGGAGGCATGGCTGCCCTCCCCCGAATTGGTTCAAGGTGTTGGTGCCCTAGGCAAACCTTAAGTTTTACATCCCCCCGGCGTCATAATCTATTGTTTAGCTTTGAATGCCCTGTTTTTGCCACCCCCTATAAATTGCTAGTTTGCCTAATATTTGGGCTGGCCCTGGCTCAAGGTTATCATGGAGGAGAGAGATGACAATGTTTTTTGGCTAAAATAGTTGTGATTGCCAGGTTAGTCTACTTTAATGGTAATTAAATAAAAAGGAAAATAAGGTGATACCTTTTTATTAGACTAATTTAATACATTGGCTTTTGAAGGTTAAATCGTCTTCTTCAGGTCAGGATAGTATGAGTAACAGATGACGAAATCACAAAAAGCATCCCATGGACAGTCTTTGTACCGCCTCTAAGTACACGTTGGAGAAAGGCACAAGTGCAATAACTCACTGACCAAATAATTAGTTTGTTGATCTTCTCCTAGAGCAGGCAGCTGATGAAAGAGTTGGTGCTACCCCTCCCCCTCACAGAAAACAGCACTCAGCTCCTATGGGGAACGTCGACATCTCTGTTTACATGAGATCCTTCCGCCAATGGATTGCGTCAGACAGCAGCGGCCGCACCCTCTCTCTGCGGACACCCTCCCCTCGCGGCGGATCTACACTGTCTAACAGGGCCACGTTAGGCACGCGACAGCACTCAGCCAACCAGCGGCAGACACACTGTAGTTTGGGGAACGCCAGTGCAGCTATAAAAGCGGCAGGCGCGGCGTCGCGCACCCTATAAGGCAGCACTAGCGTTGGAGAGTGGGGTTTGTTGAAGTAGGGTGGTAGCCAGCTGATTATTTTTGACTACGTGAGCCTTTGGTTCCCGTTTCCCCCACAATGGAGGCCGAAGCCGTCACTTTGATTATCAAAAGCCCGAACCAAAAACAGGCGGATCAGCAGATCGAGGCCCAGCGGAGCTGGAGCGTTCAGCAGCTGAAGGCCCACCTGCGGGAGGTATTTCCGGGCCAGCCGGTGAGTGCAGCGGCATGAACTCTTAACACTGCGGGTGACTCTATTTAGTCCCGGGGAGTCGTAGGGAGAGCAGACGCAATCATCCGCATTTCGGACGGGGCGAGGATAACTCGAACGGCGTTTTTCAGACCGTTAAACCGTCTCCCCGAGGGCTAAAGAAAAATATTGGGGCCCATTCGTGCCCCGAGATTGCCGGAAACTGTTAAGCTTGGGGCTGCTAGCTGTTCTTATATACCGCTCATCTCGTGAAGTGGAATGAATCTTTCCAACTTATGACAGCTGGGTTCCGATCATCTTTAGACTAATAAAGTGCTGAAACCTTGTAGGATGCTAACGTGTAGGAGGATCTTGCTAGGGGAGAATGGTTCCAAGACCAGAAACTGTAACTTGTTTGAGTTTGTATTGCCCTGTTCCTGGGTTTGTTTTTATTACTGTTATGACACTTTTGAATTGTCGAAATTGTCTTCCTGATTTCAGAATGCACCAAAGTTGATGGATTGTCTTCCTGATTTCAGAATGCACCAAAGTTGATAGGTTTCAAGCACTAATTCCATTTTTTTCAATATTTTTAAACTTTCATCCTAAGAGGATTGTTTTTCAAGTCTCATGTTACTGCGCTCACCAGAGGGGGCTCGCTTGTAAAGTTGTAAATACAAACAGGTATACTACGGTGTAGTCACTATTCTTGCTTGGGGGCTTTAGATGTAAAGGAAAGCGATTCTCTGGTGATAACTGGCAGTGGAGTAGCCTACTGGTTAAAGCAACTGCCTAGTACCTGGAAGATCAAGGGTTCGATTTCCACTGGTACTCTTTGTGACCTTGGGCAAGTCACTTTATCCTTCATTGCCTCTTAAGAAAAGGCCTGGCAATCTACTTCTGGTGATGCATTGCCAAGAAAACCCAGAGTCAGCAGGGTTGCCAGGATTCACCACTGACTTGATGGCACTTAAAAAGGTAAAAAAAACAACCTGGCAATTTACCACTCCAAATACACAACAGTACCTGCTGTGATAAATACAAAAGTGAAACACTGAATTTTTACTGTTAGTTTCAAATAATCCATTTTCCATAAGGAGGGGTAATTTGTTTTGGGCATCAATGTAGTTTGCCTTATTTAAGGGGACAAAGGGTAAGGAGGTCATACTGATAGTGGGGCTAGAGATACCAGATCACCATTAGTGCCTGCACACAGCCCCCCAAACTGCATCTATGGGAGGCTGTGTCAACGTGGACAGTCTTCTTTAAATCAAGAGTTTTGTATGTGCTAAATTCCTTTATTTAACAGTTTTTTTATACTGCTTATCATTTCAGTCAAAGCGGTTTACATTGTAACTTAAACTTGATAATGTATATTAAACGGGGACATTGATAACTTGTTTGTTTCTGAGGTAATGGAGGGTTAAGTGACTTGCCCAAGGCCACAAGGAGTACTGGTGCAGGAATCAAACCCTAGTCTCTTGGTCCCCAAGCCAGTGCACTAAACATTAGGCATCTACTCTACTTTAGATCTGGTACAAGCCTCTTGATTACTGTAATGGCCTATGTTTAAGTCCTGTTGAGAATGCTACTTAATAACATGACGGCAGAAAAAGACATAGCTCATACAGTCTGCCCTTCTTAGGGTTGGCCTGTCCACCTAGGTTCACCTAGTGGTCACCTAGGGCTGCAGACCCTGGTGGGTGGCATTGCCCGAACCCCCTGAAAGTGGCAGCTGAACTGCTACTTCAGCGCCATGGCAGGCTTTAAAACTCCCACGCATGTGCATGCAGTTTCGGCTTGCCAAGCCTGCCTGTTCTTCAAGAAAGTTGCGTCAGAGGGAGGGGGCAAGAGTGGCAGGCCATGAGTGTGCATGGGCACTTTAAGGCCTGATGTAGGGCTGAAGCGACAGGTCAGCTGCTGCTGCTGCTTCAGCATGAGGGGGGGAGGGCAGCATGATGGGCCGGATGGAGGTGCAGCCTTTTGAGGGGGGAGGGGGTGGCAGTGGCATGGAGGGTCTGGCAAGGGTGACAGAAAAGGTCATGCTGCCACTGGCCCTTCCATACCAACTACTATAGTCCCTTTTTTCCTTTAATGATCTTCTGTGTTTGGTTTCAAGTGGTCAAGACCTTACTCTAGACTTTTAGCTGTTTGAAGTTCACATCTTCTGTTCTGCTTCGGTGTCTTTTGGTTTGCCAGTTTGACTCAACCAGTTTGACTCAAAGTTCAGTTTCAAGATAATGGTATTTTGAACCTTGTAAGATAAATTTGTATAGATATTCAAAGCAATAAATAATCTGACAGTGGATTCCCTCTTGGACATCATACACCTAACACACCAAACAGAATGAGGAGACAAAGCGCATAGCACACACACTTAAAGTCCCCAGCAACGATAATAAAAAAACATACAAGCATCCAGTAATCGAGCCTTCTCATTATATACCCCAACCCTTTGGAACACCCTACCAGTTCCAATCTGAGCCATCTCCGACCTCTCAACCTTCCGTAAGGCAATAAAGACCCATTTATTCTGACAGTTCTATGGTTAATATATATAATGTATTCAACAGTCATAAACTGACAACTCCATGTAGCCACTTATCCTTATGTTACAGGTCATTGTAGGACACATACACCATTATGTAATATAGTTCAACAATGTTTAATTACCTAAGTTGACATTTTTGTTCAATGTAAAACATTCCAATGTTCTGTGTAAACTGCTCTGATTATAAAATACAGCACTTTATAAAATTAAACAGGCATTTAAAAAATGAAAATTTGCAGACGTTGGGCTGCTGTCTAGGAGGGTACGCTTATCAGTAACATCTTGTGAGTTGAGAAAATCTCAAGGGTAGGAATTTTCAGTGATGGCACTGGTTCTTTGCAGCAAGTTGTCACTGGGAGGTTAGGATGGCCACTTTTTTTTGTAAAGAGAAAAACAACTTGGTTTTAACTTTGAAGGCATTTGGGCTGTTTGGAGATGGGGGTTTCTTCCTCTTTGGGCCCCTATACCCTTGTTTTTGGGTGGTTATCTTTTAGTATGTGAAGTATGGCTCGTTTAGTAATTTGACTTATTTTTATAAATATTTTTGTGTGCTCTTAAAGATTGGGAAGATGTTTCAGAAATGGTTTAACTAAACTATTGGACATGAAACTAAAATTTACATGTATTTTGTATGGAATTCATTATACTTGGGTCTGGAAAACACAGTGGTGCTAAATGGCTCATGTGATAAACCTGGCTATCAGGCATTTCTGCTAATCTGTGATCTAGATATGGTAAATGTGATTTACCCCTGTATATTACTAGTATTAGAAATAAGCTTTGCATTGTGGAAATATATACCTAATCGAAACACCAGTATTTCAAGGTAGTACCAAATAAAAGTAACAACTCCTTTATGGTACTGAGCAATGCTTTGCCTGTAAAGAATCAGTTACCACCAAAATCTGTCTGATAGTGCTTGCCATGTAGGATAGCTGTCTGTTAATTTTCCAGAAGACAAACTCATTGTTCTTCTGGCCTGTAAATATAGAAAAAGTAGAAGAAGCTACGCACTATTGTTTATATATTTATATATAATGCTGAAAATTGGGACTGGTGGAATGGGTATATGCATCCTGTCCAGTAGCATCACCCCTGGTGCCTGAGTCATCCTACCAACATTTGTCCTGTCACTCCTGTGGTAGAGTAGGCTGAAACAAAACACTGCACATCAGGAAGCTAGTGGGGTGCATGTGAGGTCTGGTCAGGAACCATGGGGAATATTTTACCAGGTGAGAGCCAGTTTGAATTCAGCCATGTTGGTGGATAAGTTCGGTAGAACAGATGTTTAGTGCAGCGAGGCTCCAACATTTACTGAGTACAGTGAAATACAGAAAGCATTCTATATAAATGGAACCTTGTGGTAGCTGAGCATTAATCAAATGTTTCAAATCATTGTAGAAATATATTTTTAAGCTAAGAGTAGGAAATGAGTTCTAGTGTACCCTGGGAGCTCCTGCTTAATAGAGAATTTCTAACATACTGTATATCTTCTTAATGCCATTAGAAATACTCTGGTATACTAAAAGGGAGTCTAGTAAATTCACTCCTAGCTTTGATACACTAAGGAGTTTTGAACCATTGTACTCTAACATTGGTTCCTCAACCCAGTCCTCGGGGCATACCTAGCCAGTAGGATTTTCAGTATTCTAGCAATGAATATGCGTATGAGAGATTTACATACAATGGAAGTAATACATGCAAGTCTGTCTCATCCATATTCATTATGGGAATCCTGAAAACCTGACTGGCTGGGTGTGCCTTGAGGACTGGGTTTAGAACCACTGCTTTAGCATATTGTATGACTGGCATCTGCATGCGACAGACTTTCTGGAATGTTCACTAGCCCAGTGGTTCTCAGCCCTGTTCTCAGGACACACCTAGCCAGTCAGTCTCAAGATTCCTATAATGAATATGCATGAGAGAGATCTGCAAGCATTGCTTCCACTGTATGCAAATCTCTCATACATATTCATTGTAGGAATCTTGAAAATCTGATTTGCTAGGTGTGCTCTGAGGACAGGGGTGAGAAGCATTGCACTATCCGCAGTCTGACTCAGAAGTAAATATATAGCAATACTGTTCCTTATCGTTCCTCCAGCTCAGTCCTCTACCTCTGGGTTGTCAGTCTCCTCCTGCAGCCTGGAGACTGGTATGTCAGAATGATGACATCACTGGATATAGCCTGCTGTACACTCACTCCCCTTCCAGTGTGACCAGTCTCCATGCAGCAGGAGGACTTGGCGAGCCTTAGTTAGGGGCTCGCTGGAGGAACTAATAAGGAGCTAGGTGTTTTTCATGTATTGGGGTTACATGATTTACTTTTCATTTATTGGAGGGTTATCTCTTTAAAAGAAAAAAAGAATAGTTGCGGGTGGCTGGTGCGGCTCTAGGCATTATTGCTCCCTATCTCTGCCCATGCTCTGGGGGTCCCTGCGGGGGTTCCTTTTCAGAGGGGCGAGTTGGTATTAGTCTGGTGCCACGAAGCTCTCTCCCCCCAGATGCTACAGGGGAGAGCCCTTCGCTATTGATCGGCTTGCTGCCTGCCTGTAGCTGCGGATCGTTTCAGGGACAGCAGCTCGTTATCTTTCCTGAGTTCGGGGTGAACAGCGTTTTTGCTGTCAGCGCTTTCTCTCCGGCACCAGAGCAGCCGTTTATCCGGTTGGATTTCATCGGTTTAGGCTGCTGATTACATGGCAATTACGGGGTGTTTCCAGTTCAAGTAAGACACTGCGTTCATTTGGCGCCCTTTTCCTTTCCCGCTGAGATTGCGGCAGCCATTTTGAGACCGCCGTGTTGACCGCGTGTGCCCAGCCCGCTCTGCATTTGCGGCCGCGGCTTCCTTATTTCTTTATTTCTTTCTTTCTTTCTTGCATATTTTGTTTTGGTTATTTCACTTTAGTTCAGGGGTTATTTTGGCCCCTTTTCTCCGTTCCTCTGAGTAGGGGCGAGGGCTGTGGGGCGTGCTTTCCCTCTTTCAGAAGAGGTGGGGATAGCCGATTCTTCAGCCTATATGATATGGTAGTGTGTGTGTTGTTTTTTTTTAAACAGCTTTACAGCCGGTAAGCTTCGGTGGCCGGGGGTTTCGGGGACCCTCCAGGGACTTTTCCTCCAACCCGACCACTGTGTCTCGTAAGCCACAATGAAGCGAGGCGGGTCCTGGCGGAAGGGCCTCACATAGGAGGAAGGTTGCGGGGGTTCCTTTCCGCTTGGACCCACATCACGTCGGACCAGTGGGTGTTAGAGATAATTCAACACGGCTATGCTCTGGAGTTCGCGTGTCCGGTGAGGGATTCCTTTGTCATGTCCCCATGTCGAGGACCAAAGAAATCGGAGGCGGTTCGCGCAACTTTGGACAATCTGCTTCGCTTAGGGGCGGTGGTGCAGGTTCCCAAGGACGAATTCGGCATGGGTCGGTACTTGATATACTTCGTGGTTCCGATGAAAGGAGGTACCATGCGTCCCATCTTGGACCTAAAGGCCGTGAACCGGTGTTTACGGGTTCCGCATTTTTGAATGGAAACATTGAGGTCAGTCATCGTCGTGGTGCGTCGCAGAGAATTCTTGACTTCTCTAGATCTTACGGAGGCTTATTTGCACATTCCCATCCGGGAAGCGCATCAGAGGTTCCTGAGGGTTCGCTCTTCCGTGGGGACATTATCAATTTCAGGCTTTGCCCTTCGGTCTAGCAACAGCGCCACGGACCTTTACCAAGATCATGGTGGTAGTGGCAGCGGCCCTGCGCAGAGGGGATCTTGGTTCATCCTTACTTGGACGATTGGCTCATTCGTGCAAAGTCCAAGGACAAGAGTGTGCGAGTGACAGAGTGGTCAAGTTCTTGCAAAGTTTTGGGTTGGGTAGTAAACCCGACAAAGAGTCACCTGGAGCCCACCCAGGACCTTGAGTACCTCGGAGTCCGGTTCGACACGTGCGCAGGTCAGATCTTCCTTCCCTGCCGGCGAGCCCCAAGGCCTTGCGGGCCTTAGTCCGGAACTTCCGGTCGGACCCCGCTCTGTCAGCCTGGGACTATCTCCGGGTGCTGGGCACTATAACGGCGATGTTGGAAGCAGTGCCTTGGGCCAAGGTGCATATGCGTCCGCTGCAGCGGGCGCTGTTGCGCCGGTGGTCGCATCAGTCCGATTCTCTCAGCAAACGTCTGCCTTGTCCTCTAGCAGTTCGGCAGTCGCTACACTGGTGGCTCCTACGGGCGTCCCTGGCAGCGGGGATGCTGCTGGAGCAGCCAGAATGGATTCCATTGTTGACGGACGCCAGTCTGGTGGCCCGGGGAGCCCACTGCGAAGTTCGGTTTGCGCAGGGCCGGTGGTCGTCCCAGGAAGCCACCTGGTCGATAAATCGGCTGGAGCTCCGGGCGGTGTTCCGGGCCCTCCAGGCTTTCGAGGAGGTGGTGAGGGGACGGCCCGTGCGTATCCTCTCCGACAATTCAGCGACCGTGGCGTACATCAACTGTCAGGGCGGCACAGGGAGTGCCGCACTGGAAGAAGAGGCGGATGCTTTGTTCGCTTGGATGGAAATTCGGTTGAGTGCCATTTCGGCGGCGCACATTGCGGGAAAGGACAATGTGACGGCCGACTTTCTCAGCAGGGTGCAGGTGGAAGCAGGAGAATGGGAGTTGCACCCCGACGTCTTCCAGCAGCTGGTAGCCCGTTGGGGCACTCCAGTAATGGATCTGATGGCGACGTTTCAGTTGGCAAAGGTCGATCGGTTCTTCAGCAGAAGAAGAGAACGGATGTCAGAGGGCATAGACGCACTGTTACAGCGATGGCCAATCGACGGCCTTCTCTAGATCTTTCCTCCGTGGGCATTGATAGGCCGGGTGGTCCAGAGGATCGGGGCGCATCCGGGTCTGGTGCTCTTGGTGGCTCCCGACTGGCCGAGGCGGCCCTGGTATGCGGATCTGGTGCGTCTGCTGGAGGGGCGGCCCTGGTGGTTTCCGGAGCGGGCGGATCTTTTGCCCCAGGGGCCCCTGCTCATGCCTCAGGTGGATCGATTCTCGCTTACCTTATGGCCCTTGAGAGGGCTAAACTAAGGAAGAAAGGTTACTCGTCGGCGGTAGTGTCCACCTTACTTAAAGCGCGTAAACAGTCCACTTCATTGGCGTATGTGCGTATCTGGCGAATTTTCGAAGATTGGTGTTCGCAGCGTCAGGCCCGGGTGGCCAAGGTTTCGGTTCCGTTAGTGCTGGAGTTTTTGCAGGATGGCATTGGAAAAGGACTTGCTGCGAGTTCCTTGTGCGTGCAGTTGGCGGCGCTTTCCTGCTATCGCGGCAAGATCAACGGTGTGTCGCTGGGGACTCATCCGGATGTGGTGCGCTTTCTGAAGGCGGTTTCGAGGTTGCTGGTACAGCATAAGTGGATTCCGCCTTGGGATCTTAACCTCGTTTTGGTGGCCTTGTCCCAGCCGCCCTTCGAGCCGTTGCGGCAGGCCTCGCTCAAGGATTTGACGTTGAAGGTGGTGTTCTTGGTGGCGATTTGTTCGGCGCAGCGCATTTCGGAGTTGCAAGCCTTGTCGTGTAGAGAGCCCTTCTTGTCCTTTACAAAAGAAAAAGTGGTGGTGCGTACGGTACCGTCCTTTTTGCCTAAAGTGGTGTCTCCCTTTTCATGTGAACCAGGCGGTTTCCTTGCCCGTTCTGGGGGCGTTAGAGGGCGGTGCTTCGGATTGTAGCCTTCGTTGCTTGGCTGTCAAGAGGGTGTTGCGCCGCTATCTGATGGTGACGGAGCCGTTCCGTAAGTCGGATCGGTTGTTCGTATTGTTTGGAGGCGTGCGCAAAGGGGAAGTGGCAGCTAAGGCTTCCATTGCGCGGTGGATTCGAGAGGCGATTGCCTCAGCTTACTTGCTTCAAGGTCGGGCGATACCGGTGGGTTTGCGGGCGCATTCCACCAGGGTGCAAGCGTGTTCTTGGGCGGAATACGGTCTGGTTCCGCCAGCGAACATTTGTAGGGCGGCGACTTGGGCGTCGTTGCATACATTTAGTAAGCATTACCGGCTGGACGTGGCGGCTGCTGCTGATGCCAGTTTCGGGACGGCGGTGCTGGCGGCTGGCTGGCAGGGTCCCTCCCAATGATTACTGCTCTGGTACATCCCAGAGGTAGAGGACTGAGCTGGAGGAACGATAAGGAAATGATAATTACACTTACCTGGTAATTGTAGTTCCTTGAGTGACGACAGCTCAGTCCTCCTTCCCGCCTGGTTTTCAGGAGAGATCTCGTATGGCTAGCATAGACGATGAATGCAACAGGTAGGTCTCTGTTCTTTATGCTTAGTTGACCTCTCTTCCTTTCTTTAGGCGGGGCAGGGGGTAAGAACGCCTTGCCGGAGGGGGTCTGTGGATTGGAATCTTTGTCTCTATGTATATAGTTTAATACTTATTTGTTGCTCCTTTGAGTCTGCTTTGTTAGTAGTTCACACTGGAAGGGGAGTGAGTGTACAGCAGGCTATATCCAGTGATGTCGTCACAAGCTGCAGGAGGAGATTGACAACCCAGAGGTAGAGGACTGAGCTGTCGTCACTCAAGGAACTACAATTACCAGGTAAGTGTAATTATCATTTTTTAGCTAGTGTTATAAAATGTTTACTGTCCTGTTCATAAAATGCATATAAGAACATTAAGTTATGGGGAATTTATTTTGATTTTGTGCTCATTCCTTTTTTAGCTGGAGCATGAACAAAAATTGATTTACTCTGGAAAGTTGTTGGCTGCTCATCTACAGCTGAAGGATGTGCTGTCCAAGGTAATTGCAATTTAGCTTCAATCTTGTGTTTATCCTGTGTAGATAGGGACCCAACATGAAGTGACTTTTATAGCGCATTTAGATGTGTTAGCACCCAGTTGGGCAAAGCACAGGTGAAGTGTAAAGCCATCTATTAGGCTTTACTACTGCCTAGTTTTCTTTCCAAAATGTTTGGTGATATTAATAGATATTCCTCTTCGTCTCTCTGGGCCAGTCCAGGAACAAAAGGGTTGTCAATCCCATTCAGCAGCTGAGGACTGAAAACTGAAAGTTCTTCCTGACAGACCATCTAGCTCCCACTGACATCAGCTATTCAGTCTTTCAGTCCTCAGCAGCTGAATAGGACGTGTAGCCTGATAGGCTCCCAGAGAGGCTAAGAGGAATCAGCAGTTAGAAGTTTTTTAAAATCTGGGGGTTTTAGGTGTTCTAGCAGAGCATCCTTACCATACCAGTTTGGCCACTTCAAATTAAAAAAAATAAAAAAGATCTTGCTGGCAAAGGTGTTTGCAATCGGGGGCAGAGCGCGGCACAGCTAAAAAGGGAGATGCTGGGAGCCCCAGTTTTTCCTCCCTCTGCAGTACTTACTGTTCCTCCGTGTCCCGCTAGCAGCGGGAAGTTGGAGTGCGGCCATTCCAGTGAGTTATTGCTGAACGTAGTCTCGACGCGGTGAGTGTTGCAGGGCACTAGGGGGCCGGGCAGGCTTCTGACGGGCTCTGTTTGCTTCAGCCATCGCAGACCGTTTGAGCGGGAGCGCATGTTTACAGCGTCGGCGGGTTGTCTTCAGTGTGTGAACCGCCGTGGGCTGGCTGGACCGGGGGTCTGTAGATCTTGTTTTCGTGGCAGTTGTAGGTTGGAGAGAGTGTTTTGGGGCTTAATGGAAACTGTTTCGCCATCGGGAGACGTTGGGGAAGCCTCTAAAAGCAAGCTGATAATGGCGGGAACGGCAGCCATTTTATCTCCAGGGGCGCCGCTTTCCGCGCCTCAGAGAAAGCCGGAGAAAAAGAAGGTGAAGTCCAAAAAGCCCTCCTCTGCTGAGGAGGGGGGGACTAAGGGACTCTCTGACAAGGTTCCAGACAATGTGGAGTCTTTGTTTTCCCCGGATTTCATTTTGGCTATAAATAGAGCATACATTTTAAAAATAGAGCAGACTGGCAGCACAGCTTTATCACAGCCTTCAGTTCCCCCTCCCATCTTGGCAGAGCCACAGATGGTAGTTCAGGGATCAGATCCAGGTGAGGGAACCTCTAAAATGGATAGACTCCCAGGAAATGCGGCTGATTTCTTGAGGCCCTCGCTCTCTGCCCCTCATTTGGGAGAGGAAGGAGAGATCATATCTGAGGCGGATGTGGATCCCCTGGTCAGGGGAACTGGAAGAGGGAGAGATTGCATCGGGCGATGACCCTAATGTTTTTCGGATATTTCGCAAGGAAGAGCTGGGAGCCCTAATTGTGCAGTCATTAGCAGCGCTTAATATTGTCACGCCAGCGGTGCCGCAAGAGCCGTTAGAGGATCACTTGTTACAGGGCTTTAAAGTGGAGCATCGGTGTGTTCCGGTCCATAGAGTGATCAAACAAATGATTGAGTCTGAGTGGGAATGCCTGGAGGCGTCCTTATGCGGTAGTCGGGCTATGGGACGTCTATACCCGGTGCCGCAAGAGGAGGAGGACTTGTTACACATGCCTAAAGTGGACGCCTTAGTCTCCATGGTAACGAAGAAGACGACCATTCCGGTGGAAGGTGGCGCGGCTCTCAAGGATCTTCAGGATAGGAAGTTAGAGACCATTTTGAAACAAGTTTTTGATTCCTGTGCGCTTTCGCTGCAAGCTTCAGTTTGCGGAGCGTATGTGTCACGAGCTTCCATCCGCTGGCTCCAGGGGGAGTCTGGAGGTGACAAGGAAGAGTCCTTAGGGACAGAAGGAGCGAAGCTAGAGTCCGCGGCTGCTTACCTAACAGACGCGTTCTACAACTTGGTTAGGATTTCCGCGAAATCCATGGCGTCAGTAGTAGCCACCCGCAGATTTATCTGGCTGAGGAATTGGGCAGCAGATGCATCTTCTAAGACTCGGCTCAGTAAACTGCCCTATAAAGGTAAGCTTCTTTTTGGGGAGGCCCTGGAAAAAATTCTGAAAGCTCTAGGAGATTCCAAAGGGGGTCGGCTACCGGAAGATCATTCGTCCTAAGACGCCAAGGCCCGGATCTCAGCTCAGGGGTCAAGCCAGAGATACTCGCAGGTTTCGAGGACCTCATTTTGCACCTTATCAGAGAGGCCGTTTTGGAGCGAGAGGTCAGACCTTTCGTGGGGCTAGGGGGTTTGGCAGAGGTTACTTGCATACTCAGCAAAATGCCTCCAAGAAGCCGCAATGAAGGGCGGCAGGTCCAGGCGGAGATTCCAGTGGGCGGCCGGTTGCAAGGGTTCCTCTCCATCTGGACCTCCATAACCACGGACCGTTGGGTACTAGAGATCATCCGCGAAGGTTATGCGTTGGAGTTTGCTCAGCCTCTGCCAAACTCCTTCGTGAGGTCTCCATGTGGGTCTCCAGCAAAGAGGAATGCGGTGCGAGAGACGCTTCAGCGGTTGTTGCGGCTCAAGGCGGTTGTACCCGTGCCGCCAGACCAGTGCGGCTTAGGTCGGTACTCGATTTATTTCGTGGTCCCCAAGAAGGAGGGGTCTTTTTGACCCATCCTAGATCTCAAATATGTCAATTGGTGTTTGCGGGTGCCTCACTTTCGTATGGAGACACTGCGATCCGGGATTCGAGCGGTGCAACCGGGCGAGGTGCTCTCGTCAATAGACCTCACGGAGGTGTACCTTCATATTCCCATCCGAGCCGAGCATCTCAAGTTTCTGCTTTTTTCCGTGCCAATGGGTCATTTTCAATTCCGGGCGTTACCGTTACGGTTGGTCACGGCTCCTCGGACCTTCACGAATGTCATGGTGGTGGTGGCGGTGGCATTGTGGGAAGAGGGGATTCACGTTCACCCCTACCTCGACGATTGGTTAATTTGAGCTCGCTCTCAGGCAGATTCGGTTGCTTCAACGGCTCGGGTGATGCAGGTTCTGTAAAGTCTAGGTTGGATAATCAATCAGGCAAAGAGTCTGTTATTGCCGACAAGTCGTCTCACTCAGGGGCGTTGTTCGACACTCAGATTGGTTCCGTGTTCCTTCCCAAAGAACGAGTTCACAAGATTCTACGGCAAGTGCGGGCGTTTTTGAAATTGAAGACTCCAACGGCATGGAGGTATTTACAACTCCTAGGGTCCATGGCTGCAGCCTTGGATCTAGTTCCGTGGGCCAGGGCTCATATGCGACCTCTACAAAGCTCCTTACTGTCCAGATGGTCCCCTCAGCTCCAGCCCCTGCACCGCAGATTGCCATGCCGGAGGAGGTGGTTTCCACTCTTCATTTGTGGCTAGAATCGAAGCATCTTCAGGCAGGAGTTCCCCTAAAAGAGCCAGATTGGATATTGGTCACTACAGATGTCAGTCTCATCGGGTGGGGAGCTCATTGTCAAGCACAGGTGGCGTAAGGCTCCTGGTCAACAGCGGAGAGCGGTTCGCCAATCAATTTATTGGAGCTCCGAGCGGTGCAGTGGGCGCTGTTGGAGTTCAAGAACCTCGTTGTGGGCAGAGTGGTTCGCATTTTCTCCGACAATCTGGTAACAGTTTTGTATATCAATCGACAAGGGGACACAGGCAGTGCCGCCTTGTTGGAAGAGAGACAGCTTTTGATGCTTTGGGCGGAGAATCATCTGATGGCCCTTTCGGCAGCGCACGTGGCGGGAAAAGACAATGTTCAGGCCGACTATCTCAGTCGCCATACCTTAGATCCCAGGGAGTGGTCTTCCACGACATCTCGGTACGGTGGGGTCAACCGGTCATGGACCTGATGGCGACCTTCCCCAATGCCAAGGCGACTCGATTTTACAGCAGGCGCAGGGAACATATGTCGGAGGGCCTGGACGGTTTGGTACAACCCTGGCCGAGGAACGTCTTGCTTTATGTGTTCCCGCCGTGGCCGATGATCGGCAGAGTTCAGAAGATTGCGGGTCACGAGGGTACTGTGATTCTCATAGCTCCGGATTGGCCAAGGAGACCTTGGTATGCGGATCTGGTGAGACTGCTGGTGGATCGCCCTTGGCGATTACCCCAGCAGGTCAATCTCTTATATCAGGGTCCGGTCTTAATGCTGCAGGTGGATCGGTTCTTGCTTATGGCTTGGCTATTGAGAGGGAGCACTTATGGCCGAGGGGCTATTCGTCAGCCGTGATCGCTACTTTGTTGAAGTCAAGGATCAACTTCCCTGGCTTATGTTCGCATGTGGCAGATTTTTGAGGCTTGGTGCACGGAGGGGGGGTTGCGTCCTTTTTCCGCACCCCTTCCAGCTGTCCTCGCTTTCCTACAAGGGGGCTAGAGAAAGGTCTAGCGCTTAATACACTCAAGGTCCAGCTAGTGGCACTAGCGTGCTACAGGGGCAAAGTGCAGGGCGTTGTGTTGGCGCATCCGGATGTGCATCGCTTCCTCAGGGCGGCACGGATTATCAGACCACCAATTCGTTCCGTGATGCCGGCTTGGGATTTGAATTTAGTTTTGGAAGCCTTGACACAGCCGTCTTTCGAGGTGGGTAATACCGTTAGTTTGCAGCATCTCTCTTGGAAGACAGTCTTTCTAGTAGCCTTGTGCTTGGCACGTAGCATCTCGGATCTACAAGTTTTTTTCATGTAGAAGCACGTTTCTTCAGTTCTCGGCAGAGAAGGTAGTTTTGAGACCAGTTCCGTCCTTCCTCCCTAAGGTAGTGTCAGAGTTTGATGTGAACCAGCCGGTTTCTCTACCAACTTTCTCGAGCAGAGAAGGTGAGATATCTAGATCGTTGAGGCACTTGGATATGGGACGGGTGCTTCGCAAGTACCTTAAGAGGACGGAAACGTTTCGGAGATCAGATTGGCTGTTCGTGCTCTTTGCAGGTAGACGTAAAGGGCAGGCAGCGTCTAAGGCTTCGGGCGATAGAGTCGGCGTACGAGATTAGAGGTCAGTCGCCTCCCGGGAACGTTAAGGCTCATTCTACCCGGGGGTTGGTGTCGTTGTGGGCGGAGTTGTTCTTAGTTCCGCCGGTGGATATATGTAGGGCAGCAACACGGTCTTCCCTTCACACGTTTGCTAAGCATTATCGCTTGGATGTGCATGCAAGAGATGATGTGAGAGTTGGGGCTGCAGCAATTGTGGCCGGGCTCGCAGGACCCTCCCATGTTTAGGAACTGCTTTGGTATGTCCCTTCTGTTTTTGGACTGGCCCGGAGAGACAAAGAGGAAGAAGAAATTAGTCCTTACCTGCTAATTGTCTTTCCTTGAGTTCTCTCCGGGCCAGTCCAGGACCCACCCGGTGTGGTTGCGAGCTGGCACAAGGAGCACGCTGCTGGCTGCTAGTACTTCGATGGGTGGTGGAACATGGGGAGCAGTAAGGGCAGTCAATGCGTTAAGAGTCCAGGTTTTGATGGACAGGGTGCATGCCGGTTCCTCGTTGCGAAGGAGTGGTATAAAACTATAAATATAAAACAAAAAAACAAAAACAAAAACCACGGGATGCGAAGCTAGATTAAAGATAGCATGGAGGTTTTTTGTACATAGTTCCACAGTTATGCTTATCGATCAGTATGTTTGGAGTTTGATCTGCTTGGACAATAAGTGGACTGAGTAACTGACGTCAGTGGGAGCTAGATGGTCTGTCAGGAAGAACTTTGCAGTTTTCAGTCCTCAGCTGCTGAATGGGATTGACAACCCTTCTGTTCCTGGACTGGCCTGGAGAGAACTCTAGGAAAGACAATTAGCAGGTAAGGACTAATTTCTTCTTTGCCCTTCAGGCCGTGGTAAACTTGCTGTTTGCAGATTGTTTATCTGCCCTAATTTGTCAAACATCACTAGTTTACTATATGAACGCAGTCACATGCTAACAAATAGGCTGTGGCTTGAAAACAATCTAGCAACTGTCTAATGTCTGAACAGGCTTGAAGCTGTAGACAGTCCAGCGCAGAAGTGCAATGAGCACGTGCAAGAACACAAGTAAAACAGGAGCGAGTCGTCAAACGTGGTTCAAAGTTCTTTATTCAGGAGTACAGTATAGTCACACCCAACACGGCTGTGTTTCGGCACTTGCCTTCCTCAGGGGTGTATTGACACTATAACAAACATAGTTATACATGCATAAATAATTCAAACATAAGATTAATAAAAATTAAATAAAACTAATACAATTCTAACTTTAAAAACATAGGAAGTCATACACAAATGATATGTTAAAAGATAACTTTTAAATGAAATCATTGAATTGATTGAAATGCAAATGAATTAAAAATATTGTATACATCTACAATATAAATCATAACTCAACTATATGCAAAGGTAAAAGGGGGAGGGAAAGAGCAGAATCCCTAAGTGGTATCACGAAAGGCAAGTATTGTAGGTATGAGGGATTTATGCAAGTCACTAAAAGAGTGAATTATGAGAGGATAGGCACATTACCCAACACTGCAGTGCTCAGATGGATGCTTTCATGTAAACCAAGCTCTTAAAATTGCACTGTGAACAAAGACAATTATTCTGTTCATTAATTAAATTGTTCTGAATGTAGTAAAACCTTAAATAATGTGTATCTGAGAATCCAGTTACTGTAAATGAAGTAGGTCGCATGATCTGTATCTTGACTTTCAAATGACAGTGCCTTTTACTGAGGTTTTTCTCTATCTGCTTTTTAAGTTTGGTTTTATATTTATATAGCTTTTTACATTTGTCTTGGGTAGGAGACGCGACATGTTCTTCATCTTGTTTGTAATGCAAATCCATCCAGTATACAACTGCCAAATGTAAGTGTTCTCAGATAGATGTATATGGGAAAGAGGGATGTGAAAGTTATAATTTTAAATACTATTAGCAATAAATAACCTGTAGGGTGCTTTTATATGATGTGGTGGAGGCATCTAGCCAACACTGGATAATGGTATATTAGCTCATGCTTTTAAAGACTTGACTCAAATGTTTTGTGTGTAATTTATAAATGTTTATCCTGCTGTGCACAGAATAGGAATAACCTGTTGATAAATCCATCTGCCTTGTATCTTATTGTATTAGAATGTAAAAAGATTAGCTGTAATTCACAAACATTTCTTTGGTATATGAATAATAACATTAAACAGAGTAGTAATGAAAGACGAAAACTGAAGAGTTAAATAGTAAGCAATTGTTTAAATGTAAACAAATAGTTATATATAAGCTAAGACTGTATATACACATATATGTTGTTGTTGCTAAGTGCCGTCGAGTCGGAGTCGACTCATGGTGACCCTCTGGATAGCTATCCTAAATTGTTTTCGGTCTTCAGTCAGGCGGCTCATTGTTGACAGATTGGTACCCGTAGCTGCTGTTATTGTATCGATCCATCTCATTGCTGGCCTTCCTCTTTTGCGTTGACCTTCTATCTTGCCAAGCATGATGTCATTCTCTAATGATCTCTCTCTTCGCATGATGTGTCCAAAGTATGAAAGTCGAAGTCTTGTCAGATGAGCTTCTAAAGAAAGCTTAGGTTTGATCTCCTCTAGTACCGACTGGTTTGTTCTTCGGGCAGTCCATGGTATACACAGTATTCGCCGCCAGCACCATAATTCAAAGGCATCAATTTTCTTCCTGTCTGTATTTTTCACTGTCCAGCTTTCACATCCATATGATGTTACTGAAAATACCATGGCTTGAACAAGTCGAATCTTTGTTTGGAGAGAGACATCTCTGCTCTTGAGAATCTTATCTAGGTCTTTCATAGCCGTTCTGCCAAGAGCAATGCGTCGTCTGATTTCTTGACTGCTTGTTGCTTCTTTATTGATAGTTGATCCAAGTAGGTTAAAGTTGTTCACAATTTCAATTTCTTCTCCTTCAACGATGAACCTGTTGATTATGCCAGTTGTCATGATCTTTGTCTTTACATTAAGGTGCAGGCCCATTTTGAGACTATGTTCTTTGATTGTGAGAAGCAAATGTTTCAGATCATCTTCACTTTCAGCCAGTAATGTAGTATCATCGGCATAGTGAAGGTTGTTGAGTCTTCCACCAATCTTCACACCTCTGTTGTCTTCATACAATCCTGCTTCTCTGATGATTTGTTCTGCATATAAATTAAACAGGGAGAAAGTATGCAGCCTTGTTTTACACCTTTGCTTATTTTAAACCATCCTGTTTCTCCTTGTTCCGTTCAAACTGTTGCTTCTTGATCAATGTACAGATTGCGCAAGAGAACGATCAGGTGTTCTGGTATACCCATGCTTCTTAATGTGGCCCAGAGTTTCTCATGGTTTGCACAGTCAAAAGCCTTGCTATAGTTGATAAAGCACAAATAGATATCCTTTTGGTATTCTTTAGTCTTTTCAAGGATCCATCTCACATCTGCAGTGATGTCTCTTGTTCCTCGCCCTTTCCTGAACCCTGCTTGCACTTCAGGTAGTTCTTGTTCCAGGTATGGTTGTAGTCTCTTTTGAATAATCTTCAGTAGAATCTTGCTGGCATGTGGGATCAGAGCGATTGTTCAATAATTTCCAGTGTCAGTTGGATCACCTTTCTTTAGTATTGGTATAAACACAGATCTTTTCCAGTCAGTTGGCCATGATGTTGTCTTCCATATTTCCTGGCAGAGCCCTGTAAGTATGGTAACAGCTGCATCAGATTGCTGCAATACTTCTATAGGAATGCCATCAATGCCTGGTGCTTTGTTCTTTGATAAGGCTTTCAATGCTGCTTCAACTTCTTCTTTCATCACCAATGGTTCCCGATCATAAGGTACAGGTTGAAACGGCTGTTGGTCCACTTGATCTTTATCATATAAAAACTCTGTATATTCCTTCCACCTTTTCTTGATCTTCTCAGCATCATTCAACATAGAACCTTGAGCATCTTGTAACATTCCAATTCGAGGCTGGAACTTTTTCTTTAACTCTCGTAGCTTTAGGAAAGCCGATCTTGTTCTTCCTCTAATAGTTTCTGCTTCTATTTCCTTGCATGCGTCGTCGTAGTACTTTTCCTTGTCCTGTCTTGCTGCACGTTGGAAATCTCTGAGTTCTGCGATTGTCACATACATATGGGCTACCATTTGCTATTGTATGAGAACAAAGTAGACTTTACTTTAGAAACTCAATATTTAATCACAGGTACTAAGCAGCAAACTAGCTTCAAATATTTATGAATACTGAAAAAGTGAAAAAAAAAGTAGAGACTCCATGCTGGAATGACATTGCTGCCCTGATATAAGCTGCACTTTGCAACGGTGCTGGGTCAGAGCCTGAAACATGGTGTGCAGGCTATATTCTGTGCACCAGGCTGCCACAGCTTACTTAAACCGTTGTTAGTAAGAAATTACAAACTGGACACTAGAGATGATTGTAAATGCTTTCTAGAATGATTCAGTAGTTACTATAAAATAAGACTGTAATAAGATTCAGTAGAAGTCTAGTGTGTAGTTTTTGGTGAAGGATAAACTTCTTAACAAAACTCAAGCCCAAGCAAATTCATTAAATTTAAAGTTGTAAATGTGGAAAATGGAAAAACGTAAGGCTAAATTGAGAGAGAAAGCAGGTGGTGTCTAAAGAAATTCTGTCTGTCCAATTCAGCTGGGAAGTAAACTATAACAAAATACTCACGGAACTTCAACCAACACAAATACGATCAAATTCCCTATGAATACCCCCTATCTCTACCTCAACTTTTGTAGTTTATTTTTGTCGGACTGTTTGCCATGAGTGAATATTCCTTCCTGTAGCAAACCTTCCTTTTATTCATTTTAATGAGTAAACTCAACTTCACCAAACCAGTGAGCAAATAGGGGTTCACGGGATGCGAGGTCCCTAACAAAATATGATAAAATTGCAACAGCTTCTGTAGGTGACTCATCAATGTCCAGTAATCTTTCAAGGGAAAAACACCACTGCTTTCTTTCTCTAGTGGTATCTAGCAGCCTCTGTTATTCCATCAAAGTTCCTTAGAGCCATCGATAAGTTTTCTAAACGGTCCATAACATCTTCACAAGCATAAGCTAAAAAATAAGCTACGTAGTGCCATATTTCAAGTCTTTGCCTTCTCTTGACCCTTCATCAGGCTAAATCCGAAGCTGAATGCCTCTCTCCATACCCAGTTCACTCTAAAGGGGAACTTCCTTCTGATGTCATCAAATGTAGAACCAATCAAAAAGGCCCATTTGCCGAGTTCATAAGAGGCTCCACCGATCAAGTTTGAGGTTCAAACCCTGAGGGATTACCATCTGCAATCGATAAACCCATCATTGTTCTAGATATTGTAATCTCTGAATTCAATCTCCTCCCCCCCCAATCTGATGGGGGAACATGATCGATCACCCGCCAGGTATAATCTAGAAATGCTATGTGATACCACAGGTGCCGTCAGAGTTAGTCTGATGTGTTGACTTGTGTTCTTGCAATCTTACTTTAATTGGTCTAATAGTCCTGTCCAACGTATTTGAGAGAACACGGACATATCAGCATGTAGACCACATACGATGTTCAACAATTCGTTAGGTGTAAAGCAGTATATGCAATACCAGTCCATTGTGGGCCCCTTAAAGTAGTAGAACAAAAATCACATATTTCACAAGGATTATGTCCCATTTCAACAATCTCCATAGATGATATAAAACCCGAGGATCATCCCTGCGTATCATCAAGTTGGCAATATTGCGCCCCCGTCTGTATGCTAGCATTAAAGGATTTTGAAAACGGGTGAACCTGTAGAAGGTACCAGTGGTTTTTTTAAATATTGCTCACTTGATCAGTCAAGATGCATTAAAGGTAAAACACCAACTGTGGGAGCAGCTTTCTCAGCTATAGGCATCTGGTTGGTGTGTGTCCACCAATCGGGATGATTAAATCAAGCTCGTTTGTAGGCTTTTCTAACTAGATCAGCAGGGTAACCTCTGGCTATTAATCGCTGCGAGAGGTCAATGGCATGTGTATGAAATTCAAATAGGATCATGCAGAGACATCTGATCCGAAAATATTGGCCTATGGGAAGACCCCAACGCATAGCAGTAGGATGGTGACTGTGAAATTTCAATAAAGAAATTTCTGTACAGGTTTACGATATAAGGTAGTATATAATTTTTGTCCTTGTTTGTAAATGGTCATATCCAAAAAATTAATCTGAGAAATATGAAACTCCGGAATAAATTGAATACTTGGTTTAATTGAATTTAACCAAAGAAGAAATTCTTGTAATTGATCAACTTACCCTGTCCATATAAAGAAAATGTCATCCAAAAATCTCATCCATGTAGAAATATACTGGAACCATTGAGAAGAATAGATATAGGTCTCTTCATAGTGAGCCATATATAGAGTTGCTATCGAGGGGGCTACTGTAGATCTCATAGGGATTCCAAAAATCTAAGTAGATTTCCCAAACTGAAAATACTGTAACTACGCTGCAACACCAGCTTAAATAATGATAGAACAAAATGATCTGGTAATTTCAATTCCATAGATGACAATTTCTAAAGTTTCCAATTGATCTATATTCATATAGAGGGAAACCACATCCAACATTACCAGTAAGGAATCCTCCTTTGGCAAAGTAGGTTGTTGCAATACTGAGAGTAAGTGATAAGAATCTTTAATATATGACTTACAGTAACTAACAGTGGTTGCAAGAAACAGATGCAAAATTGCGACACAGGTTCTAAAATGGAATCTCTGCAGGATACTATCGGGCGTCCCGGGGGTTCTGTCATAGACTTATGTATTTTAGGTACCGTATAAAATACAGGAGTAGATGGATGTCGTCTATTTAAAAATTCATATTCCTTTCTCGTGATCCACCCTCGTAGAAAGGAACCCTCTGTTAACCGCCGAATCTCACCCTTTAAATCTGGAAGAGGGTCAGTCTGTAATAATTGATGGTAGCGGTAATCCCTCAGGGTTTGAACCTCGAACTTGATTGGCGGAGCCTCTTATGAACTCGGCAAATGGGCGGTTTAGATTGGTTCTACATTTGACGTCAGAAGGAAGTTCCCCTTTAGAGTGAACTGGGTATGGAGCGAGGCATTCAGCTTTGGATTTAGCTTGATGAAGGATCGACAGAAGGCAAAGACCTGAAACATGGTGCTGTGTAGCTTATTTTTTAGCTCATGCTTGTGAAGATGTTATGGACTGTTTGGAAAACTTATCGACGGCTGTAAGGAACTTTGATGGAATAACAGAGGCTGCTAGATACCACTAGAGAAAGAAAGCAGCGGTGTTTTTCCCTTGAAAGATTACTGGACATTGATGATTCACCTAGAAAAGCTAAGTTGCGATTTTATCGTATTTTGTTAGGGGTTCACGGGGTGTGAGGTCCCTGTTTTTTGAGTTTACTCATTAAAACGAATAAAAGGAAGGTTTGCTACAGGAGGGAATATTCACTCATGGCAAACAGACAAAAATAAACTACAAAAGTTGGGTAGAGATAGGAGGTATTCATAGGGAATTTGATAGTATTTGTGTTGGGAAGTAAACTATAACAAGGATTTCAAGCACTGTGACACAACACACACTATAGGCAGTGTTGGTATGTTTATAGGAATTGAGTCTTCTGCACCCTTTTTGTGAGGAGTTTGAAAAAAAATCCCATTGGAGCTTATTGTGTTTAGGAAGCAACTGCAATTGAGCCTGTAGGACAGCTGTTATTTTGCAAGGTTTTGAGCCTGCTTCTAATGACTGCAGCATCATCACATCAGTTTTCAGATGGATCTGAAAACTGGCATCAGTGTGCAGCCATAGCTACCAGTTAGCTTACAGCACCTATTGAGCTCTGAGCTTTGTTTAAAAAAAGAAAAAATTCCCCATCCCCTTTCCTTCTAAGATAGTGGTTCTCAACCCATTCCTCAGGTTTTCAGGATAATCAAATGAAATATGCATGTTCCTTATCGTTCCTCCAGTTTAGTCCTCAACCTCTGGGTAGTGAACCTCCTCCTGCAGCTTGGAGACTGGGCATGTCAAAAACTCATGACATCACTGGATATAGCCTGCTGGTCTCTCCCATCAGCCCCCAGTGTGTCCAGTCTCCATGCAGCAGGAGGACGTAGTGAGCCTAGCTTCAGGACTCACTTGGGGGAACAGATAAGGAGCATTTAGTGTGACAAATTCTATTCTGATTTTACTTTTGATTTTTACCTTTAATTTACTTTTAATTTTACTTTTAATTCAGTTACCTATGGTTAATTGGCAATCTGGGATTAGTTCCCTTTAGTTGTTAGGAGCAAATTTCCTTATTTACAGTAATTTTGCCTGACTTGTTACAGTTGCCTGTATTTGTACTATTTCACTATAACTGCCATTGCTACAGCCGCTTGCATTGTACTATACCATCTGTTACAGTTGCCTGTATTGTACTATATTGTACTATAACTGCCACCTGATACAGTTGCCGTTTTTGCACTATTACTGACTTTGCTACAATTGTTACAGTTTTTTACAATTCCCTGCATTGTACCATAACAGCTTCTATCCATTTCCTAATCAGTTGTAAACAATTTTAATCTGACACACAATTCTCTCAACATCTAATACCTCCTTAACAAGAAGCCAAAATGTATCATCACCTCTTCACTCTTCTTAGTTTTTACCTTCTCACAGACTGGCTCGGGACCTCCTCAGCCTACTCTTCTTCCACCACTCATATCCCCATCCTCAAAAACTACGGAAAGAAATGGTCAAGTAACTCGTACCATTATCCAGCTAGGGAAGCTCGAATACGGCACTCCCACTTGATTCACATTGCATTACTCCAAACCAGTAACCCAAAGCAACAAGACTCCCCGCCTTCCAAAAGCCTAAAATGTGCCCTTATAAACGCTCGCTCGATAAAAAAAAATGGCCTGTAATCCAAGATATAGTTACCCTTCACAACCTGGACGCACTCTTGATCACTGAAACCTGGCTATCAAAAGAAGATAATGTCCTTATTAATCAACTCATTCCACCAAATTTTTCCATACACACAACTCACAGAGAGAATAAGAAGGGAGGAGGAGCACTCATTCTCACCAAGTCTGAACTCCTTTTCAATACAACTAACTCCTACAGCTCAGACAATCTGGAAATAATCACCATAGTGAACAAGCAATGCTCCATCAACCTGATTTACAGAACCCCCTCAAGCTCCCCGGATAACCTGCCCACCATATTAGACATTGCTGCCAATACCAGCAACATTAACACTCCAAATTGGATAATGGGGGATCTCAATCTCCCATCACTACAGCAACATCAGTCCTCTGCATTCCTCAATGCCATCGAAACTCTTGGATATCAACAACTAATCTTTGAGCCCACTCACATTAAAGGAAACATCCTTGACATGGTCTTCGCGCCACAATCGGCTTCTGCACAAAACAGCAACATTATAAAATCTATCAATGATGTACCATGGTCAGACCATAAACTCATAATCCTACAAATTCCCTTGGGCAATACTCATTCCTTAAACAACAGAAACCTTGACAACACACTAAGAGCCCCATCAAGAGGCTTTCGGTCCTTCAATAAAGATGTCATAATAACAAATACCCAACCACTCCTCAGCAATACAACACTCAACCTGGAAGAAGCAATTGAAGCCTGGAATAACAGCCTCAATACCATTGCTATGCTACCACACAAAAACACATCAAGGAAAAGACCCTCAGCTCCATGGTTCTCTCCCGATCTGCGATCTTCTCTTATGCACCTCAGAAGACTCGAAAAACGCTGGCGCCGATCACTGGCCATTGATGATCGTACAGCCTACAATCTCTATTTAGCAACTCACCGTGAAGCAATCACAAACAAAAGGAAGCAGTATCACACAGAGATGCTCAAAAGATCACTAAACAAACCTCGTGATTTGTTCAACCTAGTAAAATCTTTATCTAATGAACCATCTTCAGAACAAAAATGTGATATTCACCCACAAGAATTTGCTGATTACTTGCAATCTAAACTCCTACAGACGGATGAGCTACAGAATACAGATATTCAAGAATCAACTTGCCAAAACACCTTATCTTCACTTTCTGCACCCTCAGCTAAACAAATTGAAGACACAATCTCCTCACTCAATACCTCCACCGCTCAAACCGATCCTTGCCCAGCCTTCTGGATAAAGGACCTTAGAAGTGTATTCAGCCCATTCATTGCAAGAATCATGAACCTCTCATTTACAACTGGATCATTCCCATCTGCTCTAAAGCTCACATCCATCAGACCATTATTAAAAAATTCCAAATTAGACCCTAAAAGGGCTGACTCATACAGGCCTATCGCTAGCATTCCCCTCCTAGCAAAAATTTTTGAAAAAGAGGTGCAACGCCAAATTCAAGACCACATAGACTCCACAGCTCCTCTCGACTACTTTCAACATGGCTTCAGAGAACATCATGGAGTTGAAACACTCCTCACCACCCTCCTCAATAACATACTCACCAGTATAGACAACATCCGCCAAGGCGTCGTGCTAATCTTCTTAGATATAGCAGCAGCGTTTGATTCGGTAAATCACGAGATACTCATTACACGATTGAAGGAAAAAGGCATCGGTAGTTCAGCGCTGGAATGGTGCAAATCTTACCTGAACACCAGAATGCAATATGTAAAATCTGCAACAGGAGAATCAAATCTTTTCCACCAAAAACAAGGAGTACCGCAAGGGTCATCTCTTTCATCTCTCATGTTTAACATCTACATGCAGCCCATCTGCAATATCATCAGATCTTTCAATGTGAAAGGTATGATATATGCAGATGATATTCTACTTTATATGCCATTTTCTACAATGCAATTAGATCTACTGCCCATAATAAATTGCTTCAATGCCGTATCAGAATGGCTCCTCTCACAGAACCTCCGCATCCAACATAAGAAAACTGAGGTTCTCTTTGTTACGAGAGACCCTAACTTCATTCCACCGGCACAAATAAGTGTCAAAGGAGCTGATCTATCCACCAAGGAAGCAATAAGATACCTTGGAATCACGTTGGACCACCGTCTCAATATGAAATCACACGTTAACAATATTACAAAGGCTGTATACTTCAAGATACGCACACTCAGGCATCTACGCTCATTACTGGACCCAGACGATTTTAGAACCATCTTCCAAGCACTCATCCTACCACATTTCGATTTCGCCAATTCAATTCTACAAGGTCTCCCACAATCCACCCTAAGTTCTCTTCAACTTGCCATGAACACTGCTGCAAGGGTTCTACAAGGAGCATCCAGGTGTGATCATGTGACACCAATTCTCAAACATCTTCACTGGCTCCCGATACAAGGCAGGATCATATTCAAAACCCTAATTCTCACATACAAGGCCATACATGGTTTGTCTGCAAACTCTCTAACTGATCTCACACAAGTTTTACCTCCAACTAGAGCCAGAAGAAAAATAGCGACAAACACCCTAATAATGCCGAAGGCCATAACAACCTGTAGCCAAGCAACAGCGAACAGAGCCTTCATGTTTTGCGCCCCAAAACATTGGAACTCCCTACCACCCGAAATTCGTGCCATAACCGGCATAGTCCAATTCAGAAAGGCCCTCAAACATAACCTATTCATCAAATACTACCCCACATAAAGTGCATAATATTTACCACAAACTTAACAGAATTCCCTCCTTTTCCAAACATTATTGATAATATTACATAAATACTTCTCTCATGTGATCGAATTAGCAGATCAATATTCTATGTATATAGTTTTACCCCCATATTATCCATGTTTATCTTATCCAAGTTTATTTTCCTGTTTTATGTAATACCGAGCAGCCTGTTGTTCTGGTCTTTGGTTCTCTGTAAACCGCGCTGATTGTAAATAGCGCGGTATATAAAAAATTGAAATAAATAATTTTAAATTTGAGCCTGGCTCTTTAAATTAGTAGCAGCTCTCGCCTTCCCTCCTTGTCAGTTATTTTCACTTGCTGCAGGCATTCGCCGGTGCAGATCTCTCTCCCTTGACGGTACAGGAGAGAGCTCCGGGACCCGTACAGCCACACTGAAGCTGTGTGAGACGGAGCTTCTCCGTTGCTGCTGGATTTTACTTTTACTCTGTGGAACCGACTGAGCAGTCCTCGCCACGGCTGCCGAGCACAGCAGCGCGGCTTGAGGATCGGATGAATTCAAGGCGATAGGAGCAGGCTGCATGGCTTTCGGCCCTGCAGGTAAGGCCTTCGGGCTTTGTCAGTCTGCTGAGGCCTCCTTTTTGCAGCGGCTGTTCTTGGTGCCAAAATTTGTTGGCAAAGGGGCGGCCGTTTTCTCTCTAGGTATTTGGACCGCATGGCGAGAGTTTCAGTGAGCTGCTGGTGTGAGGAAGACGGGCAGAATAGCTAGATTTTTAGGTCTAGTGTTTCTTTCTTTTGTTTGTAGGTTTTTTGAAGCTTGGGGGGTTTCTCAGCCTTAAGGGGGCTGTTGTCAGTCCTCTTTATTTTTACGTTTATTCTTAGTTTTATAGGACAGCAGTTTTGGCATTGATCTCTGATGCCACATGTTCTTTCCCTCCTAATCATGTCTCTGAGGAGCATTTGTTAAGTCCCGGGATATTAGGGAAATTGCCAGCTTTTACGTTCTTCAAGAGCAGAGCCCTAACTTGTAGGTGGAAGGAGGGACAGGCTGAAAGTGTGCTTTTGTGTATTCTATAGTGAAAGTTGCCCAAATGCCTGTGGTTTCACAGGGACAGGTTTAGGAAACCTTAGGATATAAAAAAATATATGATGACAGTTAAACTGTCAACCAAGAAGTGCCTGTGCTACGGTCTATGGCCACCAGAGGGCAGCTGGTACACTCAATAGTGCCTTTCTGTGACCATGTGTATGCAGCCATCATCAGTCAGAATGATCTCTGCAAGTCAGGGAAGAAATAACCACAGGGCCACCTCATGGGCACTCAGGGGTTAGTGATTAAACAAGCAACTGTAATGTTCTGCAAATCAAGATTATATGACCAAAATTTAAAGCTCTTAACTTCTGTATCTTTTGTCTGGCTCTGGTTCCCTAAAGGCCACCGGATGGCAGTGCTGCTCATGAATCACATATAGTATTCAGTGCCCCCATCCCGGGGGGGGGGGGGGGGGGGGTAAAATACGAAATCGTATTCCTCATCAGGTTCACACAGGCAGCAACCTCTACGACCTCCACTTGCAAGGTTGTGTATCCCACTGCTATTTCTCTGACTGCAGGGGGGGGGGGGGAGTGCTTGTGTGTTTCATAGCTCCACTTAGCATGCCCTTCCCAGGAAATTATCATCTATTTCTAGAGCCTGTGCTGTCAGAGCAGGGCTTTAAGCACTTATCAGGGGCACTGACCCGTCTGTGCCATCTTGTTAAAGGGCCCGTGCTGAGGGTGAAGAGAAGGATGTCTAGGTAGCACAGTCTAGGGCTTAGCGCTCCAGGGCACTGGAAGGTTTCATAGAGGAAGTCAATACTCTGTGTATGCTCCATGCATTCAACCTATGTTCAAGCGTGCTCACTGCACTGTGTTTTGGTGACAAGTGCTGGGTCACCCATATATGTAGATGTGCATTTTGTATATGCTCACAATTGCTTAGGCATGATTTTTGGGTGCACGCTTTGCAGAGTGAGACTGCATTTCTTTGCTCAGACTTTATTATCAGACTAAGGTAATTTCTCCAGTAATGGGGGGGATGTTGATTGTAATAAAGTGTGTGAGGTCCTCGTGGTGGTACATGGGGTTGGAGATGCAGTCGTGGGATCTGCTGTGGAGTGAGCCGTCCGGAGGAGCTACAGTGTCAATCACCAGTTTCCCTTTCTCTTTGGGCTTTGCTCCCAGATCCTAGCCCCTCTTTCTCTCTGATGTCCAGAACGCAAGGTCCCCGGCCCACTGGACAATCTATTCTCAATGCTGACTGAAGGATTGGGGGAGCGAGAAAGGAAGACCAGGAACCAGCACCAGCTCTGATGTCTCTCCACTGCCAGTGTTTGCTACGGTCACATATTCCCAGTCAGTTATTTGAGTATACTGACTGCCTCTACAGGTCAGGATGGCATACAGTCGATTACGGTATTTCTATTTCCCTTAACCCTCTGCCTCAGGTACCAAAACATAAATTGTGAGCCCTTTAGGGACAAGTCGCTTAACGAAGGCCAGAAGGGACCACCTGTGGGACCAGAAACCCCAGTATTTTTGGCCCGAGGTTGGTGGTCTCGATTGGAATTCAAACCCTTGGTCCTCTGTCAACTTGCCTCAACCACTAGGCCGCACTGCTCCATGTGAGCTAGCCATAGGGCCAGACGCAGCCTGTTAACTTCCAAGGCAGAGACCTTGGGGAGGTTCCGTTCATAAGGATACGAGAAATGCCATACTGGGTCAGACCAAGCTCTTTCAGGTCCAGTATCCTGTTTCCTAGGGTAGCCAATCCTGGTCTTAAGGACTTGCTGGTTTCCAAAAAGACGAATAGGCTACTCAATGCTTGTATCGGGGCAAGCGGTGGATTCATGTATGCTCATATTTTAAGGGTTCCGTTGCATGTACAACAGATGTGACACTCTGTTGTGTTGTGTGCCTTGTAGAACATCTTGAATTGGTGAAAGTTGGTATAAAAAAAAAATTATAATTTTCCAGCTTCTCTCTAATAAAAGGTTATGGACCTTTCCTCCGGGAGCTTGGCCAAAAGCTTTGTTAAACTCTGCTACGTTCGGAGATCGTTTCACGCAAGGCTCTTGGAGTACCAGTGGTCAATCAACCGACTGGAAATGCAAGTGATACGTCGGGCATTGCAGGCGTTCGAAGCTACGGTGACAGGTCGAGCGGTGCGAGTACTGTCCGACAACTCCACAGTGGTGGTCTACATCAATCGGCAGGGCAGAACCAGAAGTGTGGCCATAGAGGCCGCGGTAGAGGGTCTGTGTGTGTGGATAGAGCTTCGGCTGCCAGCGTTTTCGGTGGCGTATGTTGCGGGTAAGGACATTATGATGGCGGATTTCCTCAGCTGGGTCCGAGTAGATGCCAGAGAATGGGAGTGGCATCCGGAGGTGTTTGCACAGATCGGTCGCATATGGGGACAGCCAGTAATGGACCTCATGGCGACGTTTCACTCTGCGTAAACGGGTCACTTCTTCACCAGACGACACGAAAGGAGGTTGGAAGGCATCAGCACACTGTTTCAATGGCGGCCGTCGTCCGGTCTTCTCTGTCTTTCCACTGGGGGCACTCATAGGTCGAGTGATTCTGCGTATCGAAGTGCTTCGGGGAAACGTGTGGTTGGGGGCCTCGGGCTGGCCAAGGCGCCCATGGTATGCCTGCCTCATACGGTTGCTCGACGGGAATCCATGGAGGTTTCTGACATTGGAGATTCTGTTGCTACGGAGTTCCCTTCGAATGCCTCAGGTGCATCGGTTTTTGCTTACGGGGTGGCCATTGAAAGGGCAAGCTTAAGGAAAAAGAGTTGCTCGACAGCAGTCTTTGCCACATTGCCGCAAAAAATAAATAAAAAAATAAAAAGTCTACGTCCCTTGCATATGTGCGTATATGGCGCATCTTTGAGTATGGGTGCTCGCGTAGGCACGCTCGTGCGACAACAGTATCAGTTCCCTTGGTACTAAGTTTTCTGCAGGACGGGTTTGGTAAAAGGCAGGTCCTGGAGAGTTGTTAGCAGCTCTGTCTTGCTATGGGGCAAAGGACAGGGAGTGGCTCTGATGCACAGGTCAATGTGGTACTCTTTCTCAGACGGTTACCAGACTGTAGTCCTGTCGTAGGATATTAATACCACCGGGGAAGCTCAAGTTGGTTTTAGGAGCGTTAGCGTGCCATTGGGGCCCTTGCAACAGGCATAGGTTAAGGGATTTGCCTTGAAGACGGTATGTTTGATGGTCATCTCTTCGGCGAGGCAATTTTTGGAGTTGCAGGCGTTGACCTGTCAGGAATCGTTTGTCTGTCTCCAGACAGAAGGTGGCCTGGCGGCTGGTTACGTCGTTGTTGCCAAAGGTGGTTTCTTCGTTCACCTAACTAAAATGGTCTCTCTTCTAGCACTAGGTGCAGCGGAGGGGAGCGTATTGAACCATAGCTTGCGCTGTTTGGATGTCAAGAGAGCGCTGCGGCAGTGTTTTTAAAGATTTCATGAACTTTCGCAAGGCGGATCGTCTCTCTTCGGGGTGTTCGGAGGGCCCCGCAAAGGGAAGCAGCGGTGAAGGAGTCCATTTCTGGATGGATTGGAGCGGCGAGTGCATCAGTTTATCTTCTACGGGACCGTATAGTCCCAGGGAGCTTACGAGCTCACTCTACCAGAGTGCAAGCGCCTTCTTGGATGGAGCACAGTTTGGTTCCGCCAGTGGACATCTGTAGGGAGGCCTCTTGGTTGTCTCTCCATACTTTCAGTAAGCACTACCGCCTAGATGTTCTGGCGGCTAAGGATGCCGTTTTCAGGGAGGCGGTATTGAGATCTGGCTGGAAAGGTCCCTCCCAATGATTACTGCTCTGATACATCCCAGAGGTTGAGGACTAAACTGGAGGAACGATAAGGAAATAGGAATTACACTTACCTGGTAATTGTGGTTCCTTGAGTGACTCCAATTTAGTCCTCATTCCCGCCCGGGGATCTTAGCAGTGGTTTTTCTCTTGGGAGAAGTGCAAGGTTAAAAGTGGATATAGGCCTTCACTGGTGTTCAGTCGTTTTGATGCTTCCATTTGTTTTGCGCTATATTGTTATATTATTATATTATGATATTGTTATATATTGCTATATTGCTCTGGATTGTTTAGGGCTAGGCATTCGACGGAAAGGAGAGCATGCAGGAAGCAGTCCCTTTCCTTCTGGAAGGGGGAGTAGTAGGTAGATAGGTTATATGTTCTGCGTACCCTTGAATATAATAAGTTAAAAAAAAAAAAGTTACTGATTTTTTGCTCCTTTGTCTGCTTTGTCAATAGTTCACTGGGGGCTGATGGGAGAGACCAGCAGGCTATATCCAGTGATGTCATGAGTTTTTGACATGCCCAGTCTCCAAGCTGCAGGAGGAGGTTCACTACCCAGAGGTTGAGGACTAAACTGGAGTCTCTCAAAGAACCACAATTACCAGGTAAGTGTAATTCCTATTTAGATTTGCGTGTATTGCCTCGTATATGAAAATCTCTATCATGCATATTCATTGTGGTTATCCTGAAAACTTCACTGGCTTGGTGTGTCCGGAGGACTGGGTTGTGAACCCCTGCCCCAAGATCATCATGAAGTGTTAATTTTGCTAAAAGGATCAAGTCTGAGTTTTACCAAGTCGATTTTTGCAGTCATGTTGCTATTTCCGTTTTCTGATACCTATCTATGTGCTGTGAGCATTGTCAATTAGAAATGGCCATGTAATATCTTGGGTCTCACTCTGACTAAGGAGTCGTGTTCAAAACTGGAACACTACCGAATGACAGTGTGTTGAGAAGAAAATAGTAATTTATTGCCTTTTGGAATGTCAGTTGGCACACAGCATATGTCAGTAATTCATATTTCAATTTTACAAGTTTCCTCAATCATTAAAGTGCAGTGAAATTCAATTATAGTTATCTACATGGCTTCTACTATACATTCTCCTTAACTGAGGCCTGAGTAAATAATATCTTTATAGGTACTGTTTAAAGTTCAGTGTTAATACAAAAGAGACCAAGAAAAGGGGTCACAATATATGAAGAAAGTGTGTCTGCTGACTTTTATTTAAAAGAAACTTTTGAGAAAAAAGGTTGAAGAAAAATGGAGCAAGGGTTTCTAAATGTAACTGCGGAACACCCATGAAATAGTTTAGTAGTACACAATTTTAATAATCTACCCCTTAATCCACTAAATCTTTTGCATATTTTTTTTCCTTCAGCAATCAAGATGAAATTCCTTTGCGTCCCTCTAGTCCAGTCCCGGAACCATAGAGTTTACAACCTCCACCAGCAGCTTTGGAGACTGAAAGATGACATCGCTTTGATGTCACTGGTATAACTTGGCTGGTACCGCCCCTCTTCCACCAGTACTTTCAGTCTCCAAGCAGCTTGGAGGTTCTGAGCCCGGGACTGGGCTCAGTAGGAACAAATAAGCAGAGCATTTTGTTTTCAGATTTTCTTTTTCTTGGGTTAATTTTGCCTTTTTGAGTTTATTCTAGGACAGACCTGCTGCTGCTGAGAAGCTGCCTGCTGGTTGTGGACCGGTTTTTTTCCTCCCCTTTCTCTTTGCCCCTTTTTTCTCTCTCTTCTCTTTTTACTCCTTTACCTCTCTGGCTGTCTTGGGTCCCCAGCGACACCACTAGTAGTAGGAACCCTGCACTCTTCGGTTCCTTTTTCAGGAGAAGCACTATCAATACAGAGTGCTTCCTTTTGGTCTGGCCTCTGCACCAATGGTGTTCACGAAAAACATAAGTGAGATTTGAACCTTTGCTTCCCTAGTTCCAAGCCTGCTGCTGTAACCATTGGACTCCTCTTCATTTCTGATTGAAAATGTTAATTTATAATGAATGGCTGTCAAAACTATATAAAACATTACCAAGTAAATCTATACACACACTAATCATTTGACAATCTATGCTTTAGTTAGGATTTCCTATAGCTTAGATGACAGAATCTAATCAGTCTGTTTTGTGGTTAGATTTCAGAAACCAAGCAATCCCCCACGGATAATTCAGAAAGGATTCGAGAGTCCGTTGCAGATATTCAAAGTAATGGTGTGAGACAGAGGGCGCTGCCACAAAACCTTCAGGAAAGCAACACTAGGTAAGCAAGTCTCTTCAGTTACATCACTTATAGATTTATTTAACAATTTTTCTATACCGCTTTTCTTACATTCAAAGTGGTTTACAAGGAACAATAAACAACGAACTTTACATAGAACAAGGGGAATAAACTTGGAATTAACAGGGACATTTAACAATGTTGGTTACATGGTATTTTTCAGGTGAGAAATGTCATTGTGTGATTGGGAATGTAAGATGTTGGAGTCAGTATGAGATAGGTACAGTCAACAGGGAAAAGTGTATTGGTTCAGATTTTACTGTGGTGGGTGCATGTCAAAGGGTGGCTCTGTTTTTGAGTAGTCCAAAGAGAGGTGTGTTTTTAAGGCTTTTTGGAAGTCCCATAGATCATTAGTTATGTTTTCCGGGAGTGTGTTCCAGAGTGATAGAGCTAAAAGAATATTTAGAAATTTTGGGTTTCGACAAACATATTAGGGGCCAGGAAAAAACTTTTTCCTTTTGAAAGTTATTTGGATCTTACTTTTTCTTATGTTCTTCATTCTCCAGCTTTTGTTCCAACATACTAAAATCTGAAAAAAATCTGAGGATTGAGAGGAAAAGATTAAGTGCTCGTGAATGACTACCTTTTAGAAACAAAAGTGGCTCTCACTTGAGTGTGATGTGGGAGGCTCCACTAGACCGTAGTTCTTTTTAATAGATATAGGGGGAAGGAAACTTTGTTCAGTGCCATGCTTTTACCCTGGATAAGAGCCTGTTTAGCAGCCAGGAAATTGGAAGGATGGCAGAAATTAGCAGCCTCACATGACCCTCTCTGTCCCTCCTGCTCTCTCCCAAAGATTGCAGAAGGCTCTCAGAGGGATCTGCTTGCCAGCCACCTTAAGCGCAGCCAGCCAGTAACATTTTTTCAGAGCAGTAGAGCTGAGCCCATCTGTGACCTGCTACGTTTGATGGCCAGGGATGGTGCCCTGACATCATGGCGTTGGATTTGGCTCAGGCACAGGACAGAAGAGACGATCTTCCAAAGCCTGCTTGACCCAACTGGCTTTTAAGGGGAAGAGTCTGGAGCCAATTTGGAGAAGCTGGTAAAGGATCTGGACAAGATAAAATCTTACCGCATTCTGTAGGACAGGTCCAAGGAACCTGTGAAGCAGGCTGGTGTCCTTTCTTGTCAGCCTCTGTCCGTTCACCGAGGGTGCGCTGGCCAGATTCTTAGGGGTCAGGTTTTCCAGGTCTGTAACGCCGAGAATCTTTTCTTCCCCCTGTGCTTCTGGGCTTTTAGCTCATTCTCGATCCTTTCATGGTATGTGTGGGCCCAGGGATTCGGCCCCTTCCAGAGGAGAAGACCCTCCCAGGCTGTGCAGTGAAGGCTTAGAGGCCCATTCCCAGGTTCCTCTAGTTGGAGGCAGGCTTTGCTAGGTGCTAGGCACCATTCAATTTGGAAATGTCTTGGAGTGCAAATAGTCAATTATGGATGCTTTCATCTGCCCGTGTGAGTCTGCGAGCAAACTTGCCACTGTGCAGGCCACCTTGGACAAGTTGCTGTGCCTAAAGACAGTGGTGCCCATCCCGTGGGATAAGCAGGGCAAGGATAGATACTCCATCTATTTGGTGGTGCCCAGAAAGAACAGTTCCTTCTGGCCCATTCTGGACCTCAAGGGGGTCAATGAGTATTTTGTGCTTCTGGATGGAAACATTGCGCTCCATGAGTCAAGCAGGGCACCGAGGAGAATTCTTGGCTTCTCTGGATATGGCCGAGGTGTAGTTCCTATTCCGATCCGGGCGGATCAGCAGAAGTATCTGCATTTTGCCATGCTTGGTTCTCACTTTGTTCGCCACCCTTTCTTTCGGGCTAATCACTCAGAGGATGTTCTCAAAGGTCATGGTGGTAGTGACTGTGGCGCCAAGAGATCTGTGTCCATTCATATCTGGACAACTGGCTCATTTGGGGTCTGTTCCTTTTCTGAAACGTCTCTGGTAGTGTCCCAAGTGGTATCCTTTTTTGGAAAGCCTTGGCTGTGGGTGATCAGTCAAGGAAAGAGCCAGCTGTTGCCTTCAAAAGTCCTTGGAGTTTCTGAGAGCACGTTTTGACACTCAAGTGGGCAGTCTCTTCCTGCCGGAAGAGTCAAAACGCCATTGGATTGCCTGGAGCTGTTTGTGTGCAGCAGAATCCAAGACTCTGGGGATTATCTTCAGCTGCTCGGATTGATGGCAGTGACCATAGAGAAAGAGATGGTGCCATGGGCACGTGCACACATGTGACTGCTCCAGCAGTCCTTGCTGGCTCGGTGGTTCCCGAGTTCTCAGGAGTTCGATCGCAGGCTTCTGCTTCTGTTGATGGTGAGGTAAAGCCTGCAGTGGTGGCAGTGACCCTGTCACCCATGCCGATTCTCCTGACAACGTATTCTAGTCTCTCGGGCTGGGGAGCCCATTTCCAAGGCCATATGTCCCAGAATTGTTGGAACCACAGGGAAGCGGTGTGGTCCATCAAGCGCCTCGAGGTGAGGGCCATCGGTTGGCTCTTCTGCATTTCCTGCACCTGGTTGAGGGCCAGGTGGTTTGAGTGTTTACAGACAACGCCACAGCAGTGGCTTATATCAGTCAGCAAGGTGGCACGAGGTGTGCTGGAGTAGCTCAGGAGCTGGCCCTCCTGTTTGCCTGGGCAGAGAAGAACCTCCTAGCCTTCTCAGCTCAGCACATTGCCAAGGTGGATAATGTGGAAGTGGACTTAGCTGATACTCTGGATCCTGGAGAGTTGGAGTTGAATCAGGAGGCATTTCAGTTTATTCTGTGCCATTGGTGTCGCCCTGAAATGGCTCTGATGGCGACTGCGCCAATGCCAAAGTCTGCCGCTTCTTCGTTTGCTGCATGGAGATGGATCAGAAGGTGTCGATGCCCTGACCCAGCCTTGGCCAAGTCGGCACCTGCTGCATGTGTTTCCTCTGTGGCCCCTGGTGGGACGTGTACTTTGGCATATAGAACGCCACTTGGGCAGGATTGCTTTGGTGATGCCAGACTGGCCATGGAGAGCATGGTTCAGAGTCCTGATGTGGATTCTCTAGACGCCGCATCTTCAGTTGTCTCTGTCTGGGCCTATTGTGGCAGATACTGATCATTCTGGAGGACCCAGTTCACTTCTCACTTACGGCTTGGCTCTTGAAAGGAAACTGCTAACACATAAGGGCTACTATTCTGCTCGGAGTCCAGTGGAGGTCTACCAAGCTGGCATACGGGAGGATCTGGTGTCTCTTTGAGCGATGCTGTGGCACTCGGCATTTGGCCCCTGAGGCAGCCAAGGTGCCATCTATGGTGGGTTTTTTACAGGATAGTCTGGAGAAGGGCCTTCCCTCAGTTCCCTGAAATTTCAGGTGGGGGCTTTATCCTATTTCCGAGGTCCAGTGGCTGGTGAGTCTCTAGCCTTGCATCCGGATCTCAAGCGCTTTCTCCAGGGGGTTCGGCGTTTGCAACCTCACCTTAGATCTGTGATCCCTTCCTGGGATCTGTGTCTTGTGCTCGGGGTCATGATGGCGGCCCCCTTTGAGCCTTGATGCACCCTACCTTAAAAGATATGACACTTAAAAAAAGTCATCAGAAATCCACCTTGTAGAACAAATTGCGACTAAGACGTATGGTACTATGTCTTGGATGCAATTTGTTCTGCAAGGTGGATTTCTGAGCTGCAGGCTCTCTTGCCGATGTCCTTATCTGCCTTTTTCAAAGCAGACAGTTTCCATTCGGCCTATGTCTTCCTTCTTCCCTAAGGTGACTTCTCCCATTCAAATGAGCCAGGTGGTCTGCCTGCCCCTCTCCTTGAAGGAACAGTGTCAGGGGAAGTATATGGATCTTCACCTTGTGGATGTTCAGATGTTGCTTCTCTGGTACTTGGAGGTTACAGATTTCTTTTGTAAATTCAACCATCTTTTTGTGCTCTTTGCTGGCCTTTGCAAGGGTGACATGGCAGCCAAGTCTACCTTGTAGTGCTGGATTAAGGAGGCCATTGCCTCAGCATATCTCTTGCAGAACCGGCTAGTTCTGGAGGGTTTGCATGCCAATTTTACCCGAGCACAAGCATCCTCATGGGCAGAGAAGAGCTTGGTAGCCCTTGCAGACATTTGTCGGGCAGCGACATGGGTGTCGCTTTCCATTTTTGTCAAACATTACAGCTTGATGTCCACATGCGAGCGGAGACCACCTTTGGCTCAAGGGCTTTGCAAGTTGTTGTGTCCTCTTCCTGCGGAGTGGAGTTGTAGCATTGGTACATCCCACTTGTCTGGATTGGTCTAGCAGGACGATTTGGAAGGTGACATTTTACTTACCAGTTAATGTCCTTTCCTTGAGTCCTGCTAGACAAGTGCAGGGCCTGTCTCTGAAACTGTATTTGTTCTTCTGCTGCAGTACTCTTAGGTCCGTTGTGATTTTTATCCTTAGCTTTGCAGGTTCGTCTACTGACAGCCTTGTTTATGCTTTACTGTACATAGTTTTCTACTGTTGATCACTCATTGTTGCCCACACATCTCCAGGAACAAGCAGGAATGAGTCTTCACATATGGGTATTGTCGGTACCGACGGAGCCTGTGCGGGAACGCTCCCCAGCGTCCAATAAGAAAACTTTTGGGAGCATCCCACAGCGCCTGCGCGCTGCCTTCCCGTCTTTCCCAACCGCCTCTCTCCAGTTCTTCTGCGGTGACAGGAACACGACCTGCTGGCTCCGCGGAAAGAAGAAGTTCTTTATTTTTTTCTTTATTTTTCTGTGTCGCGTCTGCCTTCTTCGACGTCCGACTGGTACCGCCGGTCTTTTCTTTTCTTTCTTAAAAAAAAACCAAAAAAAAACCCTTTCTTCAACTGTGCATTTTCAGTTTGGGCCTTAGGCCTGAATATTTTTCTCCTCATGGAGAAGCCCGTTTCCGGGTTCAACAAGTGCACAAAATGTGGCGGTACTATTTCTGTCACCGACACCCATGATTGGTGTCTAAAATATTTGGGTCCTGACCATTCCATCATGGATTGTGTGTCCTGTACCATGATGTCTAAAAGAGGTCGGCAGAACCGAGCAGCCAAGCTCAGTACCCTGTTTCCCTCTGATGCAGCCTCGGCATCGTCTTCCAGGGCTGCTTCTTCCTCCCATGGATCTCAGGTAATCAAACATAAATCTAGCCGGTCCTCGAAGGGCAAATCTCCCTCTAAGCATCGAGATGCCTCCGGGCTTGTCCTCGAGGATTCCGCACCAGCAAAATTATCCTGGCGGGAAGTTCCGGCTTCCAAAGCATTGTCTATGGGGGTCACAGGTTGACATCGATGGCTTGGCCTTGACCGATCACCTGTTGCCGTGTTCTGGGGTACCGGTGGCCTCCACTGGTACCGACATCCAGACTCTGGTGGCATCGATGGATCAGAAGATTCTGTCCATGCAGCGCACCCTAACAGCGTTTATGCAGGCTTCGACGCCTCCGGTACCGCAACAATCTCCGTTGCTGGTACCGACTCCGGCACCGGCATCGTTCCCAGTGCCGGTACCGATTGCATCGGCTTCAGTGTCGACTGCAACGGTACCCTGTCCTATGATGGCCGTCGGTACCGAACTGGTACCGCTTACTCCCGATGTCGATCCCACTCGGTACGCGTATCGGGCTTTACAGGAGCATCCAGACAGGCAATACTTCGATTCCTCCGAAGACTCTGAGTCGGAGCCTTCTGTCGAGGCACCGGTACTTCTCCAAAACGAAGAATGTCTCCTGCAGAAGACTTGTCTTTTCAAGACTTCATTAGGGAAGTGGCTAGGGGCCTCTCCATTACAGTGGCCCCTGAGTCAGAGCCTAGAGCCAAGCAATTAGATATTTTGCAATATCCTAAGGCTCCTAAAGAAGCAGCTACCTTACCTATTCATGAGATTCTCTATGATCTCATATAGAGCATGTGGGAGACTCCTCTTACCACCTCTCCTCATTCTCGTAGGTTAGACACCATGTACCGTGTCCCTCCTTGTCCTGGCTTTCATAAGTGTCAGCTTTCTCACCACTCTATTGTGGTAGAGTCTGCCATGAGGAAAATAAAGAGTGCAAAGAGACACTCATCTAATCCTCCAGGACGTGAATGCAGGACCCTTGATGCTTTTGGCAGAAGGGTTTTCCAAGCTAATATGCTTGCTGCCAGAATCAACTCCTATAGTCTCTATATGGGGATGTTCCTTATCGTTCCTCCAGTTCAGTCCTCTACATCTGGGTTGTCAACCTCCTCCTGCAACTGGAGACTGGTATGTCAAACTTATGACATCACTGGATATAGCCTGCTGTGCTCTCTCTCTTCCTCTAGTGTTACCAGTCTCCATGCAGCAGGAGGACGTTGTGAGCCCAGGAGAGGGCTCACAGGAGTGACAGATAAGGAGAGTGTAGCGGTAGTCTAATTCGTCGCGGTCCGTCAAGGAGAGTTTCTAACGTCATTAGATCTCACGGAGGCTTATCTGCACATTCCCATCCGAGAGGCTCATCAGCGGCTCTTAAGGTTCGCCTTGCCCTGGGGGCACTATCAGTTCCGGGCATTGCCCTTCGGCCTGGCAACGGCGCCGCACACTTTCACCAAGATTATGGTGGTGGTGGTGGCGGCACTGCGCAGGGAAGGTATCCTGGTGCATCCCTATCTCGACGATTGGTTGATTCGGGCGAAGTCTGAAGCGGAGAGCCGCCGGGTGACCAACAGGGTGGTCGAGTTTTTGCAGGGGCTTGGCTGGGTGGTCAATCCCATCAAGAGCCATCTGCAGCCGGTTCAGGTTCTCGAGTATCTAGGGGTCCTGTTCGACACTCGCAGGGCGCTGGTCTTTCTGCCACTCGAGAGGGCACTGCGCAGGTTGGCTTGCTCGTTCCGGGCCACGCCCGCCCCGACGGCTTGGTTCTACCTGCGGGTGCTCGGCACAATGGCGGCAACCCTGGAGGCGGTCCCGTGGGCCAAGGTGCATATGCGGCCGCTGCAGAGAGCGTTACTGCGGCGCTGGTCGCATCAGGTGGATTCCCTGAGCAAGCGGTTACCCTGCTCCCTCAAGGTGCGCCGGTCCCTTCAGTGGTGGCTGCGTCCGTCCTCGTTGGCGGCGGGCATGCCTCTGGAGCAACCGGAGTGGGTTCCGGTGATGACAGATGCCAGTCTCTCGGGCTGGGGAGCCCACTGCGAAGGACAGTTTGCACAGGGTTACTAGTCTCCTCTGGAGGCGACATGGTCGATCAATCGGTTGGAATTGCGAGCGGTGACAAGAGCCCTGGAGGCGTTCGAGCGGATGGTGCTGGGGTGTGCCGTTCGGATTCTCTCCGACAATTCTGTAACGGTGGCTTACATCAATCGTCAGGGAGGCACAGGCAGTGCAACGATGGAAGAGGAGTCGGACTTGCTGTTTGCCTGGGTGGAGAGTCGGTTGACGGCTCTGTCAGCGGCGCACATAGCAGGAAGAGACAACGTGATGGTGGATTTTTTTGAGCAGAGTGCGAGTGGATGCCGGGGAATGGGAGTTGCATCCGGCAGTGTTTGCGCAGATCGAGCGGCGTTGGGAGACGCCGATAATGGACTTGATGGCAACCTTTGCTTCGGCCAAGGTTCCGCGGTTTTACAGCAGGAGAAGAGAAAGAATGTCCGAAGGCATAGACGCGCTGTTACAGCGGTGGCCGACGTCGGGTTTTCTGTATGCGTTTCCCCCGTGGGCACTGATAGGGCGCGTGGTGCAACGGATAGAGGCGTATCCGGGGAAGGTGCTTTTGGTGGCCCCCGACTGGCCAAGGCATCCGTGGTATGCGGATCTAATGAGGCTCCTCGACGGCCGTCCCTGGCGTCTTCCGGCTCGGTAGGATCTGTTGCGTCAGGGTCCGCTATGCATGCCCCAGGTGGATCGATTCTCGCTTACGGTATGGCCATTGAAAGGGCTCGGTTGAGGAAGAAAGGTTATTCGGTGGCGGTGATTTCTACGATGCTTCGGGTGAGGAAACGGTCTACTTCCTTGGCGTATGTACGGATATGGTGTATTTTTGAGGATTGGTGTTCGAGGCATCAGATTCGGGCGGCCACAGTTCCAGTGTCTTCCGTATTGAACTTTCTGCAAGATGGCTTTGATAAAGGTCTAGCGGCCAGCTCGTTGCGGGTGCAGTTGGCGGCGCTGTTCTGTTATCGCGGTAAGGTTCAGGGGCTGGCGCTAGGGGTGCATGCGGATATCATCCGTTTTCTGCGGGCGGTGTCTCGGCTGCGCCCTGCCCGGCGGACACTGGTTCCATCTTGGGATCTTAATCTGGTGTTGTTGGCATTGGTCAAGCCGCCCTTTGAGCCTTTACATTCTGCGTCGCTGAAGGACCTTACACTCAAAGTGGTTTTCTTGGTGGCGATCTGCTCCGCGCAGCGCATTTCAGAGTTACAAGCGTTGTCTTCTCGAGAGCCATTCTTGTCCTCCTCGCGGGATAGAGTAGTGCTACGGCCTGTGCCATCATTCTTGCCTAAGGTTGTTTCTCCTTTCCATTTGAATCAGTCGGTGTGTTTGCCCGTCCTAGGTGCCGGAACGGGAGACTCGGAGGATCGTCGTTTCCATCGCTTGGATCTTAAGAGAGCTTTGCGGCAGTATTTGAAATCCACGGCCTCGTTTCGCAAGTCAGATCGCTTGTTCCTGTTTGGGAGCAGGCGTAAGGGCGAGGCGGCATCCAAGGCATCTATCGCTCGTTTAGATTAGGGAAACGATAGCTTCCGCTTACTTATTACAACGACGCGCGGTACCTGACGGTTTGAGGGCTCATTCTACCAGGGCACAGGCCGCGTCGTGGGCGGAACATGGTCTGGTGCCGCCGAGTGAGATTTGTCGGGCGGCTACGTGGTCGTCCTTGCATACCTTCAGTAAGCATAACCGGCTTGATGTCGCAGCAGCTGATGATGCTCGTTTTGGGGCAGCAGTATTGTGCTCCGGCTGGAAGGGTCCCTCTCGATAGTTACTGCTCTGGTACATCCCAGATGGTAGAGGACTGAACTGGAGGAACGATAAGGAAATCATAATTACACTTACCTGGTAATTGTAGTTCCTTGAGTGACGACAGTTCAGTCCTCATCCCCACCCAGTCATGTTTCCGAGGGAGGACAGCCGGAGGTCGCATGGTCGTTTCTGCAGGTAAGTCCATTCATCTGTTTCTTAGAGGATGGTGGCTAATAGGTTCGGTGACCGTACAGGGCGTGTAACGCCTTTATTGTGACTTGCTATAGTGTTTTAGTATACTTACGTTAGATGCAATTGGCATTTATTGCTACTTATTTGTTGCTCCTTTGAGTCTGCTTTGTTAATAGTTCACACTGGAGGGAGAGAGAGAGCACAGCAGGCTATATCCAGTGATGTCATAAGTTTGACATACCAGTCTCCAGCTGCAGGAGGAGGTTGACAACCCAGATGTAGAGGACTGAACTGTCGTCACTCAAGGAACTACAATTACCAGGTAAGTGTAATTATGATTTTCTAAAAGAAGTCAGGTCATCTGCAGACTTTAGCCCCTTTTATTTCAGAAGATAAAAGGCAGGAATTTCTCACTTGGCTCAAACATGCCCAAGATGTTACCAAATTTTCCAACCGTGCAGCCTTTGACTCTTTTGAGTGTGTAAGCAGAGCCTTGGCAATTGCCATAGGTGCACACAGAATTGCTTGGTTACAAGCCTCTGATTTGGAACTCTGGGTCCAAGATGAACTGGGAAATCTTCCTTGTACAGGTGAAAACCTTTTTGGCAGGGATTGGCAAGCAAAGGCCACTCAGTTGGATGCTGAGAACTCTGCTTTGGATCGACTTTCAAAGTCTACCTCTGCTCCTGTTAAGAAGAGATTGTTCAAAAAGACACCTTTTTCTAAAAAGGGAAGATATTATCCTGCTTATGGTCAGCAGGCATCTTCTGCAGGTCGTTTTGCTGCAAAGCATCAGCTACAACCTAAACAGGCAAGTCAAAGGCTTCCAGGCCTCCCATGGCCCAGCAGTCTCAGCCTCCTCAGAGCCTTTGACTTGCAACTAGAGAACTTAGCCTTTCTAGCTCTGGAAGAACCAGAGCCCCTCACCATTCCAGGAAGGTTGGCTTACTTTGTTCCCAGATGGGAGCAAATCACAGCAGAGCAATGGACCCTCTCCATTCTAAGGGAAGGGTACAAGCTTCATTTCTTAAACCTTCCTCCCCACACCATGGTGAAACAGTTCAATTCTCCAACATCTCTCCTCAACCTTCTGGGTCAGGAGATTGCTACACTTCTTGCCCAAGGGGCAATAGAAGAAGTACCTCTTCTTCAACAGGGTTCAGGGTTCTACTCCCCTTATTTTCTTATTCCAAAGAAAACAGGGGGCTACAGACCCATATTAGATCTCAGAGAATTGAACAAGTTTCTATTGAAAGAGAAATTCAAGATGATTTCTCTCATTACTCTGCTGCCCATACCTTCAGAGTCAGGACTGGCTTTGTTCTCTAGATCTCAAGGATGCATACACCCATGTACTCATCCATCCAACACACAGAAGGTTCCTTCGGTTCCTTTTTCAGGGAAAGCACTACCAATACAGGGTGCTTCCTTTCGTTCTGGCCTCTGCACCAAGGGTGTTCACGAAATGCATGGCAGTAGTAGCTGCATTTCTACGCACTCTAGGAATATTCGTTTTCCCATATCTGGACGACTGGCTCATTTGAGCTCCATCCCAGTCAGAGGTCCAGACTTGTCTAACCTGCACAATGCGTGTCCTTCAGTATTTGGGACTGGTAATAAATATCCCAAAATCCCATCTCACCCCTACTCAGTCTCTGGAGTTTATAGGGGCCTTGCTGGATACCACAACTGCAAGGGCCTATCTTCCTCAGGCCCGATGCCTACGCTTGGTGCAGTTAGCCTCCCAGATACAGTTAAAGTCCCATTTAACTGCTCGAGAAATGTTACAACTATTAGGCCACATGGCATCCACCGCGCATGTGGTTCCATATGCTCGCCTTCACATGAGGGCAGCTCAATGGACTTTGTCCACCCAATGGACTCAGGCATCAGGTTGCCTGTCAGACAAAATAGCAAACTCCAGTCGCCTATTTTGGTCTCTCCAGTGGTGGAAGTCCCCTCCAAATCTATTGCTGGGGTCCCCTTTTCAGCAGTCGTTACCCCAAGCAACTCTGACAACAGATGCTTCTCCAGTGGGTTGGGGAGCTCATTTGCAGGATCTCTCCACCCAGGGCATCTGGTCTCCACAGGAGACTTCTCTGCATATCAATCTCTTGGAACTCAGAGCAATATTCTTAGCTCTCAGAGTGTTCCATTGCCTGCTCAGCTACAGGACAGTCCTCATCCATACGGACAACCAAGTAGCCATGTTCTATGTAAACAAGCAGGGCGGGACTGGCTCTCTGTCGCTTTGCAATGAAGCTTTGCGACTGGGCCTTCGCCAGAGAGCATCACATCCATCTTCTGGCAGTATATCTTCCAGGCGTTCAGAACTCTTGAGCGGACAGACTCGGTCGAGTTCTGCTTCCACACGAGTGGTCCCTCCATATGGACCCAGGTAGCCAGGATTTTTCGAATTTGGGGAACCCCGGACATAGACCTCTTTGCAAGTCTGTGGAATGCCAAACTTCCCCGGTTCTGTTCCAGAATTCCGTGTCAGGGAGTTCAGGCCAAGGATGCCTTCCTCCTTCACTGGGGTCAAGACTTCCTTTATGCCTTTCCACCAATTCCCCTAATTCCCAAAACACTATTCAAGCTTCAGAGAGATCGAGGGACCATGATCCTCATAGCACCACATTGGCCATGCCAAGTGTGGTACCCTCTACTTCTGCATCTCTCTCAAGCTCCTTCCCTGGACTTGGGCTCTGCACCAGACCTTCTATCCCAGGAAGAAGGAACGCTGTGGCACCCAAACCCCCAGTCTCTCCATCTCGGGGCTTGGTTGCTGAGGGCCTAGACCTTCAAGATTTTCATCTCTCTCAGCAAGTCAGAGATGTTGTTCATGCCTCTTGAAAGCCTTCTACTAGACGTTCCTATGCTTTCAAATGGAAACGATTTACCATTTGGTGTTCAGGGAAGGGTCTAAACCCTGTTGCAATACCTCTGAATTCTCTACTAGAGTATCTCCTGCATCTATCCCATACAGGTCTGAAAACGAATTCAGTAAGAGTCCATTTGAGTGCTATTTCAGCGTCCCTCAAGCCTCTCAATGGACAACCTATTTCCTCATCCTCTTTTATAGCAAGATTCATGAGAGGCCTTCTTTTAACTAAACCTCCCATTAGACCACCTCCAGTAGCATGGGACTTAAACCTGGTTCTTGGCCAGCTTATGAAGCCACTCTTTGAACCTTTAGGCACCACCTCCTTGAAATTTCTTTCTTGGAAAGTTGTTTTTCTCATTGCAGTCACCTCAGCACGCCGCATCAGTGAGTTGCAAGCTTTGGTGGCTAATCCACCTTATACAAGGTTCCATCATGATAAGGTAGTCCTCAGGACCAATCCACACTTTATGCCTAAAGTGGTCTCGCCTTTTCATCTGAACCAGGAGGTATATTTACCTGTCTTTTTTCCAGGACCTCATGCATCAAGTGCAGAGAGGAATCTTCATACCTTGGATTGTAAGACAGCTCTCGCCTTTTACTTACAAAGAACACAGCAACATAGAAAGTCTTCTCAACTGTTTGTTGCTTTTGATCCTTCTCATTTAGGACTTCCAGTCTCTAAGAGAACACTGTCCAACTGGATTGCTCAGTGTATTTCTTTCGCCTACCAGAGTAGGAACATTTCTCTGGAGGGCCATGTCACAGCTCACAATGTGAGAGCCATGGCAGCCTCAATGGCTCATCTAAACTCTGTGTCCATCGACCAAATCTGTCGAGCGGCCACCTGGGCCTCGGTTCATACCTTCACAGCCCATTACTGTTTGGACAAGTACTCCCGCCGGGATGCCTCGTTTGGTCAGGCTGTCCTCAAACACCTGTTCCATTCCTAATCAACTCCTACCCACCTACCCTGGTCGGATGCCAGAGATCCATGGGAGGGAGGTAGAGTCCTTTTCAAGGACACAACCTGGAGTTTCTCCCTGGCATCTACAGCTAGGGAGTCCCCATATGTGAAGACTCATTCCTGCTTTTTCCTGGAGATAGCACAGTTACCTGTAACAGGTGATCTCTGGGAACAGCAGGAATAAGTCTTCACAACCCACCCACCTCCCCTAGGAGTTGTATCTCTCTATCTATATTTCCTTTCCTCTCTCTCTCTCTTTGTCTCAGCTTTAAAACTCGAACTGGAGAGAGGCGGTTGGGAAAGGCGGGCAGGCAGCGCGCAGGCGCTGTGGGATGCTCCCAAAAGCTTTCTTATTGGACGCTGGGGAGCGTTCCCGCGCAGGCTCCGTCGATACCGACGATACCCATATGTGAAGACTTAATCTCCAGGAACAAGCAGGAATAAGTCCTCACATATGGGTACGTCGGTACCGACGGAGCCCGCGCGGGAAAGCTCCCCAGCTTCCCAGAAGGAAAGCTTTTGGGGCCTCCCACTGCGCATGCGCGCTGCCTTCCCGCCTTCCTGACCAGCCCTCCTCAGTTCTTCTTTTTCCGCGGAGCCAGCAGGTCGTGTTCCTGTCACCGCTGAAGAAGTTGTTATTTTAATTTATTTCTTTGGCCGCGTGTCTGCCTTCCCCGATTCCAGACCGGTACCGCCGGTCTTTTTTCCTTTATTTCTTAAAAAAAATAAATAAATAAAAATCTTCTTTTTTCCTCACTTGGTGTGTTTGTTCTGTGAGGCCTTTAGGCCTTCACAAATTCTCCCTCATGGAGAAACATGCCTCTGGGTTTAAAAAATGCACCAAGTGCAGCGGTACTATTTCAGTCACAGACACCCATGAATGGTGTCTTAAATGTTTGGGGCCTGACCATTCCATTCCGGATTGCCCGTCCTGTTCTTTGATGTCTAAACATGGCTTACAGAACCGGACAGCCAAGTTTCACATGCTGTTTTCTACAGATACTCCAGCATCGACATCTTCCAGGTCTTCCTCTCCTGATGGATCTCAGGTAACCAAACATTCCTCTGGCAGGTCCTCAATCTCCCTCTAAGTATCGAGATACCCCTGGGCTTGACCCTGAGGACCCTGCCCCAGCCAAACAACCCCGGCGGGAAGCTCCGGCTTCCAAAGCTCCACCTATGGGGTTACAGGTTGACATTGATGGCACGGCCTCGACCGATCACCTGTTAGACTGTTCTGGGGTACCGGCTCAATCATCCGGTACCGACATCCATGGATCATACAGTTCAATCCATGCAGCAGGCCATTTTGGCTTTCATTAAGGCTGCGATGTTCGGTACCGACTCCGGTTCCGGTACCACAACTGATACCGGTACCCAGGCCATCCACATCGACCAGGATACCGATCCCGGTTCCGGGGTTTTTCCCGATACCGATCCGGTTCCGGGTACCCCCGATGTCGATACCGGTCGATATGCTTATCGATCCCTGGAAGCAAACAGACGATACTTTGAGTCTTCTGATGATTCTGATTCATCAGATGACTCTGCTGAAGTATCCCTTACTCTACCTGAGGAGCCCTCTTCTCCAAAGAGGAGAATGTCTCCTCCAGAGGATTTATCCTTTCAAGACTTCATCATTGAAGTAGCTAAAGGTCTTTCTATTTCTGTATCCTCTGAAAAAGAACCTAGAGCAAAAAAGTTAGACATTTTAGGATACTCTAAGGTTCCCAAAGAGGCAGTCACCTTGCCCATCCATGAAATTCTTCAAGAACACATGATGGACTTATGGGAGACTGCTCTCACCCTATCTCCACATTCTCGTCGTCTGGACACCATGTATCGTGTCCCCCCTTCTCCTGGGTTTCAAAAAACTCAGCTCCCTCACCACTCCATCGTGGTGCAGTCAGCTATGAAAAGGATCAAGAGTACTAAAAGACACACTTCTACTCCCCCAGGAAGAGAATGTAGGACTCTGGATGCTTTTGGAAGAAAAGTTTTCCAAGCAAGTATGCTCATTGGCAGAATCAACTCATACAGCCTCTATATGGGCATGTTTCTGAAGGAAATTGCATTAAAAATACGCCATTTTCTCCCCTTTATCCCAGAGGATAGAAAGGAGGAGTTCCTTCTTTTGCTGAAGCATACCCAAGATATTTCAAAGTTCTCCAACAGAGCAGCCTTTGACTCCTTTGAGGGTGCTAGCAGAGCCTCAGGTATTGCCATAGCGGCTCGCAGAATTGCTTGGCTCCAGGCCTCTGACCTAGAACCCTGGGTCCAGGATGGGTTGGGAAATTTGCCCTGTACAGGTGAAAATCTGTTTGGTAAGGAGTGGCAAATCAAAGCCACTCAAATGGATGCAGAAAATGCTGCTTTAGATAGACTTTCTAAGTCTACCTCTACCCCTGTCAAGAAAAAATCTTTCAAAAAGCCTTTCTACAAGAAGGCCAGATTTACCACAAATACTGGCCAACAATCTTCTGCAGCTCGCTTTGCTCCTAAGCGTCAGCAGCCTAAACAGGCCAGGGCGAAACCTGCAGGGGCTGCTACAGCCCAACAGTCCCAACCCCCTCAGGGTTTTTGACTTAAAACTAGAGAACTTAACCTTTCTGGCTCTAAAACATCCAGAACCTCTCACCATTCCAGGAAGGTTAACTCATTTTGCTCCCAGATGGGAGCAAATCACATCAGAACAATGGACCCTCTCTATCATCAGAGAGGGCTGCAAACTACATTTCTCCAACCTTCCTCCCCATACCATGGTGAGAAGTTTCAATTCTCCCCCATCACTCCTAGACCTGTTGGGTCAGGAGGTGACCACTCTTCTCGCCCAAAAGGCAATAGAAGAGGTTCCTCTTCCTCAACAGGGGTCAGGTTTTTACTCATTCCCAAGAAAACAGGGGGGTACAGACCCATTCTGGATCTCAGAGAATTGAACAAATTTCTATACAAGGAGAAATTCAAGATGCTTTCTCTAGGTACTCTCCTTCCATACCTACAGAGTCAGGATTGGCTTTGTTCTCTAGATCTCAAGGATGCGTACACACATATACTCATCCATCCATCCCACAGAAAATTCCTACGGTTTCTGTTCCAGGGAAAACATTTCCAATACAGAGTACTTCCCTTCGGTCTAGCCTCTGCTCCAAGGGTCTTTACCAAATGCATGGCAATAGTAGCTGCATTTCTACGCGCCCTGGGAATTTTTGTCTTCCCATACCTGGACGACTGGCTCATCCGAGCTCCATCTCAGTCCGAGGCTCAGACTTCCCTGGATCGCACCAGGCGAATTCTACAATATCTGGGACTTGTGATCAATCTGCCAAAGTCCCAACTCACCCCTACTCATTCTCTAGAATTCATAGGGGCCTGGTTGGATACCACCACTGCAAGGGCCTATCTGCCTCAGGCCCGTTGCCAACGTCTAGTGCACTTAGCCTCTCAGACTCAGTCCAGAAACCACTTGACTGCCAGAGAGATGCTACAACTGTTAGGCCACATGGCCTCCACAGTGCATGTGGTGCCTTATGCTCGCCTACATATGAGAGCAGCTCAATGGACTTTATCCACCCAGTGGACTCAAGCATCAGGAGCTCTCTCAGACCAAATAGCAAACTCCAATCGTCTCTTTTGGTCTCTCCAATGGTGGATATCCACTCAAAATCTGTTGTTGGGGGCCCCCTTTCAACCATTGTTGCCCCAAGCAACCCTCACAACAGATGCCTCCCAAACAGGTTGGGGGGCTCATCTCCAAGATCTCTCCACTCAGGGCACTTGGTCTCCACAGGAGACCACCCTTCATATCAACCACTTGGAACTTAGAGCAATCTTTCTGGCTCTCAAAGTTTTTCATACCCTCCTCAGCAACATGACAGTCCTTATTCACACGGACAATCAAGTAGCCATGTTTTACATAAACAAACAAGGAGGGACTGGCTCTCTGTCGCTTTGCAACGAAGCTGTAAGATTATGGGCCTTCGCCAGAGAGCATCAAATCCATCTCCTGGCAGTATATCTTCCAGGAATCCAAAACTCTTGGGCAGACAGACTCAGTCGAGTTCTGCTTCCACACGAATGGTCCCTGCACATGGATCAGGTACTCAGAATCTTCCAGAAATGGGGAACCCCGGACATAGACCTCTTTGCAAGTCCGTGGAATGCCAAACTTCCCCGGTTCTGTTCCAGAATTCCGTGTCAGGGAGTTCAGGCCAAGGATGCCTTCCTCCTTCATTGGGGTCACGGCTTCCTGTATGCCTTTCCACCCATTCCTTTGATTCCCAAGACTCTGTTCAAACTTCAAAGGGATCAAGGGTCCATGATCCTCATAGCTCCACGCTGGCCATGCCAAGTGTGGTACCCTCTACTTCTGCATCTCTCCCAAGCCCCCTCCCTGGACTTGGGAGCGGCTCCAGACCTTCTGTCTCAGGAGGAGGGGACTTTGTGGCACCCAAACCCCAAGTCCCTTCACCTCAGAGCTTGGTTACTGAAGGCCTAGACCTTCAAGACTTCAATCTTTCGCAGCAAGTGAAGGATATCCTACACGCCTCTAGGAAACCTTCCACTAGGCGTTCTTACGCTTTTAAATGGAAGAGATTTTCCATTTGGTGTGCTCACAAGGGTCTTAACCCTCTAGCACTCCCCTTGAATTCTCTTTTGGAATATCTCCTGCATCTCTCCAATGCAGGACTCAAAACGAATTCAGTAAGAGTCCATTTGAGTGCTATTGCGGCATCACTTAAGCCCATCAATGGACAACCTGTTTCCTCTCATCCTCTTATTGCAAGATTCATGAGAGGCCTAACCTTAACTAAACCTCCCATTCGACCTCCTCCGGTGGCATGGGACTTAAACTTGGTTCTTGGTCAGCTTATGAAGCCACCTTTTGATCCCTTAGCCACTACCTCCTTGAAATTTCTTTCCTGGAAGGTTATTTTTCTTATTGCAGTCACCTCAGCTCGCCGTATCAGTGAACTACAAGCTCTAGTGGCTAATCCACCTTATACAAGGTTCCATCATGATAAGGTGGTCCTTAGGACCAATCCCCACTTTATGCCTAAAGTGGTCTCCCCTTTTCATCTTAATCAAGAGGTATATTTACCTGTCTTTTTTCCAGCTCCTCATGCATCCAGTGCAGAGAGGAACCTTCATACTCTAGACTGTAAAAGAGCTCTTGCCTTTTACCTCCACAGGACACAGCAACATCGAAAATCTTCTCAGCTTTTTGTTGCTTTTGATCCTTCTCATTTAGGACTTCCAGTCTCCAAAAGAACACTCTCCAATTGGATTGCTCAGTGTATCTCTTTTGCTTACCAGAGTAAGAACCTTTCTCTGGAGGGCCTTGTCACCGCTCGCAACGTAAGGGCCATGGCCACCTCTATGGCTCATCTAAACTCTGTCTCCATTGACCAGATCTGTCGAGCAGCCACCTGGGCCTCGGTTCATACCTTTACAGCCCATTACTGTTTGGACAAGGACTCCCGCCGGGATGCCTTGTTTGGTCAGGCTGTCCTCAGACACCTGTTCCATTCTTGAACAACTCCAGCCCACCTTCCCTGAATGGATGCCTGAGATCCATAGGAAGATGAGGAACCTTTCAGGGTCTCATACCCTTCAGGGGATCTCCCAGGCATCTTAGCTAGGGAGTCCCCATATGTGAGGACTTATTCCTGCTTGTTCCTGGAGATAGCACAGTTACTTACCTGTAACAGGTGATCTCTGGGAACAGCAGGAATTAGTCCTCACAACCCACCCACCTCCCCTAGGAGTTGTATCTATCTCTCTCTTTCCTTTCCTCTCTCTATTGTCTCAGCTTTAAACTCGAACTGAGGAGGGTTGGTCAGGAAGGCGGGAAGGCAGCACGCATGCTCAGTGGGAGGCCCCAAAAGCTTTCCTTCTGGGAAGCTGGGGAGCTTTCCCGCGCGGGCTCCGTCGGTACCGACGTACCCATATGTGAGGACTAATTCCTGCTGTTCTCAGAGATCACCTGTTACAGGTAAGTAACTGTGCTTTCCTGCTGTTCCCAGAGATCACCTGTTACAGGTAAGTAACTGTGCTTTCAGGTTGTGTGAGACTTGCCATGTTTCTCCCATATGCTTTGGGATGAAGCCTGAAGGCACACCTCTGGTGGCGGAGGCAAATAGAGGCATGGGAATGATGTAGTTTGAAACCTGGGCTTTTTGTTGGTTCCTTGTCTCCACCAATCTGCTGGTAGGGGAACACAACCCACTTGTCTGGATTGGTCTAGCAGGACGCAAGGAAAGGGGCTTTAACTGATAAGTAAAATGTCTCCTTTAACTCCAAACCCTGATCTAGTGTAATGATCTACTAAAATGTTGAGCACGTATGATGTTTTCAGAAGAGGAGCCGCTGACAGTTTGTTGTGTGCATTACCTGTAATCAGGTTGATAGGTGAAATTACATGTAAAGGATTTGCAGACTAGAAATTTGTGCTTTTGGGAGTAGAGTAGTCTAGTGGTTAAAGCTCTGGCTGGTAACCAGGAGACCAGAGTTCAATTCTCACTATCATTCTTTGTGGCCTTGGGCAAGCACTTAACCCTCCATTGGTTCAGAAAAAAGGCCTGGCATTCTACTTCCGGTGACAACTGCCAAAAAACCCCATGAGCTGCTGGGTTACCAGGAGTTAGCACTGACTCATAAGGCACACATTGCATTTGCATATAATGAAAGTATGTGCTGTGGCCATTTTGGAATATAATTTGTATTAAAAGGTGAAACAGTTGGCTGAGTTGAAGCAGACTAGAAGCTCACAGGTGGAAAAATACTCAGGAAATATGGATGCCAGACAAGTTTTAGGAGTAACTGCAAAATTATTTTTCCTGGTCATGCTTGATTTACTACTGTCACTTTTTTATATATTGTTAATCTCTCCTGTTTCTCTCTTTGCGCCCCCCCCCTCCCCCGTCTTCTCTTTGGGGCTGGGCAACCTCTTCCTACTTAGGTCACTTATCCACCAACCCTTGTTGGTAGAATGTATAAATGTGGCCTGTTCAATGTTGGAAGGGAGGGGAATAAGAGTCACTAAAGGACAGCAGAAAATGCAGCGACTCCTGTAGTCGGATGTATTTGATAATCCTTTGTTTTAATCTTTAAAGGTTTACAGCAACACAGCAGCAGCTCCAAGGTTCTGGCCAGGGCTTCGATGCATACACAGCATATAGTCCACAACAACTTTTCTGGTTCCAGCAGATGTACGCAAGACAGTACTACATGCAGTAGTAAGTATCTGTTTTCTTAGTTATAAGATGCACTGGATTAATCTGCCATTTCTCCTAATTTGTTTTGAAATAGTTGTGGAATTTAATTCAGTTTAGCATTCTTTGCCACTGGTGGTTATGACATAGTAAAAATTTGTAAGTGTTTTTTCCTTGCTTTTATAAATGCAATGATGTGTAGGTGTGGGATTTCAGTTTTAAACAAATGGGCAGGTTGTGAATGCACTTTTCTAAAGTAAGCTATCAATTGTGGCTGACATATCAGATGCTGTATGTATAGGTGGAGAGAGTGGTGGGTAAGTCCTTTTCAAACTTGTAGCCCGAACATTCCATAATAAGCCCATCTATCATTATGGATTGTTGCAATCTTTTTATTGCTGATGTGCTGCAGAGCTTATCTATTTTAATTTGTGAGAACAGAATTTTGCTTTATGGTGTAAGATGACGCAGGAGTGCAGAATATTGGAGAGAGCTATGGATTATGGCATCTGTAACTCATTCTGCAAGCTTTATATGAAGAAAGCAGAATGATTCACATGTTGCGATGGCATGAGAGAATAAATGTAGGAGGGGAATCTGTTTAAAACCAGGTTGAAGGAAGAGGGCTGGGGTGATGTACATCATTAAATAAAACTGTTGCACATTTGATATGATAAATATTAGCGAGGTAGTCGGGGTTTTTTTGCAATAGTTTTTACATTATTAAATAAAACAGTAATCTGCCTTAAAATGGTTTTATGTAAGGCATACTAAATTGTGTAATTGAATCTAAAAATGAAACAAAATCTCATTCACTAAGCTGTTTACCCAGGGACACAGACTAGAATGTTTTTTAAGTATGGACCTTGACAAATTTTCTTTGGACTTAGGAGTCTAGAGGCTGAAACTGCCCTCTACCCCCACCCTTTGAGGAGCAAGGGAGGAGGAAAAGATCTCCTCTGAGGTCTACTGCAGCTCCATTAGTACCTGATTTACTAAGGCTGTTTTTCCATTCTATGTCTAAGGAAAAAGAAAAAACAGAATAAATAAGCCTCTTAATGCACCCCTGCCAGCCACTAGCAGAAATACAGTTCCCCTCCCACACAGTTTCTCTCTCCCCTCAACCCTTTTGTCACCAAGTCTCTTTTTTTTTAATCCTGTTCCTTCCCATCATTCCCCCATACCTTAAACCAACCACTCATGCCCCAGCTAGCCCTCACACCTCAGAAAGTAAGTCCTCCCTGCTCCCTCCCTCCCCAGTAAGCTAGTCAAGCAGCCTGTAGCCCCCCAGCTAGGACTCGTGAAGCCATCTGGAGCCTGCCAGTCCTTACCCCCCTGCAAGCCAGTCAGCCACCCTCTAGTCATTCTTCAGAGATGCTGATCTTCACCTTATCCATAGCCACCACTCGAACAGGAATTTCTCCCCTCTGCACCATGCAACTCTGAGTTTTGTCACTCAGTGTAAGTATTCTCACATTGGCCTTGGGTCCTCAAGTCCTGTGAGGTCAGCAAGTTTCTGCAGCTTACATCTCAGATTCCGCATAGAGCTGCTCAGTGTAGAGAGGAAAAAGTTCCTTCAGTGATCTTTGTAGTAGTTGCTGCGACAAAAAAAAAAATAAAAGGGTGGGGGGGAGTGAAAGTTCAGGCACCAGAGAAATTTTATAGCCACCATGGTGGTCTGGTACCTGTGCTCTATCTGCAAGGAGTGTTAGCTTAAGGGGCTTTTTACTCAAGTGCACTAAGCAGTACATGAATTAGTGCATGAACACAGTAACCGTTACTGTGCTGGCATGGCATGGCATTAACTGCATACCATATGATGTGAATGGGCATGGACTGCACATTGCAGTTGGCACACAGAACTTTTCTATGTTCTCACCCTTGTAGTTAACACAAATAAGAGGCAGAAAGTGCTTCTAATTGTTAATATATTGAATGTATCGTAAATAACTTTTATATGCAATAGCAGGGGGAAATCCTTAATAGCGCACAGGTTTTGCATTTAATGTGTGGTAAATCCAAAACTTCACCACACTTTAGTAAAAGAATCCTTTAATGAGCCTAATTTACATTGTCTACTAGTATCACATTTTTTTTTAAGTATTCTAATCTGAGATTTTTGCTCCTTTCTGGTTGGAAGTTGAAAGAGGAGAGCAGACTCATCTTCCTAAGAGGTAAAGGAAGAGAGTTATGGTAGTGAAGTTAGATGGAAGGGCATAGTTAAAGAAAGGAACAAGTTCTTCCAAATAGTATAAATAATGTGATCCCTGCCTTAGTTCAGAATAATGCTGTATTGGGGTTTTAAGGTTTCTGTTGAGACAGTTGCTAGCCTTTGTAAAGGGAGGAATATTTCTCTCAAAATATCTTGTCTTTTCTTTCTAGTTTAGCTGCTGCTGCTGCTACTGCTACACTTGCCACCTCGCCAGCTCAAGGGACTCAGGAAATACCTATAGTACCAGCTACACAGCCATTACCAAACCCTTTTCCTGCTGATAACCAGCCAGTCAATCCCAATGCTCCACCTCCAGTTAACCCAGGGGCCAATCAGAACCTGCGAATGAATGCACAGGGAGGACTGGTGGATGAAGAGGATGAGATAAACAGAGACTGGTTGGATTGGGTATACACAGCAGCAAGATTTTCCATCTTTCTCAGCATACTCTACTTTTACTCCAGTCTAAGCAGATTCATGATGGTGATGGGAGCCATGGTACTTATGTACCTGTAAGTCTGGTACCATGCTTTCTTTTAATTTAAAAATATTTAGATAAAATTACACAAGTTGCCTACTCTCTTAAATTTATATGTCAGGGATTTTTGGAGGACAGAAGCTCATAGCCTTACCAATGTGTCAGGGGACTATCTGGGAGCCTGGGATAAAAACTCATGTGGTAATAAGCTCTCAAAACAGAGCTTTCTCCAGGACCAAGCAGGAAGTCAGTCCTCACTTATGGGTGACGTCGGCGCCGACGGAGCCCTCGCGGAGCAATTTTCCCCAGCTTTCAAAGAAAGCCTTTGGGAATTGCAGCGCGCATGCGCGGTAGTCTTCCCGCCCGAAGGTGCCATCTTAGCCAGTCTTCTTTTTTCCGCGGAGCCCTACAGACGTCCCCGTCTTGTCCCCGCGAAAAAGTTGATTTTCCTCTGTATTTATCCTTTTTTCTTTCGGTTTTTTCTGACTTAGTCAGTTTTCGTTTTCGTTTTTCCCTGGCAGCCCGGTCCTTTGACCTCGCAGGGGCCCTTTTTCCCCCGATGGCTGCCAGTGGCTTTAAGCGGTGTGGTCGGTGTGACCGAAATATGTCACTCACCGACTCACACGACCTTTGCCTCCGCTGCCTGGGCCCAGATCACGAGGAACTGATCTGTGGGCCCTGCAGCAAACTGTCCTCGAAGGCGTTGAGAAGTCGGCGGCATCAGCGCGAAAGAATCTTCGCTGACCCCAGCCGTACCCGGACCTCGTCGGAGGCCTCACTGTCGAAAGGCTCCAGTTCGGACCGTCGACGGAGCTCCTCCGACCGGGGTTCTCCCTCCGGGGACCATCGACGGAAGGAAAAACCCGCGAGGGCGGCGTCGGTGGACGCTCCTGGCTCCGCGAGGGCCAGGTCGCATAGCCCCGACAGCCGCCCCGGGTCCTTGGAGAAGGATCACCTCCCGAAGCGACCTCGCCTGGAGTCGGAGATGCCTGCCCGGGTAAGTCCTGTTGTCCTTCTGGACTCGCCTCCGCGTCAGCCGACGTCGGGCCCGACGCCGTCGGGGCCCGAGTCGGGGGCTGCTGGGTCGCCTGAGCTCGGACTCAGGTTGACGGCCTTGGAGAGCAGATTGTCTGCCTTCATGGACCAGCAGCGGGCACTGCTCGCTGGCTTCGCTGGCGTCGCTGCCCCGACCGCCGGGACGTCGACGTCCAAGTCGACCCCGGAGACCGAGCCGATCCTCGAGTCGATGAGAACTCGAGTCGATCCTCGGTCGAGGTCGCCCTCGGCCTCCCGTTCGGGACCGAGGTCGCCGACGCCGACTCCCTCGGCGTCGGGGCGGCTGGCGCCGCACCCTGCCCGAGCCGACCCCACCGAGTCCTCGTCGGAGTCGGTCTGGGAGTCGGAGGAGGAAGAGTCACCTGATTCTTTCCGGACTCGGTGTGTCCCATCGACTCTCCGGAGTCCGAGCCTCGGAAGCAGTCCCCCGGAGGATGCCCGGTTCTCGGATTTCGTTAGGGATATGGCCAAGGCTTTGGCCTTCCCTGCGGACCCCGAGGAGGAGCCTCGAGCCGAAGAGCTCGACGCCCTCCAGTATGACTCTCCCGCGAGGGAGCACTTTACTGTGCCGGTTCCTCCTATGCTGGAACGACTACTCTTCCGCATGTGGGAGAGTCCGGCCTCCTCGCCGGTCCTGAGCAAGCGGGTCGATTCTATCTATCGAGTCCGCAAGAGCCCTGGCTTTCAAAAGGCGCAGTTGCCACACCATTCCATGGTAGTGGAATCGGCCATGCATCGTCTTAAGAGCCAGAAGATGCACTCCTCGGTGCCTCCTGGAAGGGAGGCCCGTAACCTGGATGGCCTTGGCAAAAAGTGCTTCCAGGGCTCTATGCTCGCCTGTCGTGTCCAGACTTACCAGCTCTACATGGGCATGTATCTCAGGGATCTGGCTAAAGAGCTAGCCGGCTTCTCCGCTGGTTTGTCCGAGGAACCCTTGCGAAGGTTCCTAGCCTTGTCCACAGGTATTCGGGAATGCTCAAAGTTCATGTCCCGGGCAGCCTATGATGGCTTTGAAGCCTCGGCTCGAGTAGCCGCAGCCGGCATCGGTGCCCGCCGACAGGCTTGGCTTCAGTCGTCCGACCTTGAGCCCTGGGTACAGGACAAGTTGGTCGATGTCCCCTGCCGAGGCGAAAACCTCTTTGGCAAGCCCATGGCGGAAAAGGCTGCACAAATTGAGACTGAGACTCTCACCAGGACCAGGCTTTCTAGGAAGACCTCCGCCCCTTCCCAGAAAAAGAAGGGCTCGGGAAAAAAGACCTTTTACCCGAGGAAGGCGGCTGCCTACAAACAATACCCCCATTATCAGGCCCCTGCAGCTCCCCAACAGGGCCAGCAGGCCAAGGGACGGGGTAACGGGTCCCGTAGGCAGCAAGCCCCCAAGCCTGCGCCACCAGCCCCTGCTCAGCAGGGTGGGGGTTTTTGACTCGCTCAGCATAGCCTCTCCCCCCCCGCTGGTTCCCCCCAGCACCGGAGGCCGGCTGGTTCACTTCGCCGACAGGTGGTCCAGCATCACCGCAGATGCCTGGGTGCTTCAGGTCGTGCGAGAGGGCTACCTTCTCCACTTCCATCAGGTCCCTCCCTCCTATTTTCCGGGAGAGCCTCCGCGCCCCCCTCTGCACAGGGAGTTGCTCCTTCAGGAGTTAGCAGGTCTTCTGCAGGATCAGGCGGTGGAACCGGTGCCACACCACCTGAGAGGTCAGGGCTTCTATTCAAGGTATTTTCTGATACCAAAGAGAACAGGAGGCCTCCGACCCATCCTGGACTTGCGCAACCTCAACAAGTTCCTTGTGCGGGAGAAGTTCAAAATGCTTACCCTTGGAATCCTTCTGCCCTACCTCCAGCAGGAGATTGGCTATGCTCCTTGGATCTAAAGGATGCTTACACGCACATCCTCATCCACCCAAGCCACCGCCAATACCTAAGGTTTGTGGTGGCAGGAAATCATTACCAGTACAGAGTACTGCCCTTCGGCCTGTCCTCTGCACCGCGAGTCTTCACAAAATGTCTCGCGGTCGTGGCGGCCCATCTCCGGCTTCACGGCCTCTATGTTTTTCCGTACCTCGACGACTGGCTCATCAGAGCAGCGTCCGCTCAGGAGGTCACCACCGCCACGTGCCGCACGGTGACTCTGCTGCAGCACTTGGGCTTTGTCATCAACTTCGCAAAGTCCACTTTGCTCCCCTCACAGGATCTCGAGTTCATCGGCGCAAGGCTGCACACCCCTCAGGCGCGAGCGTTCCTACCGCTCGACAGGGCTCAGCGGCTCATGGACCTAGCCGACCGCTTTCGCAGCCAGCCCCTGGTCTCCGCCAGGCGCTTCCTGAGACTGCTCGGCCATATGGCTTCCACCGTCCATGTGACCCCCAATGCCCGCCTGAATATGCGGCCTGCTCAGTGGTGTCTCCGCCAGCAGTGGCGACAGGCCACGGGCGGCCTAGCAGACCTGGTGCGCGTCTCCGAGCCGCTGGTCTCGTCTATCCGGTGGTGGCTCCGGCAGCCGCACCTGGTATTGGGAATGCCTTTCCAGTCACCTCAGCCGACCCGGGTGCTGACCACCGATGCATCCCTCCTGGGCTGGGGAGCCCATTGCCAAGAGGCACGTACTCAGGGCCTCTGGACCAAGTGGGAGTCTGCTCAGCAGATCAACTTCCTGGAGCTCAGGGCGATCCGCCTAGCTCTCAAGGCCTTCTCCCACCTGACCTCCCAACAGTCCGTCCTTGTCCAGACGGACAATCAAGTTGCCATGTTCTACGTGAACAAGCAGGGGGGCACGGGCTTCTTCCTCCTCTGCCGGGAGGCACAGAAGCTCTGCTCTTGGGCCGTCAGTCACGGCATTCTCCTCAAGGCAGTTTATCTCCCGGGCCAAGAAAATTGCCTGGCGGACAAACTCAGCAGGGTCCTCCAGCCGCACGAGTGGCGTCTGGACCCCTTGATTGTTCAGAAGCTCTTCCTCAGGTGGGGCCTCCCCACAGTGGATCTCTTTGCCAGTCCTCACAACCGGCAGCTTCCTCGCTTCTGCTCTCGTCAGCCTCACCCCCTTCGGGTGGCGGCGGACGCCTTTCTGATCTCATGGTCGGGGAGCCTTCTGTACGCTTTCCCTCCCATCCCGTTAGTCTCTCGGACCCTTTTCAAGGTTCTCCGAGACAAAGCTTTCATGATCCTGGTGGCCCCTCGCTGGCCCAGGCAGCCGTGGTTTCCGCTCTTGCTGCAACTGGCGGTGGAGGATCCAATCCCTCTGGGGGTGCAACCGGATCTCCTCACCCAGGATCAGGGGTCCCTACTGCACCCCAACCTCAGGTCTCTCAACCTCATGGCCTGGCTGCTGAGAGGGTAGTCCTTGCTCCTCTCCTCTTGCCGGCAGAGGTGGAGGAGGTCGTCTTGGCTTCGCGACGGCCTTCTACCCGCAAATGCTACGCCCTTAAATGGCGTCGCTTTGCAGTCTGGTGTACCCAACAGTCTCAGGATCCCTTCTCCTGCCCGGTGTCGGTGATCTTACAGTACTTGCTACACCTCTCTAATCTGGGACTTAAGTCCAACTCCGTCAAAGTTCACCTCAGTGCTCTTTCCGCACATCATGTGCCGGTGGACGGCAGACCTCTCTCCAACGACCCTCTCGTAGCGAGGTTTCTCCGAGGTCTCCTACTACTTAAACCACCTCTGCGCCCGCCAGCGCCTGACTGGGACCTGAATGTGGTTTTACAGCGGATCACCTGTCCGCCTTTTGAACCTATGGCTACCTGCTCTCTCCGTTTTCTGTCTTGGAAAACGCTGTTCTTGATAGCCCTCACTTCCGCTAGGCGCGTAAGTGAATTACAGGCCCTCGTGTCTGATCCCCCCTACACTCGATTCTACAAGAATAGGGTAGTCCTACGGACTCACCCAAAGTTTTTGCCTAAAGTGGTCTCCCCTTTTCACATGAATCAGGAGGTGGTACTTCCAACCTTCTTTCCCAGACCACACTCCAGCCGAGCTGAGACGGTCCTCCATACCCTGGACTGTAGAAGGGCATTGAACTTCTACCTTGACCGTACGCGGGAGCACCGTAAAGCTGCTCAGCTTTTTGTGTCTTTTGACCCCAATAAATTGGGGCTCCCGGTCTCCAAGCGTACTCTGTCCATCTGGGTGGCGGACTGTATCTCTTGGGCTTATGGGGCAGCCGGACTCGCCTTAGAAAGTCGAGTCACGGCTCATTGCGTTCGGGCAAAGGCCACGTCAGTGGCTTACCTCCGCTCTGTTCCGCTGGCAGACATCTGCCGGGCCGCTACTTGGTCTTCGAGCCAGACTTTTGCGGTCCATTACTGTCTCGAGAGGGAGTCCCGTAGGGACAGTGCTTTCGGACAGGCAGTCCTCCGTAATCTCTTTGAGGTCTGAGCAACTCCTACCCTCCATCCCGGATGTGGGCTACCGGTGGGTGATAATTCAGCGAAGATTCTATCCTTCTGTGCTGCTGAGCTAGAGGGAGCTCATTTTTGTGCTTAGGGTCTCCGGTAGCCTTGAGCTTGGGAGTCCCATAAGTGAGGAATGACTTCCTGCTTGGTCCTGGAGAAAGCGTAGTTACTCACCTGTAACAGGTGTTCTCCAGGAGCAGCAGGAATCAGTCCTCACTACCCTCCCTCCTCCCCTTGGAGTTGCAATCGTCTGCTTATGTTCTTTTTGCAAATTTTTATGCTGTCTTTTTTAGCTATGTCATCTGACTGGCTAAGATGGCACCTTCGGGCGGGAAGACTACCGCGCATGCGCGCTGCAATTCCCAAAGGCTTTCTTTGAAAGCTGGGGAAAATTGCTCCGCGAGGGCTCCGTCGGCGCCGACGTCACCCATAAGTGAGGACTGATTCCTGCTGCTCCTGGAGAACACCTGTTACAGGTGAGTAACTACGCTTTCTACAGCTGTGAGCCATATGTGCGTAATGGTCTGTGCCTGCATCATGCAGGGCATCCTCAGCTTTATAAAAGCTTTCAACTAATAAAAGCCAGCTTTCTGAGGAGGATTTAGTGAGATCTCCAGGAACAAGCAGGAATGAGTCTTCACATATGGGGGTTCGTCGGCGCCGACGGAGCCCGCACGGGAATGCTCCCCAGCATCCAATCAGAAGGCTTTTGGGAGCATCCCTCGCGCCTGCGCGGTAGCTTCCCGCCCTTCCCACTGCCTCTCCCCAGTTTTCGTTTTTCCGCGGAGCCGACAGGACGTAACTCCTGTCACCGCAGAAACCTTTTCTTCTTTCTCCTTTTTTGTTGTTCCTGTGGTCGCGGGTTTTTTTCCCCCGCTGACTCTGGCACCTTTGGTGCCCCCATTTTTTCCTAAATTTTTGTTTCCTTCGAGGAGTTTTCTCCTCGTGTTATCTGAGGCCTACCGGGCTTTCCAGTATGGAGCCTTCTTCCCCTAGGAAGTGCCCCCACTGTGGAGACGTTGTCTTCTGCTCCGACTCCAACGCCTGGTGTCTCTCCTGTTGGGGCCCTGACCCCCTCTCCCCCGGTTCCCCGGTCTTCAGCGTCGGGAGAAGACCCTCCCTGTTTCGAGTGTCCCTCGATGACGTCTTTTCCTCTGGGGAGCGGTCATCGGCGTTCTCTCCTCGCCAGGATCAGGTAACCCAACAACAGTCTGTTAAGACTAACCGAGCCTTGAGGGGTGAGTCTCATGCACCGCATGACGACGGCTCCGGCCTTCCCCTCCAGTCCTTTACACCCCGGAGGGAGTCGTCGGGCTCCAGAGCCTCCACGGGGTTTCGGGTTGTTCCTGAGGTTCGCTCCTCACAGAATATTCTCGAGCCATGCCCGAGGGTGGCACCCGCTTCGAGCGGTGCAGATCCCTCGGCATCGGCGCCGGCGTCGAGTGTTCCACTCTTCGCCAGGGACTGTCGACTGGTGTCCTCGGTGCCTTCGGGGCCGATCGATTCGACCCAGTCTGGCTCTGCGGCATCCCGGCCCTGCGCGGGGCAGTACCCGCTTTCGGCGGTGCCGATTCCCCGGCGTCAGTGTCGAGCGTTCCACTCGTCACCGGGGATCGTCGGACCACCCTGACCCGGTATGGCGTGCCCACACCCCTGCCATGTGCGGAGGTGATGACCGCTTCGAGCGGGACCAAGTCCTCGGCATGCGCGTCGGAGTCGGTGGCCCCCTCTCCCTGCCGGGGATTGGCACCGGGTGCCCTCGGCTCCGCCAAGGCCGATCGACTCGCCCCCAGCTTCTGTGGGGGCGGTACTGGCCTTGAGCGGCTCCGCCCCTCCCGCGGCGGTCTCGGCAACAAGGACCCCGGTCTTCGCCAGGGGTCGCCTCCGGGCTCCGCCTGCGGAGCCGATTGACCTATCCCGGTCGGGCGGGGCCGGGGCCTTCCCCGGACGTCACCGACCTCCCGGCATCTGCGCGGGCGTCGAGTGTTCCACTCGTCACTATTTGCCCGCGGGACCCGGGATCTTCGGTCGAGTCGACCCGCAGAAGCGCCGTGGCCGCGCATCTCGCCCCCCGCCGGGGCTCGTCGGCGGGTTACCTGGGTACCCTCGAGGCTGCGTAGTGCGCCCCGTAAGGGTTTCCCACCCAATAAAACGGGCGCGGGAAGAGCCCAGGCGTCTAGAAGGGCCTCTCCCCTGACATCGGAGCCGAATCCGGGTGTTTCCCTCTTCGCCGAGTTTCGGCCTGGGAAGTCCTCGTTGCCCTCGGCACCGATCGTCGCGGCCCCGACTCCACTCTCGGGAGTGGCAGCACCGGCGCGGCCGCCGACTCCGGGGCCCCCTAAGGAGGCGTCGTTCGGTTCGATGCCCAGCCTCGAATCGATCTCCAGTCTGGAAAGCGTGGCCCCGCCGCGTTTCGGATCCGACCCTGGTCTCTTCCGACGGCGCAGTGATGCGCTCACCTGCTCTCCAACGGCCTCGGCGCCACTCCAGCCGCCCTTGCGGATTGCCCCGGGGCGGCCCCGCCCCCGGAGTCGGGACCGAGGCTAAGTCCCGCAGGTCTGTCGGGGACGCCGCTCCCTTCGATGCCCAGCTTGGAATCGATCTCGGGCTCTGACGATGCAGGGCCAACTGCCTCGCATTTGGACTGTCAGTACCCCCCTCTGTTTAGAGCGATTCCTTCCGTGCACCTGCACGGGGGGTCCCCTGGTGTTCCAGCGGGCCCCTGCACCTCGGCCTCCCCCGAGATAGCTTTTCTGGGAGAGCCGTCTTTTCAGGACTTCCTCCTTGACATGGCGGACTTGCTCGCCATTCCTATCCCGGACCCTTCGCTGAGTCCGGGCCCTGCAGAACAGGCAGCCATAATGCTTGCTTTACATCTCTCCCTGCGGGATCTCCTGCTCGAGATTTGGCGCTCGCCCTTACAGGTACCGGCGCCGCCTGCGGCCATGCATGCCCTGTATCGGGTGCCCCCCTCTCCGGGTTTCCAGACGCACCAGCTTCCCCATCATTCCATTGTGGTGGAATCGGCCCTGAGGAAGGTCGGTAGCAGAAGAAGCATTCTTCCTGCCCCCCGAATCGTGCGGCTAAAGCTCCTGGACAACTTCGGGCGGCGAACCTTCCAAACGTCCATGTTGGCCTCCAGGATTCTCTCATATATTTTCTATATGAGCCTGGCGCTTCGGGAGGTCACCGAAAGGTTATCCCTCTTGTCTCCCTTTGTGTCGGCCCCTCGGGCCCCTGACTATTCCTTGCTTCTTTACCACTGCAGGAATATCTCTTGGTTTCTTTCTCGCCTGCGACAGTGGACTCTTTCGAGTCCGTTAGCAGGTCCTCTGCTGTCGCCATAGGGGCGCGTCGTACAGCCTGGTTGCAGGCTTCGACTTGTGCAGCTGGGCGCAACATAATCTGGGTACTTTCCCCGTGTACCGGGGAGAACCTTTTCAACGGCGAGGCCTTGCGTCAGGTTGCTCACAGTGCGCCGCCGACCTGTTTGGCGCTGGCCGCCCGCGGCCCTCCCCCTCTCCCGGGGGTAGGAGATGTCCCTTCCCGACCCTCCTTTCTGAAGAAGAGGAAGTGTCATTCCTCTGCCCACTTGCCGGGCGCGACAATGCCGGGGACATCTCACGCCAGTCGGCGGTGCCTGAGCTCGCACCAGCTGCCCTTGCCAAGCAGCCTTAGGCTCCGTTATGCGGCAGTGTGCGCTTAACTCCTCTTACTGGAAGTTATTGTCCAGTTCTACACTGTGGTTCTTTTCAGATTGGAGGTTTGGGCCCCCTCCCCGGGGGGGGGGGGGGGGACCCTTCCCATGCCGGGTTAGCCTGGCTCCTCAGGGCCATGCTAGTCTTCTTCGGGCTTACCCTCGGGTACGTCCCTCGACTCCCCTCTGCCGGGTTCCCCCCGGATTGAGGGGATCGCGCACCGCTCTCTTTTTCCTAGTGGAGGCCTTGGCCGCTACTCTCCGAGCATGGGCCTCACTAATCCTCGACAGGGCCGGACCACCCCCGCCCTCTGGTCGGTGCCTCCGCTCTTGCAATAAAACCCCTGGTTCTGTCAGGTTACGGTGGACAGGGGTTCCACTGACCCAGATCGATCCCCGGCTCCGCTCCATGCTTCTTCGGAGCGGCTGAGGGCATTGACCCTACCCCAGAGAGGTGTTTTTTATATATGCCAGAGCTGACCCCCACGGTCACACCGTGGCCGTAGGTTTTTCTACTCTCCTGCCTTCCCTGTGGTACGGAGGACACTGTTTCGGCGTGGTTGTCAAGCGGACGCCTCAGGGGCCTATGTACTCCTGATGTGCTCTCCTCAACTGATCTGACGGTCACGCAACCATACTGCTATCCTCGCCGATCGGCCTGCCCCACGCACATCGGCCCATCACTTGGATGGTCCTTTCCCTTGCCACCTTCCGGGTGGGCTCCCTCCTGTGGATCAAGGGCCGGTCCGAGTTGGCAGTATCGTTCTCCCGTGTGCATACTGGGTTAATAACCTGGGTGGGTGTTCCCGGACCCACCTATAGCCCGATATACATCTATACCTGTCATTGGATATATATCGGTACAGGTGGGCGCTCTTGGGAAATATTATAGCGCCCTGTGTCTTACCGTCTTGCTCCCAATTGTCGGTAATGCCGTTTTGTTTTTTCTTACGGGGTCCAGCCAGCCCGCTTGCCTGCGTCCTGCGGCTCGGGTGCTCGGACCGGTTATACTTAAACTTGCTGTGAAGTCACAGCCCCTTGGTTTACGCCTCCTTGTCTGGAGGTTTTCGAACACAATGTTCTTTCCTATCCCTGGCCGGCTAGGGTAGGCAGGTGTACCCCTAGATATCCCGGGGTACACGTCTTGTTCTTCTTCGCACGAGGCTGGGTTTCTCCCAAGATTCGGTCAGTCCGTCTGCTTAGTCCTCCGGATTGGGGACTTCTGCTTCCTACCCCGGTGTGTTCACTCAGCTTCTCTTAGAGCTCCCTCGTGAAGACCTGCCGTTTTGTACTGGTGCCGGTTGGACACCGTTCTTCTCCAGCCCCGGCCGGACTGGGGAACTTCGTCCCGAATCTGCGATGGACGGTCCCTTGAAGACTGCGCTAAGCAACCTAACAGTAACCCGTCGGCAGCTCTGCTTAATCCAATCCAGTAGGGATCAAGCCTAGATTGTGCCTAGATCAGAACGGTTTAATGATGTCAAGTGGTTTGAAGTCCTCCCACCGTGTAGTCTTAGGTTTGCTGTTCCTTTGGCGCGACCTCTTCTCAACTAATACCCTCCATTCCCTCAGGGGATGCCTGGGATCCTAGGCTTGGCCGCCGACACCGCCCTGTCCAGGGGAGCGCTTTTCTTTCGGGGATCTCCTTCGGGCAACCCTCACGCTATGGGAGTCCCCATATGTGAAGACTCATTCCTGCTGTGTTTCCTGGACGGATAGACCCACAGTGTACTTACCTGTCACAGGTGATCTCCGGAACAAGCCAGGGAATTAGTTCTTCACAACCCACCCGCCTCCCCTAGGAGTTGTAACTCTCTCTCTCTCTCTCTCTCTGCCTCTCCTCTCCTTCAGTCTCAGCTATGAAAACGCAACTGGGGAGGGAGAGGGCATCCAGTGGGAAAGGGCGGGAAGCTACCGCGCAGGCGCGAGGGATGCTCCCAAAAGGCCCTTCTGATTGTATGCTGGGGAGGCATTCCACCGTTGCGCGGCTCCGTCGGCGCCGACGAACCCCCATAAGTGAATACTAAAACCAGATGTTCCGGCGATCACCTGTTACATGAAAGAAACTGTGCTGACTCTAGCCTTATGACAAAGAACCCCTGAAACAGGAAAGCAACATATGCCTTCTAAAGGACAAGCAGGGTAATTATCTGACTGGTGTTTAGTGGACCTGGCCTGGATGGAGTTGAGTAGGGGACGCCAGGCAGCACATGCCTGCATTAAGCAACTGTGCTTAGTCTGCGGTGTTCGGCCAGGGGTCCCGTCCTCGGAATGCAGGGGTCTGCAGGGGCTGCACGGCAGGGAAAGACTTGACAACAACGGAGGCGATTCTTAGAGGGGGGCCCCAGGCGGGGAAGGTCAGGTCGGGGGACCGGGGCCTTCAGCGGAGCCGGGTTTGCGCCCAGTGAGGACGAGTCAGGAGCCGGTGGCACAGGGACTTCGTCAGCTCCAGGATACTCCCGCTCTCCCAGTCGGCGTTAACCACCTGTGGGCTGGCAACTAAAACGTTTTCTTTGCCTCTCCAGAATTTGTGTCATTATTTATTTATTTTTTATTTATTTACAGTCTCTTATATAGCCCGCACTAGTCGGCAAGAAATCAGCGCGGTTTACATGGAACAAAAATGCTCAATCACCTTAAGCACGTATTGAGTTTACAGATAAACAGGGGCAAAAAAACTTGGGATAACAGGGGTAAGCTATTTACCAAACCTTGGCTACACAGAGTCATCATGACATCAGGCATTCCATAGAAACATTATGCACCACTAAAGGGTTAGAGGTATTTTTCCTTGGCATTTTGTTGGGATACCATATATTTGCTTAGCGGATTGGTATCGTTGGACTCTATGGGGTGAGCTGTTGGGGCTCTATGAGGTACTTGTTGAAAAGGTGGAATTGAGGGCTTTCCTTTCAACTTGTGTTAGGTCTTAATAGCCCGATACCGGAAGGTAGTGCAATTCAAGCATACTTGCTCACTGAGGGACTAAAAGCCCCTATTGGCTGTAGACTTGTAGTATGCAATCTGTTAATGCTTTCGGGACTTTTTAGAGAGTTTATAGCCCGTGGATCTTCTTGCTCTATTTGGAGATGTGGTATGGATGAGGGCGAGTTATGGCTTTCAGAGGAGAGCTTGTTATAGCTTTAAAAGTGAGTAGACAAAGGTTCCTTGAAAATGATTCTAGCATGGATGGGTTAGCCAGTGTGAACTGTATCAGCAGAGTTGTCACTGGGTCACTTCTGGAGGCTACATGGATGACCCTTGCTGCCACGGCGTTCATGGCGAGCTGCAGCGGGTTCAAGGTGGAT